>VZRQ01007810.1:791001-811368 GCA_013397975.1 Machaerirhynchus nigripectus | reverse complement strand
GAGCGGAGCAGCACCCGGGAGCGGCTCCTGGCGGCGCTGGAGGATCTCGAACTCCTGGCCAGGTACCGCGCTCGACCCCCCGTCGGCCCCGGGTGGCGGCGGAGCACCGGGGGTGGGGTGAGGGCTCCCGGCGCGGTGCGTGCGCGGAGCCTCCGGCGGGGGCGGCGGGAGGAGCGGGAGTCCCTGAGGTTGGGATGGGAGGGGGCCGGCCCGACTGGACTGCTGGCCCGGCCCAGCCTGGCTCGGGTTCACGTTTTCCTGCTCTCCCGCCGTCCTCAGGCCGGCTTCTGCGGGAGAGGGGCTGGTGCTGCGCCCGGGGCTCGGCCCGGCCCTGCGCACTGCTCCCCGGCGCTCATCCCAGTGGGAAAGCATCGGTCGTGCTTCGCCTCTCATTTTCAGAGAGAAGGAGCACTTCCTTTTACTCCCACTTGCCTTTTTCCCTTGGTTGACACCTGCGTTTCCTGTGAAGTGCACACTCACACACCGATTTTAGGCATTTTATTAGTCACTATAAATTATGCTTAAGTCAGAAATACGTAGATGGTGTTGCATGACATAAGCTGGCCCGGTCATTGCCTGTATTAGTGCTACATTCACTCCAAGTAGGCTGGAAAGCTCGCCTTCAGAGTGATAGAAGTGCTCAGATACTTAGTCCACGGTCTTGAGTCCAGACTGGTAATCCCCATGCAAGTTGTCTACCATGTTGTGGAGGCACAGCTGGCAGTGAAGTTTAGCTAGTCCCTAATTATTTTCCACACCTCAGGGGAGAGCAGGATCTTAGGAAAGCATTTTCAGAGGGAATAACCTGTGCTATTCGTGTGGCTCACTGTCTCAATGATTACCAAGAGTAGGACAAGGTATTGGTGAGTTGCTCTTGTTGTGTCTGGTTTTATCCTCAGTCACAGATTTTATTGTGACGTAAGGGTTGCTGGAGAACATGTGTTTATGGAGAAATGAAAACAAATGTGTTCTTTATCTAAATTACTATTTTTTTGGATGGTAGAACTAGTGTTCTACAATAATGAACCCAGAGCAATGCTCAGCAGCGTTCAGTGAACCTTCCTGTTGAGCAGCACCCTGGAGCTAGGCCTTTGTTGGTTTGGTGGTAGGGGCAAAAATAAGCAACATGTCTAATCTGTAGCCTTTCTATAGTTTTGAATCTCCATCTGTGCATTATCTGGCTAACACAGAGTAGAATTACAGCACTCCGTGACATCACCCTTGATGGTGGTAGCTGACCTACTTAAAACAAATTTTATTTGCTGCTGCTCAGTGTTGATCAGGTAGAATAAAGCTTTAGTGACAGTGACAAGTTTCTTTATTCTCTAATTGTTTAAAATCGTAGTAGCGTTCAGGAGTGACCAAGAGACATAGACCAAGATTAGAGCTTTACTGGGTTTTTTTTAGACATTTTGAAAAATACATACTTTTATTGTAAGGTTATGGCCCCACTGCTGTATTACTCACACTGAGCTGCTTACATTGGACCAAGCAAAGAGTCAGTACTTCCAAGGACAGTGTCTCCAGATAGACAGTTACTCATGCATAGGGTTGAACTGCCATTCATAGCCTTAGAAGCCACATAACTGCTGAATTTACAAAAAATGCCTTTTTGCATCGTGGTACCCAGAGGTTTTTGCTGGCTTTTCAGAACAGAGGCAGAGTATCTGGATATCTGGAAGAATGATTCATAGGTCTGTTTGAGAAGCACTTCTAGCCTAGCACCAGAATATTACCAGTTTTTTTTTTTGATATTTTTGTGTGCTTGATGCACAGCTAATACACTGTTGTGGAAATACTTGTTGTAAAAGTAGTTTCATAACAGGCTCCGGAGGTATTTGAAAGTGTAGACTTAATTGCTCTAAACTACAAGTATATTGGGAAAAATGGAGAAAAAGTAGAGAAGTAAAACTGTGAAGACCCTCTTACAACAAACACAGGTAGCAGAAGAAGGGTATGAGTGCACTTCATTATGCTGTTTCTTCTCGCAGCTTCTGCTTATGTCTTTTATGGTTAAACAGGAACTTAGTACATTTTTTGAGTTAAAATATATGAGTGCTTCATGAGCTCAAGTAACAAAGAAAAAAAAGTGCTTTCTTGGTTGAAAAATCCCTGCCCACAATGTACTATAAAATACAAAATACTCAGGTCCACGAATAGTTTTGTAATGATACCAGTACTCTGGTAATTTTGGGATGACTTGATGTGATAATGCCCCAGAAAATAGTGCAAACAGAGTTCTCCTTTCAGGGAACTAATTGAAATTTTGGCAATTTCAAGAAACCAAAAGCTTCCACAACCAGGAGAGGAGAGCCAGGTAAGCTGACTTTCTGAATTGTGTTTCTTCGGCTAAGCATAATGCTTTACTTCTAATTTTTTTCCGTTCTTTTGTTTGTTCTTTCTTTCTCCTTTTGTCCTTGCCTATATGCAAGCTAATGGTCATGATGGGGCTTTGGCCCTGCTACAAAGGCATTACTGGTTCTCCTGTTGTGTGTTCATTTTTTGTATGCTTCATAGGCTGTTTCTGCAAACAGGAAGAAATTTTGTTTCATTTTTCATTCAAACAAAAATACTCCTATGGATGCCACTTGCTCTTCTTTGTAGCACGACTGAGGGTGTGTTGTTACTCTAGCCAAATTAAAAGTTCTACAAAACTCTTGTTAATAGATCCTGGAACTGCTGATTCAGAGAGATGGAGAGTTTCAAGAGCTAATGAAGTTGGCAGTTGATCAGGGAAAAATCCATCATGAAATGCAGCTTTTAGAAAAGGTAGTAGAAAAGCGGGATAATGATATTCAGCAGCTGCAGAAACAGCTGAAAGAAGCAGAGCACATACTGGTAAGTTCATAATGATGTGTTTGCTCTTGAGCATCTACTTGTAGAAAAGGTGGTTCTGGCCAAAGTGGTGTTGTGTTAGTTTGAGAAGATTTAAATATTTAAAACTTCATAAGAGCTTAGTGGTTTCAGTTTTCTCTCAGCAGTTAAACACTGTTTAGTTATCATGGTATCAAGTTTTTTTTTAATAATGCTAGTCTTCTTCTAAACCTACTTTATTTCTGTGTATTTTGAAAATGTTCATGGAATAGTTTCTCTCTTAAAATGCAATTAAATGGAAGGGTTTATTCACAGAGCTGACTTTATGTAGATGTTTATAAATTAGAGATGCATTGAAGGTTTGGTTTACTTTATGGGTTTTTGTTTTTTACAACTAGGCAACAGCTGTTTATCAAGCAAAGGAAAAACTGAAATCAATTGAAAAAGCACGAAAAGGTGAGTATCCATGATTTTACATACTACATAAATGCAATTCTAAAGAAAGTTGTGAGCTCAAATTGGGCCTTTTTTATTTTTTCAATTCTACTGTCACAGATTTCAGATGCTTTATGCATAAACAAATTTCCATTTCACTATGAAACTATAAGCATTTCCTCAGAATAAAGGCAGGATTGATCTTTTTTTTTTTTTTTTGCGTCAAACATATCTTAATATGAAAGTGTCTCAGCAGTCTTCGTGGACTGATAATAGTATTTCTGATTACCTAAGTGCCTTACCAAATTGCCTCAGGAGGTTTATTAAGGAAAGGAAGAGAACCTGTGTGTGTATATGCACTGTATTTGAAAGACTGACTAACTGGTGATACTGGATTATAATTGTAGCAATTCCTGCCATTCTGTGGCACTTAGCAAGCTAAACTACCTTTTCTGTGGGGGGAGGGGGAAGAGAGGCATCTTCTTGAGTTGGTTTTTTTTTTTTTTACCGTGTCTTATATCATTTTGTTACGCCTCTTTCATCTAGAAAATCAAGGAATTTCATAAAGTTTCTATTAATCTAGCACAGGCACATATTTGGAAGGACTCCTCTGGGTGCAATCTGTAATTACTAAATGAACAAAAACCCCTTCTTTCATACAGAGAATTCTATAATAAAGCAGGAGCTGAAGTTTTAGGAATTGTGCTTGTCAAGTACACTTGTTCAAGAGATTGTGTTTTTCATGAGGTTGGAGAACCTCATGACATTGAAGGTGTTTTGCACTTGTGTCTATAAAATCAGTTCACTGCAAAGCTCATCTTTGCATAGTCTGAGAATCTTCTAAACAGTCATTGCATTTGAACCAGGCTCTTAATGTTTGGCAAAATGACATTCCCATTCTTTTAGGTATTGGTGTCCAATATTCTGAAATAATTAAATGATGCAATCTGTTCAGAATGCAGCAACTTTTTTTTCCATTCTTCCAGGTGCCATTTCCTCTGAAGAAATAATTAAATATGCCCATAGGATCAGTGCTAGCAATGCTGTTTGTGCCCCTCTGACATGGGTACCAGGTAACTATTCTGTTTATAGCAGTAGATTCCTATTTTATAATAAATCATGGTTAATATCTGGTCTTAAAATGTTTTTATATGGTGATAACCACTGGGGTTTATTAGAGTAACATTGTTTTCAGCTCTTATATCTAATATTTCAACAAAAATGGATATCCAAAGTCCTGTGGAATTCACATACATTTCCAAGAGATTATGAAACTGCTTTCATCAACAGACTGGCCTCCTCTGCTCTCTTTTGTTTGCCTTTTTCCCCTGAACGCTCGCCCTGATTATAAGTCAAAGCCAAGTATGCTAAAGGCTTTTCTATGTGTTTGGTTGTGTTTCCTCTTGCCCCTTACAATATTCTTTCAGAGAACGTTAGCAAACTGTGGCATCAGAAGCAGAACTTCTATTATGATGTGTTTCAGTTTTGGGTACTACCCTCTTTGTCCAAAATGGAAATGTGTTTGATCCAATTTCTGTCCTTGCTATTTAGCTGTGAAGTAGCAGGGAGAGCAAAGATGTCTTTTAAACATGATGGGGCTTTTTGGTTTTAGTTGCCTTGGGTTGTTTGGGGTTTTTTTAAATATGCTTTTTCTGCCAAGTTTGAGTGAACAAAGAACATGTAAGTGAAAGACAGACTTGGGTTTTAATAAAACAGGTGTGATGCTCATTGCTCATCCAAGCAACCAGAATATGGGGTTTTTGGTCATTAAACTAGGCTCTGAAGCTAAAGCTAATGTCTGCAAGAGAATTGTTAAATATTTCAAAACATTCTTTTTCTTTCCTTAAAGGGGACCCACGTAGGCCATATCCTACAGATCTGGAAATGAGAAGTGGTCTCTTGGGTCAGATGAACAACACATCTACCAACGGAGTTAATGGACACTTACCAGGGGATGCACTTGCAGCAGGCAGACTTCCAGGTAAGTGAAACTCAGTTTTGTTTTCTTTTTCTTTATTCCTTATAGAGTCACAGCAATTACATATTTCCCTTAGCAAAGGCAAATCAGAGCTAAAGCAATGAAAATTATGGTAAATCTTGTTCCCTAGCAGTGAAGACCTAGTAAAGAAAGTTAGTTATAAATCGCATAATTTTTTTTTATTTCATGCTAAACTGCAGACACTACAACTAAGTCAATATAAACAAAATTCAGTTACTTTCACATATTTTAAATAAATAAACTAAGTGATTTCCAGTCATATTAGAAAGAAGCACTTTCAGAGCAGCTTTTACTTAGTGGTGATGACAAAGTATGGAATTTTGAAAGCTGTAGAAAGCTGTAGCTTGGAAGAAAGGCGGTTCATTGTCATCCCCTACCTTTCTTTGAGTTTCAGCTTAGAAGCTCTGGATTTAAAAGACACGGCAAGGGACAATTGCTGAGATAGTACATTGAGTGTAGGAATCAAACTTTAATTCCTTAATTGCTTGGTGAAATGGGCACTTCCATAGACTTCAGTGGGATTCATTCCTTCATGCTAAAATTGAATTTTGCTGTAAATTACAGTAATCGAATCAAGAGTTCAGTTTCTCTGTACCTGTGCAGCATTAATCTACCATGGTTAGACTAAATGGTGGAAAAATTCTTAGTTTGGCTTCATAGAAGATTTGTAACAGTTCTTAACGTGTCTGTTAAGCCACTATCAGGCATTATGGAAAGCTTGTTTTCAAATATAATTTTGAATTTGTTAAAAAACCCCTGTTATGGCTCCATTCCAATAGTAAATTTGGATTTTGCACTTCTGATCATCTGTCAAATCCTATTGTCACTCTTAGGAAGAGACTTGAAATTCTGCATCATTTCACTTTGTAAAACTCTGGCCTCAGATAAAATGGGTCAGTGAGCTGAATGGGAGTAGGACCCTGACATTTGTCCATAGCAACCCACCAGGGAAATGCTGAGGACTGGGCCATGTATCTTTTCTGTTCTTTTGAAGTACGGTCAGAGGAGATGTTAAGGTTGTGGCTTCCTAATGGAGTTTGAGCATTTATTTGTGTATATTTTGGTAGAGCCCATTCTGGCTGGCTCCTCTGCCTTAGAGGATGCAGACTTGATCTGTTTACTTTTGAGTGCTCTCTCTAGTGTAAGAACTAAAAGGAATTTTCAGGAATTTTAGGAATTTTCCTTGAGAAGCTGGAAAATGTGGGATTGAAACTCCTCCAGTAAAGTTCTTAACTGAGTCTGGGACTCCTCTGTTAGATTAAACCCTCACATAACTAGACTGTCAAGGTAAGAGGGAAACATTCATTTACAAGAAAGTTGAGGCTGCCCCAGCATTTTGCATAGGGATGCTGAATCCGTTGGTGTGCGGACGCATGTCCTGAGAATGCTAATTATGGGATCTAGACCTTTTGGAGACTCCTGCAGAGATGTCCAGTTACTGAGTCCTTAGTGAATGTGCAAGCCAGTTGCTGGGCTGCCTGGTAGCCTCCAAACTTTGAAGCTGCTTAGCACACACATTCAGCCTGACTGGATCTAAGAGCAGGTTGGATCTAGCATTGAAGCATGGCCACACGATGTAAAACACTGGCTTCCACTCTCAGCTCGTTCAAGTAAAGGCTTTTCAGGCATATTTGGATAAAGCTTTTTTCTCTGAATTTTTACGGTCTGCCTGAAATTTTTTTTTTCTTATATTTATATCTATTTTTGCATACTGACAGTGATAATTTTCATTACTCCCAGTAGTTGTGAAGGCTAAGTCAGTTCAAAATGTGCTTTGAAGGTGAAAAGCTCTGTATGAATATACGAGTGATTAAGAGCCACCTACATAAATGGGCCTCTCTGGCAGAGTAGACTTTTACAGTTACAGAATTGCTCCATCATGAGATGTTTTCCAGCTGTTACTGGAGGGTTTAATCTGTCCAAAATTCAGGAAGGATTTTAAGATTTCTTTAGATTTTAAATTGAAGTTCTGGTTGAGCTGTCTTTCTGAATTTGTCAATATACAAAACTGATAGTTTGCTTGATTATGCCACTTTTTTTCCAGATGTGCTTGCTCCTCAGTATCCTTGGCAGTCAAGTGATATGTCAATGAACATGCTACCTCCTAATCATAGTAATGACTTCATGTTGGAGCCTCCAGGACACAATAAAGAGAATGAAGATGATGTGGAAGTTATGTCAACAGACTCCTCAAGCAGCAGCAGTGACTCAGACTAGGTACAAGAGGGACAGTATCCCTAGTAGACCTTTCCTGTGGTGAAGGTAGGTTAGATGCTGTTTGTCACAAACTGCAATATCCTTTTGTTACACCAGCAGCCCTGTGTAGGGAGAAGGTAAGAGCTGGCTCAGAAATAGGGTGACTAATTTAAAACCATGGACTACAGACTTGGTTTTTTCCCATTAGATGTTTAAGTGAAATAACTGGGAGCTGTCTGCTGGGGGAGAGATGTCAGATTTTCAGTGATTGTGTAAATGTATGTTTGCAAGAGATGTGTAAATATATATTTATATATATGTATTTACTATACATTAGATGACATAAGTTCCTGGGAAAAAAGGTGTAAGGGGAATCCCCTTGTATGTTGTTACTAACTTTACTCCTTTGATGATAGCCTTTTCTATGCCACAGAAATGAGACATGAAGTTTGTAATTTTAGTATTTTTTTTGTTACTGCCTAAATCCATGTTTTTGATCATCTGTGTATCAAGAACAAAAATATGGCAATAAGGTGTAATAAAAGAGTTTGTAATTATTGTAATATATAATGAATGATTTGTCATAAATAAACTCAGCTTTGATCTAACTTCAGTTTTCCAAACTTGAATCTTAGATGAGTTGCCATGTAACTTCAATACTCAGCAAATTTTATCCCAGTATGTGGTTGAATTCTGATTATCAGAAGTTTGTACTCCATTTCCCCCTTTGCAAAATGCCCAGTCAGCATTAGAAGCAGCTGAGGAGGAGTCAGAAGTGGAAAGCCTGTCCTTCTTTTTCAGGTGAGCCCTTCCAGGTACACACAAAGCCGGGCAAACCCTGGGGCAGCAAGTGCCCACCCACAAGGCTGCACCAATACTTGGTTAAGCGTCCTGGGACCCTGGAGGTGACATGCTTTGGGGCATGCTGCAGGTTTAGCTCCTTTCAGATCAAAGTGCTCAAGGATTTTTTTGTTCTTGTCACCTGTAAGTTTTTCAGTTCTTTGAACCTGCTAATTTGTTTACTTTGGCAGTTGTATTTCATGCATCAGCTGCAATGTTATTTTGTCTTTCCAAAGGCACTTCCCTTGGCTTTCCTTTTCTTGTTCTGTTTTGCTTATGGAGTCATTTTATGACAGCTGCTTTTCTCTTAAGTAACCCTCTGATAAAATTACAAAACTCACGTGAACTGTTGCTCCTGGCAGTTACAGGTTTCTGTCCTGCAGCACAGATCACAATTCTCTTCTCTTTTCCATTTTGTAGATTGTTCACAGGAGGTATCTGGTGAATCAGGTAATTCCTCCTTTGCCCAAGTAATCTTTCAAATGTTGCTGCCAGTAATGCTGCCACTTGTGACCAGCATATGTACAAATGCCATAAGGATGTAGAAAGGAGCAGGACTTCAGTCAGGTTCAATCACGTAATATGGGGCAGTGGTTGTTGTTTTCAGAGAAATGGGGAATTCGGTTTTGTCTCAGCTGCTCTTTTTAGAAGTATTTTCAGAGTTATTAAACTGTCACCTCTTTCACAGTCTAAAGTTATTCATATACATACGTATTGTAACCTTTGTTCAGTATCCTGTTTTTCTCTTGGGTGCTTCTCTCCAGTGTCTTTTCTCTTTAATTCACATTAATCCCTAATACATGTGCCCTGTTTCAGTCATCCTAGTTAACCTTGCTTACCCCTTTTCTAGCTTACATTAGTTTTTGTCTTAAAACATGTGTGATCAGAATCATACACAATATTGCAAAATGGAGTTTCTTAATGCTTTGTATAACGGGATTGGTATTTTTCTAAATGCCCTTCTCTTAATGCATCACACAAACACAGTTCACTCGTCTCTTTTATCTTCTAACTTACAAGGACATTCTTGAAATGAAATACAAAAATACATAATTAAAGTGGAGTGTTACAGTCTACCCAAATCTCCTCTATGGCTGTATCATGTAATTCACCAACTGAAATATTGCAGAGGTAGGTGATTGTTTCCAGGCGTAAGAAGGAACTGAAGCAACGACCACTTTTTTTTCTTGGTTGTTACTCTATTAAAGGATTAAATGGGACCAATGTATTACATCTAAGAAATAGGTAAGACAACAGCTCTGCCCACTGTTCACTTAGAATAAAATCAAACTCTGGGTATTTGATGCATCCTAATCAGTTTCCTTGCATCAGTGCTCCAAACTATGTATAGTTCAGGAGTATATTTCTCAATGCTGGCTAACTATAATGCCATTTTAGGTGAATTCTGTCAGTTACAAGCAATTTAGTGAACCATGAAATGGTGGTAACTGAGTGTTCTGTTACTCAGTGGCTTAGATATGTACATAATAGATATTCCTGTTTGGCGAAAGTACCAAAAATCAAAGTAACGACTTAATTGAAAGGACTGAGTCTTGGCAGCTAAAATCAACTGAGAACCAATTTTTCTGAGGGGTGGGAAATATAAATGTTTGATGTATACAAACAAAGTTATTTAAGTTGGGGATTGCTGACAGCACTGTAGTCATTTACTCAGTCCAGTTAAAAGGACAGAGAAATGCTGACATATGGAGCTACTGTTTGTGTCCTCATTTCAGTGTCTACTTGTGTATTTACAAGAGACAGAATTAATATAACCTTTAACAAAATATGCTAAGAAAGTATTTATTGCATGACAAACCATTTTACAGTGGCTCCTGTTCTCTCATCAGGAGCTAGATGCCTTCTAAAATTAAAAATTGTACTAAATAATTTTTTTTCTTCATTATTCTTTGTGACAGATGGGCAGGACATCTGTCAACTGTTCCTACAGCTTCTTTGTTGACAGCTGAATGCAATAATTTTCAGTGTACATAAGGTTGCTTTCAGGAAGCAAATCTCCACTTCTGAATAGAAAAATAAGCTTTTCACAAAGATGCAGTAGCAAAGGAGTTTTCAGTGATATTTCCCATTTCAAAACTGCTGTGTAACATTACTCCTTTCTTCACTTCAGAGAACGGGTATCTGTCCTAAGGGAAGTGACACGTAATTCATACTTCAAACTCTAAGCAGGATTGCCATGGGCAGTAGCATCCTTATGCCTCATCACTGTCTGCTTCTCAGCAAGAAGAGCCATCTCCATTTTAAAAAAAGTATGTACAAAGTAAGGAAGAGCTTTAAACCCCTCAAGCCGATTTATTTTAAGAACTGAGAAATCAATTCATAATTTCAGGCAATTTTAATCTCTCTGTATTGTGCCTGTGTTTTATTCAAAAGAAATCACAGTTATCTTACAACATTTTTGTACAATGAGTATATTTAAAGGAAATAGACAAGAGCTGTGTTCTAAAATAACTATGACAAGAAAAAAAATGAGCCAATTAGTGATTTCTTTAAAAGTTATATCCTAAAATTAATTGCTGATATCTTAGTGACTTACAGTTGGAAAAGAATCAAAATTGGTTACAGATTGTAGAAAAATTACAAAATATGAACTCCTTGGTTTTGTATGTATTGTTGGGTACTGTAGTTTCATTCACTAACAACTCAGTCATTTAATCAGTCAAACTGAAAATTTACAGTTTTACCAAATCTCAATAGCCATACAGAATTACACCCATCTGTGCTGTTTAATACTGACAACTCTTTAGCCACAAAGTAGGACTTTGGCCATGGAGCTACACCTATAAATGAGATTTGTATCAGCCTAGTAGAGTAGGCACTTCTCCATTCTAAGAGCTCAATAACATAAATTCAGATCAGCTGCAGAGATCTGAGACATTTCTGCAGATAAATTCAGTGTAACTGAGGGTCTAAACAGAACTCTGTTGTGAAAGCAAGTGGCAAGAAGGGTCAGGGAATTTTCATTCCCTGCGACAATCTTTTCACATTTATAATACTCCTTTGATTTTCAAGTATATACTGCTGTCTGCAGGAGAAAAATGCATTGTCTATTAAATGTGACTTCTGTTCATGACAGTAGCTTCATAACTGAAGCTAAGAGACAAAGCTAAGTTTTAAAATTGGTCCAATAATTACAGGAAAGCAGGTTTAAACAAGTAAGTTTCCTTGCTGCAACTGCTTCCAAGTGAGTAAGCTTCCCTGGCTAGTTCTGACTTCCAAATGGCTGTTCATCAATTTAAAGATTAAGTAGATAAAACACTGAGTTTTCTGTAAAAGCAAACATTAATTGTTAACTAGTAGACCTAGAACTGGGTCTGAAATGAGACAACCATCACGTGAAATATGGTAAAAGCACTGAAACACTTGGCATTTTCTTCTTTGGGAAAGATAATATTTTCACACAAGCAGGGTGAGCACTTTAAATCTTTTTTTCTTTGACACCAAAAAAAGCAGGTCTGTCCTTTAGTTTGTTACATAACATACAATTTGCTTTTACTCTAATTTGTGACTTCCGGTGTACCCCTTTAGATGATCGAGCTCTTCCGTAAAGGGATTGTAACCTTGCTCTCTTAAACAGCGTAAGGCCCAGAACAGTTGATCTGCTGGAGGAAATTCATCCCATTTGACCCATTCCCAGCCTGTAGGGGGGGGAAAAAAAAATTAAAAAAAAAACAAAAAACCAAAAAAACAACAGAGTATAGAGTTGAGACCGGACCCAAGGAAACAGCATGAAGTTGTGTCAGGGGAGGTTTAGGCTGCATGTTAAGTAAAGGTTCTTCACCCAGAGGGTGGTGGGGTACTGGAATAGGCTCCACAGCACAACCTGACAGAGCTCGAGGAGTGTTTGGACAACCTTCTCAGGCACAAGGTGCGATTGCTGGGGTTCTCCTGTGCAGGGCCAGGAATGGGATTTAGATGATGCTTGGGGGGTCCCTTCCAACTCGGGATATTCTCTTTCTGTGATACAACAATTTTTCCTCTACAAGTCTGGATGGATCATGCAGAAACTACCAATACAAAGACAAGTTCTCTGTTGCACACAGAGTAACTTTGCCTGAGCAGCTTTTCTGTTTCCCAGAGAAGCTGGGGATGCCCCATCCATGGGAATGTTCAAGGCCAGGCTGGATGGAGCTCTGAGCCACCTGATCTAGCGGGAGGTGTCCCTGCCCGTGGCAGAGGGCTTGGAACTAGGTGATTACTCACCCTCGTTCTTGTCGGGCTCCTGGTTGCGCGGCTCGGCGCCCGGCTCGGCCTCGCCCTTCATGAGCACGGTGACATAGTGGTAGCGCTGGGACGCGCACACCGCGTTCACGGCCGACGCGAACCGCACGTGGCGCAGCCGCAGCGCCGCCTCCTCCAGCGTCTCCCGCGCCGCGCACTCCGCCAGGCTCTCCCTACGGGCCGGCAAGGCAAGGGAAGGGAAGGGAAGGCACGGCCGCCTCAGGGCACGGCAGGACAAGGGAAGGACAGGGCGGGGAGGGAGGGCGCGGGGCTCCTACCCGAACTCCAGGTGGCCTCCGGGGAGCTGGTAGGTGCCGGCGCCCAGCGCGCCTTTCCGCTTGCCCAGGAGGACGCAGTTGGGGTGCGCGGAGCTGGTGACCACCACCCCCACGCCGACCCCGGGCCGCCGGGGCTGCGCCGCCTCCTCGCCCATAGCAGTCCCGGGCGCTCGGCGAGGCTCCGTCCCGCCGCGGGCGGGCGGGGCCGGATCCGCCAATCAGGTTTTGGGAGCCCGGGTTTTGGGAGGTCCTTGCCCGGAGCGGGGTGTCGGGAGCGCGCAAGATGCGCGTGGCGGTGACGTCGCTGGTGAGGAAGATGGCGAGGTTCCAAGGCAGGCTCGAGAGGGAGAGGTGCTCTGTTTGCCTGGGGTTCCTTGCCTCTGAGTGCGCAGGGACTCGTGAGGTCACTGGGGATAGAAAAGGCGTTTGTGCAAAGGAGGGGCAGCTGAAAACAAGTAAGATACGACTCGGTTTTTGAAGGTCAGGGAGCCTGTCGGTCTCTGACTGCAGATTTGTTCAGAATTTAAAAAGTGGCCCTTTGCTTAGCCCACAGTTTCTGGTCTGTGAAGAGTCTGACTTTGAAGTGTCACGCTGGAATAATTTGGAAAGGAAGCTACAAGCTTAGCTGAGCAGAGCTCCAGAGGCAGAATAAGAGTTCCTGACTGTTAAAGAAGAAATAAAAGTTTCTGTTAGGAAATATTTACCTTCATTTTCACATTTTTAAAATTACAGAGATATGTAGAATACAAGATACAAGCTTTCACTTTCTTTATAAACAACTATAAAGTTTGTCAGATTTTCCCCTTCTTCAGCCTACTGATCACAACAAAGAAGTTTTTTGTTTGCAGACCTTTCAAATTACTTGGTTTTGGGGTTTTGTTTGTTTTTGTTTGTTTTGGGTTTTTTTGGGTAAGGTTTTAAAATATCTATCTACAGATGTTGTTACTTACATATGAAGGTCACAGGGCCAAACTGGCTGAAGCTTAATCACATTTTCTGGGATCAGTTTTATGGGGTTTAATTGCCTGAACTGGCTCAATACAGCATCAGATGGGTCCCAGTGTTGGCATGAAGTGCATGTCAGGAGTGAATGGCTGGGCATGCTAGAAAAAAGGTTGCCCTTTGACAGTGTTTGGCCGTGCTGCTTAACTGTGATGTCAGCCCATACCCTGAATTGCTGACATTAGTAAATAATAGCAATAATAACAATAACAATAAATAAATAATGGGCAATTTGCCAAGCTAACAAGACTTTTCGTAAGTCAAGCTCATTCATTTGTATCTGTCTCCCCGGTAAAGCTGGAGTATCCTAATCTCCAGATGAAACATCAGTCAGTTATATCACTTCTGTATTTACATTTTAAGAAGAAAATGATCTTACAAAAGCCATATCAAAGACTCCTCCTCACCCACGAAGCTCATTCTGGTCCAATACATTAAAACACCACAAAGTTTTTTACCTGAACAATGAAAACATTCTACTTTCGATGTACACCATTTTCCTGTGCCTTTTACCAAACAGCTTTTAGTAACATGTCTTGAGGGTGACCCAGTGTCATTCTACTGATTTATTTTTAAATACAACAAAAAGTTCATTGTGTCATTAAGCTTGTTTACCATGTTAGCAGGATACAATTAAGTGAAAATATTATATAAAGATGATTATGTGGAGTATAAAAAGTATGTTTTTATAAACAATATATTGTTATTTGTCAGTAGGCTAAGATTTTCCCTTCCCCTCTACCATCCTCTTGATCACAACAACAATGTGAAATATTTCCATTTTACAGAACTTTAAAATGTCTAATTTTTTGTTAAGGTTTTGAAATCTGCTTGTGTACAGATGTTTAGATTTGTTTCAATTTTTTCACCTTACATTTGTGATCCATAATATAAATAATACTGTATGAAAATAAGCATTTTGTTGACTGAATCTGTTCTAATTGGCTTCATTCTAGGATTTATTTAGGACATGCCCCTGCCAGCCAGGTTTTGCAGATTATGAGGTAAATATAGGCTGGTTTTCCGAGTTTGATAGTGAACAGACATCCACTGAAGAAAGATAAGGAATAAACCAAGAATGAGAAAGTAGCAAAATCCTCTGCCCCAGTAGTATGTTGAAAAGCTTGCAAGATTATGATTTATATGCACTTGTAAACTTGTTTATTAATATTTTATCAGACAAAGTACTTCTATGAGACAAACAGCCAAAACAGTGTATTTAAACCAGGATGTGTCCAGCAGCTCCTGGAAAAGAGGCAACTACCTTTAAGGCCCAATCCCTCGTTCCTTATGCTAACGCTGTTATTGATTGAAGTGTTACTGAATGACACTGTTATTGAATGAACTGTATGTCTGAGCTGGTCTGGATCAAAACCCCCCATTTTTTTTTCATTAATCTGTTTTCTAGCATGCTGTGGGTGGTGCAGGGAGGGGACGGGACAGAGTTCAATTAGATCAAACATAGCAGGAAGCCAAACCTGACTCAGCAAACTGGGAGAGAGATTGCTTTTTCAGCAGAATGTGTTCCCTGATGCAGTTTACAGCTCAGGTACATAAGTGAGGGAGGCAGTGAGTCAGAGCAGCTGGGAACAAGAATGGTGGGACTAACCATGTTAGTGACAGGCCAGATTTATGTCAGATTAAAAAGACTACAAAGCTGTTCTCTAAAAAGAGCACACATAGGGAAAGCACAGAGAGTACAACAGCTTATTGAAAAGCAGCTACACAACCAGAAAACATCCATCTTTCTGAGAATTTCACACACATGGTTCTCTGGCTGTGGAATTTACTATATATTCACATTTGCTTAGCAGAAGTATGAACTGGAAGATGTAAGGATTATATTTAAATATTTTAAATTGCAAAGCTGGCATACAGAAGTTGAGTGGAATGTGACAGCAGTGCGTGGCACCAAAGTCCTGCCAGCAACCTGGCTGAAACTTGAACTTGGAAGATTTTTCTTCTCTTGCATTCAAGCAGCTGGTTGTTATCCTGAACCCTGACACTGAAAATGTAACACTGATAACTGTTTCCTCACTTTCATTTTAGCAGAATTATTTCCATGACACCTCATGCTTCCATTAAATGTCTTTTACCATAAATCGTTTCCTGTAATATTATGGCTTCATAAGCATTATAAGTGGAAATTAGGCAAAGTGCAATGCATTGTTTTTATGTTGAATTGTAAATAACCTCTGATCATATTTGCATATGGAGAGAATAATGGTGTGTGCAAAAGCAATACGACAAATTAGAGCTGTACTACAGGTATGCTGTCCTCATTGCTTGTTAATTATTTCTTTGCTGTGTACAGACAGGACTGAGTCATTGGAATGAGTGAAGGTGCTGAGACAATCCTCTTTTATCTGGAGTTTTGTCATTGACATTTTAAGTGACCTTGGGCAACTCATAGGCTGGTGAAGATGTGCTTCAGCTTCGATGAACCTTCTGGGTTTACTCAATCCCAGGGGACACTGAATCAGAAGAATATAAAAGTGTCTGTTCCTTACCCATCTAGGATAGTACCTGAAGGTCCAGAATGGATGTCTGGAATATAGTAGGCAAGAAATCATGACAGGGTTTTTGACTATTATTCTACAGCCACCTGTGGCTCAGTGACTTCTCAAGGCAGAGGTGGCTTCTGTGTATTTACTAACCCTCTTCTTGTTTCTCTTCTTTAAACCTACCAAGACTCCTCTTGAGCCCATGTAATTTGTCATCATTTGCAGCATCTGTGGCAAGGTGCTCCACAGCTTAGCTACATGAAAGACCATTTTTGCAAACCAAATCCTTTTGCTTTCATTGAACTTTCACCTACCAGTCTTCCCTGGTGTTTCACAGTTCTTCTGTTGGGAGAGATGGTGAGTTAGTGATTAATGTTCATACTGTATTCTGTAGAAAAGTGCACCTATCCAGACCGGAGAGTGCACACGTTAAATGCCTGTTTGCTAGGACAGATGTCAGAATCCTTGCAGGACAGATACCGGAGCGCCTTCAGCGAAGGACCCTGGGTTGTCTTTTCTGTATGACTGGGAAGATAGATGGAATAACCTGTTCATATTGCAAATGGGTGCAGTGAATAGTTTCATGTTGTTAGATATACCTCTGCAGTTTGTCCAGAGACAACCATGACGGTACTCCCGCAGACAAGAGATGCTGAGAGAATTCACCATCTGCAAGATGTGCTATGCAAGGCAAGGTAGACACCACTGAAGGATTATTCTCACTTTGCTTCAAAGTGAGTTTTTTTTCCTCTGACCTTGGCTGATTCATCAGCTAAACCTGTTTACTCATCTACCATACAAAAAAAGTGGGCTCTTCCCTCCTGTCTTCAATTAAAAGTGTTCTGGAAAGCTCAGGGTGGTTTTCTCCACAGGTACTGGGATGCTTTTTGAGCCCCCACTAAATCTCTTCTTGAAATTTTTTTACCCTCTGAACTCATAGTCTTGGCAGAGGCTTTGACTTTCTCACACTGATGTTCTTGGCAAGATCCTCTCTCCTGATGTTTTTCAGCTATAAAGTATCAACCAGTGGAGCTTACAAGATCTGGGAAATAAATCAGATTGTACCATTGTCACTATGTAAATATGATAAATTCATAATAAAGCAAATTCATGTCTATTCATAACACCTGGGCCTTCCAGGATGCTTTATTTGGCCTGCTTGGCTGTTAAAACTTCTTGGCTCCTTCTGTCTCATTTGTAATGTACCTTTTCCCTTCTTCTTTATAGATTTAAATACAACTTCTCAGAGAGGGCCTCGATCCTGTGTTAAAAAGCTTATTCCGACTTTAGCAAGAAATATCACTATTTTAAACTTTGAAAGAAAGGAATCTGTTTCTGGAGATTTAGCAAAATCTTCGGGTATCTACTAGAATCCTACAGTGCATTCCTTGCACTATCTCTGCTGTTGTAGGTCAGATATTAAACTAGGCCGAGCCTATACAAACCTGAGTGAGTTTAATTGGACCATTAGGAATTCACCTAGTTGTAGCCAAGATTGTTATCTTTTCTAGTTTCTCTAAAAAGTAAAGAAAAGGTGAATGTGTCATTTCCAAGAGCTGTTGTTTTTAAGGTTTTGAATTGGGCTTACAGCCACCTTGTGCTGACAGTCAGAGCCAGACGGTGGCACTGGTGATCAGACAGAAATCCAGGCATTTTTACAGTCCATCCCAGTTAGATGAGTTTTCACAGCCAAGAAGGAAATCAGACAATACATCACCCAGATAATTAAAGCTCTCCGTACAGCTGTGTGTCAGACACTAGATAACAGCAGCAGCTGCCTCAGTCCTTCAATATTGTCAGCCATGTGGCATTTCTTCTTTTGATGTAAAAGGTAAAAACTGTCTTCATCTTGAAANTCAGACAATACATCACCCAGATAATTAATTAAATCTCTGCATACAGCTGTGTGTCAGATGCTAGATAACGGCAGCAGCTGCCTCAATCTTTCTAGGTTGTCAGCCATGTGGCATTTCTTCTTTTGATGTAAAAGGTAAAAACTGTCTTCATCTTGAAACTGGAAGGATAAGTCACTCCTAGTGAGAAGAAGAAGATACAGTAGCAGTTGTAATCTGAATGCTTTACAGCCATGTGCTAAGGCAATAATTAATTATAACCGCAGAGAGAGTTGTCCAGTTTTCTTGCAGTAGCAAGCAACTGAGTCAGGATATAAGTCCGGTTTCCTGACCTGCAGCCTGTACTTATCTCTGAACAGTAGCTTTGGGCTTTTAAAGTTAAGGTTTCAAGTTTTGCCAAGATCCATTACATCCTCTTGTAAACTTTGTTGCAAATCCTTTCCAGGGCGGAGGTCATTTTGGGGAGCCTCCCGGAGTTAGGTGATTTCTCTGTATGTGGAAATGGCATCCATGTATTGTCCTGTGATGGAACTGCAGCAGGTCCTATGACTAGTTAAGAGCCGCTGTGTGTACAGAGCGCAGAAAGAGCACGGAGTTCAAGTGCCTTTTCTTCCCTTCCCCTTGGCAGGAAGAAATATTATATCAGCTGTGGTGGGAAATTTTGGATGGTCCATCAAAATACTGCAGCTGCTTACAGGTTCAGTGATGCATACTCCAAACTTGTGTGTCTGAACACAGAGGTGCAGAGCTAAGCACTCTGCAGAGCTCACTGCAGTGCTAACAGGTGACAATAACACTAGGACAGCAGAGGACCTGGAGCAAAATAACGGACCGAGAATGACTCAATCTTTTTCAATACTTACCCAAGGAGAAGTTACGATAATGCATTTTCAGTTTCAGAACAAAAAGAGGCTACTCATCCAGTTATTTATTGGATAATTCAAGTTACAAAACTCAGAAGAATCACAGCTCTGACATGGCTTTCCTTCACATCAAATCTTGCTTTGATGTTCATAATGTACAGAAATAACTGCATTTTTCCTTATTACTGGTAGAGGACATTCTTGTTCCAATTTCTCAGGCCAATGCTATGTTCCTAATTATAATTTTGTTTTAAAGGAAAAAGCTTTGCCAACTTGTGAATCACAAGGTCTGGTCACTAGTTTCTGCAGGGACACCTGTCCCCTGCTTCGGTTGCTTAGCGAGTCAAGGCCACTGAAGTAAACCTACAGACACTGAATTGCAGAGGGGGAAGCGCAGCATGGAGCCGCGTGAGGCAGAAACGGGGTTTGTGGCATGGGGAAGAGGCCTGGGATGGGTGGGGGGGAAGGTGGGCTGCAAAATACCTAGAAATATGAGTCCTCAGTTCAGTCATAGAACCGCAGAATGCTTTGGGTTGGAAAGGACCTTAAAGATCATCCCATTCCAACCCTGCGGCCATGGGCAGACACCTTCCACTAGACCAGGTTGATCAAAGCCCCATCTAACCCGGCCTTGAACACTTCCAGGGATGGGGCATCCACAGCTTCTCTGGGCAACCTGTTCCACTGCCTCCCATCCTCACAGCAGAGAATTTCTTCCTTATATCTAATCTAAATCTGCTCTCTTTCACTTTAAAACCACACCCCCTTGTCTTATGAAATAAGGGTTGTATTTGATTTGTTGCATGAAAACACCCTGAAATACGAAAACAAAAAAAGGTAATCCTCAGAGTGAAAATACTTAAAGTTTTTCCATTCTGAAGCTGAACCCGGATGAGCGTGGCATAAGGGAGGTGTGCCCCTTTCCTGCCTTTTAACACAGGCGATGCCGACCGAGGCCGACGTGCTCGGAAGGTTGTGAGTGGATTACAACCCTTTTTAGGATCCTTGCGAGGCAAAAANCGCTTCCTGCCCCGCCCCGCGCCCGCGTGACCCCGCCCCGGCTCGGGAGCGGCGCGTGCGCGCTGCCAGGGGCACCCGAGGGCGAAGGGGCTCGACTATGGCGGCCTCCATGATCTGCAGCCGGGTGTCGGCCGGGCTGAGGGGCAGCGGCCTCCGCGCCTCGCTGGGCTCCACCGCGGGGAAGGTAGCGGCCGCTTGGGAGCGGGGGTGGGCTGGGCCGGGGCTGAGACGGGTCGGCTGGGGTCGCGGTCGGGGTCGCTCCCTGCGAAGCGCCGGCGAGAGGAGCGTCCGTCTCATCCCACTCCCGCCGCCGTCGTACCG
>VZRQ01007810.1:577707-790561 GCA_013397975.1 Machaerirhynchus nigripectus | reverse complement strand
CCTGGAGTGCCCCTCTCGAGTTACACGCAGCCTCCCGGAGCCGGCGGGTCACTCAGCGCCTCTCCCTTGGGGTCGTGCCAAGGAAAGGGCGTCCTGCTTGGAGAAGGGATCCTTTGGAGGCTACGTAGGCCCTGTCGATTCGCTAGCTTGGAATGCTGTAGTAAAAGCTCATTTGTCATCTGCTTGTTTTCTTTATTTGAAGTGAAATGAAGCCTTAAAAATCCAGCCTGTTAGAAACTTCCTAATACAGGCCGATTTTTGCAGTGCTGGTGCCAATGGTACATACTAAAAAAAAAAAAAAAAAAGCAGAAGTTTGTTGTGTATCTAAATTTCTTCTGTAATCTTTTTACCATGAGTCTTTTGGTACTCATCTTTGGTACAACATTCATGGATTAGTTGAATTCAGTAGTATTCCTGCTTTGTGTGTGTATTTTAAAGTCTTGTTTGCATATAGTGAAATACAAAAAATGCACCAAACATTTTTTGCTTTTGTTGTTGTTAATTTTTGTGTTACAAAATTCCTTGAGGTTCTTTTTCTTACAGATGTTTTGTTAAAGTACTTAAATGCTAATTAAATATTCAAGGGATTTTTAACCCTGCCAGTCCTTGTCAGTGCTAGCAGTTTCACCAGCTCTTACCCCCTGCCCAATAAAACCTCACAAAATCAAATACCACACCTGATACAAGTGACTAATGTGGAAGGGTAGGATTAAGTGTTCAGGTGTTGCACTGGTGCACTAAAGTATACTTGTTTAATATGTGGACTTTTTATTAACCTAAGCAAAGAAGGCAGTTTTTCACAACAGTTATGTGCTTTTGTTTTCTTTTTTTCTTTTTATTCTTTTCCTTCAGGTACTTGCTGGAAGTCCAGGAATACTCAATAATCATGGGTTTCAAGTGCAACAGCAGCAACAGAGGAGGCTATCGCTCCATGAATACCTGAGCATGGGACTGTTGAAGGAGGCTGGCATTTCTGTTCCACATGGAGTGGTTGCCAATACGCCAGATGAAGCTTACAAAATAGCAAAAGAAATAGGTATAATATCAAAGAGAACATACACAAATAGGCATGGGACTGATACAAGGTGTAGCTTCTTTTTCTGTCTTTCTTGGTACGATGTTGCTTGGAGTTCTGAATATACCTTCTCTTTAAAAGAGCCTTCCGTGTGAAGCAACCTTCTTGTTAAGAAGGAATAGGTCAGGTATACATTCTATTAGCTTAGACTAATGCAGCTACTTAAACTTCTTTGAGATGAGTAATAGACTCTACTTTGTGCAAATCCTGGATTTCTTTGTACTTTCAGCAAGGTGAGAGGAAGTCTTGTGTGAAGAGCTTCAGTGGTGGTGACAAGATCTCATATAGAACGGAAGATGCAAACCATACTTAGGCTACAAAAGAGGAGTAAAATCCTATTCCTTTTCTGGCAGAATGCGGCTGGTTCATACAGGAGGGAAGAACTTTGATGGCTTGTAGTTACATGCAAAATTCCTGGCTTGTTGCTGAAAAATTATCCAATCTCATTTGCCTAGTGCTTAAATACTTAATTTAGAATTGAGCTTTAATTTTGGGCTTGACTTGGCCAATTAATTTGCTACTTTGTGTCAGTGCTATGTGTTCTAGTAAAATCTTTTGGTTTAATTTGGTTGTAATATGTAAGTCAGCTTCTATTGTGTCAGGCATCAGAAAGTGGGGTTTTTCTTGGTTGGTTGATTTGTTTGTTTGGGGGTTTTCTTAGTTTAAAGTTTGGGATTTTTTTTTTTCTTCCCTGGAAAAACGTATTAGGCTTGTCACAGTTTTAGTGGAGAACATTGGTTGTCATATTCCTTTCTCCTATGCAAATTCTCAAATCCCTATTCAGCTCCAAACGGATACATTTGTAGTGATTCCTGAGGTTATAGGTTTTGTTGGATTCATTTCAGTTTCACCTGTAGATTTAATGTGAGAAATGAGATCTGAAAAAAAAAGAGATTTTTTCTTCTAGAGAAAGTTAGGCTGTTTTGTAATGTAGCAAAGATTTGAAAAGCTGATTTTCCTTCAGACATGATGTCCCAGAAATTCAGGTATTGTCTGCCTACCTTCTTTATCTTGTTTCCATTAGAGAGTAAGTGATACAAAATTGTAATAATTTCATTAGTATGAAAATAAGTTGCTAAAAAACTTCTGAGAATGGTTTAAACTTCAGAACCTTGCTTTGTGTTACGGGTGAGCTTTTAGCATGATCAAAACTTCCCCAATCAGCATACCCCTTTGCTCTACTTTAATATCTGGATATAAACAGATATTGCTGGAGGAAAATGAGAGAACCTTAGTCTATGGCTCTTTAATCAACAGCCCAGAAACTCGTAGGTCAGGATTCCTTTGTTTTGTTCTTGTTCAGAAAGGTCTCCTGCAGCAGTGTGGGTATGTCTGGCTGCTGGTTTATAGCTCTGTGTCATCCCTGTGACATCACAGGTATGCCTCTTATCTGGAGTGTGGGACTCTGGGCAATTTCTTGGGGATCGGAAGAATGAAGTTGTGAAGTGTGTGAATTGGCATCCTTTAGTAAGGGAATTCAGGGCTTTCGGTTGTCAGCCAAGTACTTTGTTTGAGTCGGTGTGTATTCAATGCTATTGGCCTTTGGTACGTGAGATGAGGAAGGGAAAACTGCCCAAAAGGAGAACACACACTGAAGGAGCTTGAGGTTTTGAGGCATTGCTCAAACATGTCCAGAACTCATTCTGAGTGGCGACATGCTATTCTTTGCTCCAGCGTTTTGGATTTCTTTGTTTTTTGTAGGCATTTACCTGCTAGTTTTCATTTAGCACGTAAAAAAAAAATCAACAAAACACAAACCAAACCAATCTATCAGAATGAAAAAATTCACTCTTTTTGTCCACCTGCTCATTGTTTATTTTTGTTGTGTGGGATTAGTTGCCACTAGATATGAAATGATTTTTTGTTTCTTTCAATATGCTAAACTGTTTTAGCAAATGTTTGTCTAGAGCATTACAAAGACAGTTGGTAATACTCTTTGCTCTATTTCCCTAGTGCCGATCTACATGTTCCTGGTAAATTTACACAGAGCAGATTTCTGACTAAAGGTTGAGTTTGGCATGGGATTTCTTCCCTTTTGCAAATACTTCACTTAGAAATGGGTAACTTTTTACCCCAATGTATAGCAAATGCAAACTTCTCATTAACGGGGATTATCATAGTTGAGCTGTGGCTGTAGCTAAATCAGTGTTACATGAGCTTCTCACTTAAATTTTAAAGAAATGAGCTGAGTTCTGTTCCAAAGCTTTGATAAGAAACTGCAGCATGACTTGATTGCCTTCAAGTTTATGGTTTACTCGTAGCCATGTGTACATTCCAGCTAGCACTGTGACCAGTTCTGATTGAGAAGCTGATATGTGTGTGTTATCAAGAACATGACTAATGAACCTAAAGGCTTCAGTGAACAGATGCTTGATCAGTGTGATGACAGATAGCTCAGCAGAACACCCTGTTTGAAATGAAGAACATTGCTGTTTGTTAAGAGACACTTCTGTGGGTGCTATGTATTGTTGTAATTCAAGTTTTGTTTCTTCCTGACACCTTCCTCTGGTAACAGTTGAGTGGAAGGCAGTGACATAGTGTGTGCTTGTCTGGGTTTTTTTAATAGCCTATATTTATATTAAAGATTATTTGAGAAGTAAGACTTTTTAAGACATTAATATCTTGAAGCAGCTTTTGTGTTCTGGTGGTTTTTTTGGGTTTTCAGGTAGTGAATCCCACCGCTTTATGTGCATGGCAGACTGTCAAATTTTAGTAAAATATAAAGCTGTATAACATAGCAGGTGTTGAGACACTGAATGCAAAACATTTCACCTTTCTACATCAGAGTTCTTGAAAGGAGACTGAAAGCTCCTAAAATCGAGTCTTCTACTTTTGCTGTTGCAGTTTAACAGGTCTACTGCAGCTCTGTGTCTGTGTGGTTTATAAAGAGTGTTTTGTTTTGGTGTGCTTTATACAGAGTGGCTCCAGTAATTGGTTTGGCTGTATTCCTGCTGACAGTTCTGTGATTAATAGATGGTTTTTTTCAGACCTTTTAGATTCTTTTCAGTGTTACTAAAGCCTTTTAAGTACTTTTCAGTGTTATTTATTTTCCTGTCTGTTGCTTAAACATACCACTTGTATCTGTTAAAAAAACTTTTAAAAGGTAATGTGTAAACCTGGGTAGATTTATAAATAGAGTTTTTGATCTCAGGCTTGATTTAGTGAGAAATCAAAGTTTGGTACAATGTGTGCAATTATTTTCCTAGGTAAAGTACTAGTTTTTTCTTTATTAGCTCTTCAAAAGAGATATTCCAGGTACTGTGGCAAAAAGCTAGGATGGTTTTCTCCTTAGTGTATGTCACACCCTCCTTGGCTGTCTGATTTAAGTTTTTGGGGTTTTCTATTCTATGTCACCGTGAAAACTCATGTCTGTCATACTTTCGTTTCTAGTAGTTTTTTTTGTTGTTTTGCCATTGTCAGTTTCCTTGTTAGTCGTTTATCTCCCTATGTTACCTGATGTCTTTTAGGTTGTCTGAAACTCCAGACCATTTATTCAAGTTGCTCTAGGACATAGATGGTGATCTAAGGTTGCAAACTTAAGCAGAAATCCCCCGGTCATTAAAAAAATCATGCAATTATGTTCCTACTTACCTGGTCAAAAGCTCTAGATAATCAGCAGTAGTAGTTTAGAAACCAAACATTTACTTACATTCTGGAAAATGTTATTTCTTTGGCATCTGAATCTTACATTTTGCTTCAGCCTTTGCTTTCTTCTGTAGCACTTCACTCCTTTGAAGTTATAATATCAAAACATATTGTTGATGATAATTCACTAATTAAAATAACCCTGTATAACCAGCACATTCAAATTTTGACCCCTGTATTTTAATTGCTTGGCTTAAGCTGTTGCCAAAGCCAAACCTGTCTTGTGAGCTGATGACAAACTTGATGCAGTTGATTAATGTCAGGAAGTATTAGTGTAGAAAATATTTTGTAATAGCAAAACATCTTGTTCAGTCTCCTGACTGGTATGGTCCTTTCAGTGAAAGTATGACGATTCCTGGCACATAATTATTTCAGTAGTTATACTTTTGATTTGCATGCAGTGAGTCTTCTAACACTCAAAAGTTTGAAATTTTGAAAAAACATGATTTTGAAGTTAAAATTCCAGTAACTTTACTTATTAATGAAACAGACAGTGTACTCTGAAGAGATTCTCTGCTCTGTTGGCAGAATTAGGGTCAGCATATTATTTACGTTGACATTCCTGTTGTTAGTTACAAACCCACCATTTTTCTTCCTAATGCAAATAAATACACCTGTATTGTTTAAACTTAGTTTTTCTGTATCTGTGCAACAAGAAAAAATTAGCTTGTGTTATAAATGGAGAGTTACTTTTTCTGGTACAAGAACTTTGAAATACAGACTGAAGCAAAAGTTAGAGGTCTCTGTCTCTCCCAGGATAAGTTTGCAGTTGAATGGTAGTTGAGAACTTGATTGACACTTGTGTTACTAACCTGTCACTGCCTTTTACTGTTGTCTGACTTGTCAGAATAGATTAGGCTTGCTTAGTGATTCTGAAGGTGTCTGTAATATGTGGAAAGCAGTACCTCTGCTACAGTTAGTATTGGACAGAGAAGTGGCAATGAATGTGATTTGACAAAAGTCAAAATGGAAACTTGTAAAGCAGAACGTTTTAATAAGTCCTGTCTGCCGTAATCATTGGACTTTCCACTTGCACAGAAAACTTCAGAGGTACAATGGAACAATGGCCCTTCTTGCCTCTTAAAAAGCTTATTAGACAATTGTGTTTTACATGGATGTCTTTCTGCTTGCCTGCATGCATTAATCTTTCTCTCAGTTTGAAAGCTTAAGTTATAGAATCAGAAATTATTCCTTCCTAAAAATAAGTACGAGTATTGATTGAAGTGAAGATCGTTTTGTCTGTCTAGTTAATAAATGATTGTTGAAGGTGAAACTTGTAGTGTTAGTAATGTGTAGATTTTTTTTGTCCTGAACAGATTAAGGCTAGGTCAGTGTTCTGATTTTAGACACCTGTTCTCATTGGTATCTACTCTTAATTTTCTAAGCATTTCCTAATTTTTTCTGGCTATCTTACTTATATGTGCTTTTAGGGCTGACTGCCATTAACATGGAAATGTGATGCTTACCAAATGCTTGTTCTGAGATTCGTGCACTGGGCTGTAGCTTGCCTTGCCCACATTAGCTGTACTGGTGTTGTAGTGCCCTGTGTTAAGGCTTTACAATTTGTTACTGCTGCTGAAAGCTGAAGTCCTGCTCGCTGAAGTTCCTGTGTGCATTTGCCTGTCACATGGTGCACGAGTCTGCAGAAGCACTGTCTGCTGTGCGAGCTTTTGCCTTCAGGGAATCACTGTTCTGATATGCTTCAAGGCATGATAGCACGAGCGCTTCTACTGGCACAAGAAACGAGGCTGGAGTGAAAAGCTGAGGGCTGGAGGCAGGATGGGACTTCTGTGGTGGCGTGTTTGCTGGCATGGACTGTATGTGGATATTTGCTCTAGGGCAGAAATGGCTATTTTTCATTGAAACACAAGCCTAGCAGTATTTCAAAGCCATGTGAGTGAAAAACAAGGGCACAACTGTTGATACTGAGTAGAAAACTATGGTAGCTGCTAGTTTCCAAATTTTTTTCTTGGGTTACTGTGTATCAGCAGTTCTTTGTTGTGTCAGATTGTGTGACAGTGCTGCTGCTGCTGGAACACTGCAGATGAGGTGTGTGACCAAACACTTTCTCTAGTTTTAGAGTAGCTTTAAATCGGAGCTGTGGGAAAAAGTGTTTATTGAACAAGAAACTTCCTGCATGATGGGTTACGGTTTTCTTGGGATGTACTATCTTAAATTTGTTTCAGGTACATCTGTGCAGCTTAATTGCTTGTAAGCATAGCTGGTCAAATAAAACTTGAACTTGTTTATGCAATCAAGCAGCTAGCTTGCAGTGCTAGAGGAAAACAATTTACAGATCATTAGTAACCTGCTCATTTAATGACTCATTTGTTGCATAAGGGTTAGTCCAATGATGTTACGGCCAAAACTGATTGTGAAAAATTAAAAGTTGTTTTTCTTGCACTGTTTTGGATGTCTGTTAGTTGACAAAATTTAATAATGCATAATAATAACAACATTTTTAAGAAATATCTTCTAGGATCAGGGTAGTGGTGCATTTAGCCCACTACTCTGCCCAAGACCAAAAGAACCTACCATTTAAGGCAATTCTTAGCCTGCCTATTTTTGCAGTCCATTACTTCTCATTTCCTCTCAGCCTGAATATTTGTCGTCTTAAGAATATCAGAGAGAATACCTCTGCCCAGTTCCTTTTGACTCTTCTATACTTCATATCTCCTGGCAGGCTTCCTTATATTTTGTGTAAAGAAGGATCTTTTTTTCTTGCACCTTTCTAAAACTGACTTCTTCTTGGTAGATGGCTTTTGTTTTTGGCTGGTGTAGAGCAGAAACCAGAATGAATGATGTACATGTAGTCGTGTGTTCTTGCTCTATCACAGGTATGGCTGAAGACTGTAATCATGTTCTTGCTTTCTTCTCCTTTGATAGATTTAAGGATATGCTAAGCTCATTTCTTGTAAGGGAATCTCTTAATTTCAGTGATCGTCTTAGTAACCAATTTACTTTTTTGCCCACAGCTAAATATGATGTTCCAGCTGAGATCTTACCAGAGCTTTAGCTGGCATCTCATTTTGACTTGTTCATATTCTGGTGTTTGTTGCTAGGAGGAGTAATTGCTACAAAGAAGGTGCCTGTGGGTGAACTTTCATGGCTTTTCTGAAAACTTCTCTGTAGTAGCAGCTTTTTATCTTCTGGACTTAGTGTAGGAAATGGAAAACAAGCTTGTACTTAAAGTAATTCCATGAAAGTTGTCTCATGTGACTTCTATAAAGTATGTAACTTGATTGCCAGTAAAAAATAGTTATCTTCAGGAGCTGAGTTAAATATTAGAGGCATAGACTGTAGAAAATCAACATATACTTGTGTGTTTATAACCTTCACACTTCTTGTGTGAAAGAACTCTAAAGTCGTGTGTGAGTTCAGAGATCTGTTGTTAGGTAGACATTCAAAAAGTAAAATCAACAGGTAGCTAACAGGGAGGAGTAACCTGAGTCTTCTGCTGACAGCCACCCTAGCTTGTTGGAGTTGGAGTTAAGTTGTTTGGAGTTTAGTTTCACCTGACCAGGCAGGACATAAGTCAAAATAGGAACCAACACAATTTTTGTGTTGTTCATAACCTTCCTCAGTATGTATAGTGGCTAGTTTTGCTCAAGTACTGTAATTTTTCTTAGTCATTTCCATGGTTCTCTTTTAACATCCAAGGAAACAGCAAGTTCTTTTTCTGCTTGGAAAGATCAGAGTGGTTAGCTGATAGTGGCATGAGAAAAGATGGGATGTGCTGAACAAATGCAAATGGGGCAGTTCTTAACATCTTGCAGTCTAGCTGCTGTCTGTACTGTGTAAGTGAACTTGAATAATAACTCAGGACTTCGAGTTTTTTTCCTTTATTGCCCTAAATGATTTGATGAACTCTTTTTCTTTGCTTTTTTGTCTTTCAATGACAATTCTGAATATCCCAGTTAATTTTGGTTATATTCTCATGCTTTACTTTTTAAACCCAAATGCCCAGTCTCTCCTACCTAGAAGAATATTTTGTAAAGGATTTTTAAACACTTAAAGCCAACTAAAGGGCTTACTTTGCCTACTCTGGGAAGAATAGTGGGTTTGTTTAGGCCTCTGACTTCCGCAAAGCACTCAAGCTTATGCATTAGTGCTCTGCTGGATGGAAGCCGGAGTGGACCTGGCAAGCTGACTTGGGTAAGTGCTGTAGTTACATATAATGCTGGGAAGCTAGTGGTTACAGGTACAGGCTATTTGCCATTGATGGAGGAAAACCTTGCATTATGGTATGTCAGATATTCAGTTTCATCTTATTAATAATCTTTGAGGTGTTAACTATTTCTTCCTGGGTGCTTGATCATCTGTGACTCCAACACGTATTAAATATGTATCAGGACACCAGTGTTTTCAGATACTAACTCACCAAGGTTTGTTCACGGAGCAGCCTAAAGCTGCAATTTGTGGATTATTTGAGATTTTTGGAGTAGTCTATGTGAATTCCAACATAGTCTTTGATTCACATGTTTGTATTTTGAATGGTGGGTGTGGAGAAGGGGGGATAAAATTAAAGCAGCCTTTGTTATTCTACGTGAAGCAATTTGTTTTAATAGTCACAGATGACATATTTTTGGGTTTTCTTTTGTTCTAGGTTCAAAGGATCTTGTGGTAAAAGCACAGGTTTTAGCTGGTGGTAGAGGAAAAGGAACATTTGAAGGTGGCCTCAAAGGAGGAGTGAAAATAGTTTTTTCGTAAGTTCTTTCTAAATTATCCAAACAAGTGGAAAAACTTCAACATTTCACCTTATGGATTGAACCTATTACTTTCTTTAAAACCAGTGTTTTAATTATTAACCTTAAAATAACAAAAATTAGATAAGACTTTTTTAATGCTACTTCTGTGTTTACAGCAGTTTCTTTGTCACATTCTGAGCTTCTTTTATTCTAGTCCAGAAGAAGCAAAAGCTGTCTCCTCCCAAATGATTGGAAAGAAGTTGTTTACCAAGCAGACAGGAGAGAAGGGCAGGATATGCAATCAAGTATTTATCTGTGAGCGCAGATATCCCAGGAGAGAATACTATTTTGCAATAACAATGGAGAGGTCTTTTCAAGTGAGTAATATTAGAAATAGAAGAAAGCTAATTAACTTGTAACAACTGAATTTAAAAACAATCAACAAAACTGTTACTGTATTGTTCTCTTGCTTTTGAAAATCAGAAGTACACAAGATAAATTTTGTTTTCTAGTATATCTGACTATATGATTGCCTTTGTTTTTAAATGCTTTAAAGATGTAATTCTACAATTAAAATTTACAGAATAATAAATGAGTATTGGTAGCCCCAACTGAAGCCCAGAGTCACATGGCCAAAGGGGAGATGGGTAGAATAAGGGGGTAATTTTCATTTTGGTTTTAATTTGCATTTGTTTACCACAGATTGTAGAATTTAGTTTAAAAACACAGCTATATGTGTGCATGTACATGTACACCCTATTTTTGAGTGTCAGAAGCATGATAAGTAAAATCATCAGGTCTTTTCAAATGTTGTGGAAGACCAAATGGTCCTACATAAATCAAACATCGTCCTTCTCCAGAGTGAAGTTTCTGAGAGGTGCACTGGTGTGTCCCTCGATTTTGAGAGTGTTGGTAGCTTTCTTATGCTAATACTCTTCAGGAATGGGTGAGAAGATTTGGGCCTAGAGGTCTGTCTTCAGAGCTTTCAGGAAAATGACAGCCAGTCTTTTCTGCATGTATGGGCTGTATATGTGGGTATGTAGTTTTTTAGGCTACAATTCAAATGTGGTTACTGAAATGTGTCAGTGTTTTCTGACAGACAAGTGTTCTATTTGGAGCATAGAACATGAATTGCTAAATGACTGTAATGAAGCCAGAGTGAAACAGTTCTTGGAACTTTATTTTCTGAAGCTCAGAAAAACTGGGTTTGGTCTGTTCAGATGCTTAGGAGTTTGCAGAGGCACTGGTTTTGGTAATTAGAGGAGTATCTCTGGCATAAGCAGGAAATAATTTTCTATGGAGGAGTGAGAAAACTAGTCTTACTCTTATTTCTTTTTTGGTTGCAGTATTAGGAATTAAATATTGTATTTGTTCCTTTTTCTTCCTCCGTAGTGTTCTGTTTGATAGGAAAGTATCAGCTGTGTTGAATTATGTGACTTGGGCACCTCCACTGTGGTGTGTGCTGGAACAGGGCAGGGAAGATTCAAATGTTACTGTACGCACCACAAGGTGGCACTAAAATGCTGTAAAGGAATGGATTTTAGACTTAAAATTGTGTTAAGCAATAAGCAAGGATACTTATGGAAATAAAATTTAATGTAACTGATCTAAGCAAATTAGATAAAGAAGGGAAACATGTTTTCATGACTTGTTCTTGTGCTTGTATAAAAGATAAATCTTAGCACATATTGAGCATACTGTGTGGATTGTTGCCTTTTGTTAGGGATGTGCTTTGTTTTTACTGCTGACTCTGTAAGTCATGTTTTTAGATGTGTTTGTAATTATTATAACTTGTATAGGATGCTTAGGATGAGGAAATGCCTTTCAAAAGAAGGAAGTGTGAAGGTTGAATAGGACACAGTGTTTATTTCTGATGTTGTTGCAAACCTCTTCCGTCAAGGAGGGGAAAAAAGATTAAAATAGCTGAAACTGGAACTTTATGACTTGCCAACAGCAGTTTGTATTTTAAGCAAAACTGTTCACTTTGGTCAATTCTGTGGAACAACGAGTTACTTTATGATCAGTTTGTAGCTTACTGACAGTTCAAGATAAGAATATCCAGAAATGTTCATTGAGTTGAACCTTGCTATTGGATGGAGGATAATTTGACAGCTGTATATTTCTATTTGGAAGGATAGTAATGGGAGGGGAGTGGTGTGGTTTTTAAGCATGTTCTCTGAACCAGGGTCACGTTTTCTATAATTAATTGTCAGCAGTTATAAGCCTGTTTAATCTTCGAGTTTTGCTGATAGGAAATGCTGCCTTAGTACACCCAAGTCATAATCCATGCATGGGTGGAGATAAGGGAAGATTGGTTGAGGGGATCCAAGTATGTCTTTACTGTGAACTGGGGGAGAGATTTTTAGGTTCCATGGTAGTGAGTCCTTGATGATTTTGTTGAGATTTAGCTTTAAAAAAAACCCAACTCAGCTGCGAATGCTATCAATTCTGTTTTCTTAATTTCCTTTATTAAGGAATAATTGAGTGCTGTTTTGTTTTGCTATGACTTACTTTGAGTGAAGGCTTTAGTTACTGAATGTTGTGATCCTGCTGAACAGGTATGGTTTGCAGTAATTTATCACTTAAGTTCTGCAGACCTCCATTTGTCCTTGGAGTTGGAGCATGGCAGAATGAATAAATGAGTGCCTGGCATTTGATCTGTGTTTGTGTAGGGGTGAGTGGAGAAGGTGGAAGTGAGAAGGTGGTTCTTTCTCTAGTGACACCTAAAAGATAAAATGTGTGTGATTATGAGGTTGAATCTTTCTATCAAAATTTAAAACTAGTATATCTGTATTAATTGCTCTGCTTTTACTGTACAAAGGAAATCTTTCCTTGTTAAAAGAAAGTGGACCTAACATACACCTTGATGTTTGGAAAGTATTATTCAAAGGTTTTGTGTGGAGGTATTGAGTAGATAGTAACACTCTCTTCAGAGCATACAAGAAAAACGTCCAAATAAAAAATTTTCCAACAAAAAAGGTTTTATTGCTGTGAGGTATCTTACAGAAAGAACTAAGTTTCAATTGTGTGGTATAAAATTACTTATGCTTTTTTTTTTTCCTTTTTGTTCTAGGGTCCTGTGCTGATAGGCAGTTCTCAGGGTGGTGTTAATATTGAAGATGTTGCTGCAGAGAATCCTGAGGCGATAATTAAGGAACCCATCGATATAGTAGAAGGCATAAAAAAGGAGCAAGCTGTTAGGGTAATTGTTAATGTGGGAAAGTACACATTACTGAGGATGGGAGGATTGATTCTAATTTTTGTAAGGAGTGTGTGCATTCAGCCTGCTGAGTTGTCTTAAACCCTTGTTTGAAATAGATTTGAACTAAATATTTAAGTATTTTCAGGTAAATCAGTGTAAATCCAACTACATGGCAGTGCTTTATCTAGCTTTTATACAGCTATGTAAAGGCATATCATGATAAGTTTTTATTAGTTCTTTTTTAGGATAAGTGCAGTGTTCTGTGTTGAAAACAATCTGTTCAAACCTAAAAGTGAGTTTGGTTTTTTCCCGCCAGTAGACAGGACAGGTTCTACATCTGCAAATTCAATTGACACTGAAATAAAAGCTAAACTGAGACACCCCTAACATGAGTTAACCAATAATTGTTCTTTTACTTTCAGCTTGCCCAGAAAATGGGATTTCCTCCTAATCTGGTGGATGAAGCAGCTGAAAATATGATCAAATTATATAATCTCTTTCTGAAATATGATGCTACCATGATAGAAATAAATCCTATGGTGGAAGATGCATCAGGAGTTGGTAATGTTTCTTACTCAATACTCTTCATGTAACACCTTGACATGTTTGTAAATCTTGGTTGCTTCACACTGCTAAAACTTCAGCTGTATACAGCAAGAAGAGTTAGTATTAACATGGGATGTTGAAAAACATTAATAAAGCAGATAAATTTGAGAATCTAAGTATAGTAGAAATCTGCTCTTAATTGCCAAGTATGATCTTAAGTTTATTATTAAGTTTGATTTTAAGTCACTTAAGTTTAAGTGACTTCCTGTTTTAATTTAAGAATTTTTTTTAAAAAGAGCACATCTACCCATGATAAGGCATTCCTGGAAATCAGGTCTTTTCAAAATTCATGAATTGAAACTTGAGCCATCTCATGTATCCAATATTGATACTGTAAAGGTAACCAGAATAGTAGCACCTTCTAGAAATCTCCTGCTTTTATGACTCAGGCATTAGAATAACTGATGGAATGTGTTGTATTGAAAGACTGTAGGGGTTTAAGTAATATTGTGGTGTTTATCAAGTTTTTAGTGTATCCAATTGCAGAATAGTTCAGTTTATGTTCAGTTTAATGTTCAATCACAGCCAATTCCCCTCTACAAAAAATAGGGATGTAGAGAGTATTTGTACTTGAACTCAGATACAACAGTTTGAAATTTAAATATGAATGTAGCTCTTTCATCAAAGTTTGTAATCACTGTTACTGGGGTGGTTTGTTTGTTTTTTTGTTTGGTTTTCGTTTGGTTTTTTGGTTTTTTTTTTGTTTTTTTTTTTTGGTTTTTTTGGGTTGTTTTGGTTTTTGGGTTTTTGTTTTTTTTTTTTTATTTTTTTTTAATAGGGCTTTAATGATCAGTATAGCGCAGTCTCTCCCATCTGTTTCTTCTGCCTTGTCATTTTTATATCATTTTGACTGAGGGATAGAAATGAAGTGATACATTTGTATAGACAAAAATTTAGGTCTGATGTAAAGAATACTGTAGATTGTCCGCTTGCTAAATCTAAGTAAATTTACTTCAGTGTGTTTTTTCCTGACACTTTTTCTTCCAACTCAGACTCATTTTCATTGTGTTTCTGTGTGCTTACATTCATGCACACACATTATATATATTTATTCCAAAAGCAAAAACTAAGATGGATTGAAAAACCTCAAACCAGAGACCTTCTGTAGGGATTAATTTTATGCTAGTTATTTGTGGTGGTGCATTCCCCCTTGCACACCCCCCTACTTTTGGACTGTGTAAGTCCAAAGCTGCCAAGTTTGACTTAACATACTGTAACACATTCATGTAGCAGTTGACTTGTTATTCTAATATTAAATGATGGTTAGTAATGGTGGGTTTTTCCCCTTTCAGTGATGTGTATGGATGCAAAGATAAACTTTGACAGCAATTCAGCCTATCGCCAGAAGAAGATCTTCGATATGCAGGATTGGACACAGGAAGACCAAAGAGACAAGGATGCTGCAAAAGCAGATCTCAACTATATAGGATTGGATGGAAACATAGGCTGCTTAGGTATGTTCTATTTCATAAATTTTAAATGACCTAATGGATTTCTAAACTAAATTCCTAAATATTATCTTTATTCTCATATAGTCAATGGTGCTGGTTTAGCTATGGCCACAATGGATATAATTAAACTTCACGGCGGAACTCCAGCAAACTTCCTTGATGTTGGTGGAGGTGCTACAGTGCAGCAAGTGACAGAAGCCTTTAAGCTTATTACCTCTGATAAAAAGGTGAGGGAAGAGTTGGCATATCAAGGTCCTACACAGTGGTAAAACAGGCTATGATTTGGAAGACAATGCTCAGTGCATGTTCTCCAGAAAACATGTTTTTATAAGGACAGAGCTAGAAAGAAAGAAGATGGAAATCTTAGCTTAATCTTGATGTAGATGTAGGAGGCCTGAAAATCTGTTGAATTTTTTTACCTTTTAAAAAATAAGTTCTTTAGCTGTGTACTGAGTAGACAGTTTTGTGTGTTCTGTTTGAAATTATAGCTGTATTTAAATCTTCACAGAAATTTTGGAGTTAGAAACTCTGTTTGTAATAGATACTGACATTTGTACTGTTTGCTCTTTAAACAGAAAGCAGTATTCAGATGGTTTTCCACTTTTTTATCTTTTGGACCAGTTTTGCAGCTGGGTCTGTGTTTTGTGTAGAGTTGTAGAGATGAATATTTGCTGTGCCGTGCACAAACAAGTTTCTAAGGTACTGATTATATGTAATATAAGATAAAATAACTTTGTAATGGGCTTGGAAAGGCTTTGATGTTTATCCTACTAGAAGTTTATCAGAAGTGCTTTAATATTATTAAAATAATAAATTGGTTGAAACTAGGGGAAGAGCTTTTCCACAGAAATAATACCATGGTCTACATAGAGATGCTTATCCCAGTGGGAACTTGGCAGTTTGGGGCTTTTTAAAAATAAAGAAAATAATTTAAAAAGGGGTAACTGTAAAATGTGGGAATGACTTGTGAGACCTGCTAATGGTATGCTACTTTTGCACCAGAATTTTATGTACTACTTGCTCATCTTTGGAAAGGGCCAGAAACAAATAGTGAGTGATGTGCCAGAGGAGCTTAGTCTCTTTCTCATTGGAAAGACTTATTAGCAAATGCAGGGTGTGTTAACACCCTCCAGGAGTGTTACAGAATCATTTCATCATTTAGATTGGAAAAGACCTTTAAAATTGAGTCTAACCATAAATCTAACATTGCCCAAGTCCTGCACTAAACCATGTCTCTTAAGCACCATGTCTACAAGTCATAAATACCTTCAGGGTTGGTGACTCAACCACTTCCTGAGCAGCCTGTGCCAATGATTAACAACCATTTTGGGGAACAAAATTTTTCCCAATATCCAATCTAAAACTCCCCTGGTGCAACTTGAAGCCATTTCCTCTTGTCTTATTGCTTGTTACTTGGGAGCAGAGACAGCTCACCTTGCTGCATCCTTTCAGGCAGTCGTAGAGAGTGAAAAGGTCTCCCCTGAGCTTCCTTTTCTCCAGGCTGAACACCCCCAGCTCCATCAGCTGCTCCTCATAAGACTTGTTCTTTCTTCACATTTTTCCAGCAAATTAAGGGAACAGTGAGGGACTTAGTCACAGAGCACCTGAATTACAGAGAGAAGAGAAGAAACAAGGAAGAATCTGAGGGTTGCTGATTCGGGACAAGTTTTTGCAATGCAAATTCTCTGCTGATGCATGGACAGAGAGTGTCTAAACAGACTTCTTAAAACAACTTTTCCTTTCTGCCTTCTATAAGTTGCTCACTATTCTATCAAAAAACAGTGACTATATTTGGGATTCCTGGTGCTGAAACTCAAAGAGCAGTGCAGCCCACTGGTGTCATAGACTGCACTCAGGGTTTGGTTCAGGGGTTGTTTGGAACAGCCTTCTGGGGTGCCAGTCTAAGTTGCCCATTAGCAGGAACAAGAACGATGTCACAAAGATGAGCTAGTCTAATTGCAAGATAACGGGAACCAAGTTACTGTTTATGAACCAGTTGCACAGGAATGTTTTGTCAATTTTATTTTGTCATCTAAGGCTGCCTACCCATTTTGGTTCCTGCTTTGTTTCATCTTTCACCTCTGACCATGGTTCTTTTTACCCTTCCTTTCTACCACTTGAGTACCCTTAACTGGTGGCTTAGTCCTCCTGAATAAAATGTATTTCAGATAGCTTATCTCTAAACATGCTGGCTTTTAAGTAAACTGTGTAAACAGGGTCTCGTGTGTGAGTTTTTAAAATTTCCTGTGTCTTTTAGCTTCTTCAGTAATGTGGAGTTACTGGTGTGGGGGGTACCTCTGCTGGAGTACTGTTAGAAATGGAAAGATAAATAATTGACAGTTTCCTGAAGTAACTGCTCTGCTGTATGTGACTCTAAAGAACTGTACTTTGGTTGCTGATGTTCTATAGAACAGAAATGTTGTGTCTTTTGCAGAGTCCCTTCAGACACTTAAAGAGCTTGAATTATCCTTAGGCTGAAGGCTGTGTGCTGCTTTCATCTGATATGTCTCTGGCCATTTTTAACATGAATATTGTCACTGATTCTGTAGGTACTGGCTATTCTGGTAAATATTTTTGGTGGCATTATGAGATGTGATGTTATAGCACAAGGCATCGTTATGGCAGTAAAGGATTTGGAGCTAAAAATCCCTATTGTGGTACGGTTGCAAGGTGAGTGTGCTTCATATATATTTGAATATGTTTCTGTCTGATTGACAGGAGTTATTGAGCCTATCTATTGTGTAGCAAGTTGCCTGTGAGTTTAAGTCAGTGGAGAAATAAAGCAAATCTTGAATTTAGATGGTGAGGATCAGCAAGCTAATAAAAAGAGACTTCTGCTTTTTATCTACTAATGTTGTTTTCTAGATTCATTCACTAACTTTTGGAACAGGCTTCCCAGAAATATGAGATTAGTAGGTGGTAGTGGTGGTGGTGGTAGTAGTAGTACTCTCCTGTTCAATAAGAGTGGCATTTTATCTGTTTCTTAAGGTACACGAGTTGATGATGCCAAAGCTTTGATAACAGCTAGTGGCCTCAAAATCCTTGCATGTGATGACTTGGATGAAGCTGCAAAAATGGTAAGATAGCTGGTTATGAATATTCTTTTCAGAACACAGCATCTGTTGCAGAGTACTGAAAAGTCAAAACTCCATTCAATCAACTAAAGGTAGCTTAGGATAAGCAGTGCCAGTTGCTACCAGTGCCTGAAGCAAATATTCTACAAGTTAGTAAGTACATAGTTTGTCAGGGGAACAACTATGCACTCAGAAGCTATTAAACCCCACAAACCAAAACCAGATCAGTGATCAGGTCTTAGCCATTCCCCTTGGTAGGAGAATGGCTAAGACCTTAGCTTTATTAATTGGGAGAAAATACTTAAATTGAAGTGGCTGAAAAATGCAATGTAACACTTCTTTTATCGACCCCTATTTCAGTGTGCATGATTAAAACTATAGTTGATCATCATGTCGCCTTCTAAGATAATTAGATATTCAGATACACTGACTTTTGTGTGTGTTGCTTTGTTTTGTTTGTGGAAAAGAAAGTTGTACGAGAGATGTATAGCAAGAAATTAGAAGGTATCTGGTGGGTTTTGTGTCATGGGGAAACTTACGAATATTTTTTTTTTCCCAAAGAACCACTTACTCAGTTATAACATCTCATTCTAAGCAGGAAGTAGTTCAGAGGGATTTAGAGTTGTTATGCAGGAGAAGATGAGGCTCCTTAAAATATCAAAATAAGAACCAGAAATGCTTGCAACAAAAACTCAGAGGAGAAATAACTTCTAGATAGATAGAATCTCCTGTGACTGGCCACCTCGACACCTCCCAAAATAACAAGGTGGCACATAAAATTTAAAACTTTTAGCATTTTGTCAAGGTACTTCGTTGTAAATGAGAAGCAGACTGTTTTAACTCTATGAGATGTTTTCTAGAAGACTTGATTATCTTTCATTTAAAAGTGATTAAGAAGTACTGAGCTAAATAGTAATCCCACCCCTAACCCCCTCTAATATCTTACTGATGATTCCCTAGTATCACTTTGTTTAAAAAAATTGACCCAAGTCAAGTTAGGATTGTTTTGAAATTAAGTTTTTATTTTCTGTTTTTCAGGTGGTGAAGCTGTCTGAAATAGTAAGCTTAGCAAAACAAGCTCAGGTGGATGTTAAATTTCAGTTGCCAATTTGATCTGGGAAATGTCATGCCGGTGTCTAACGTGTTCTCTGAAATACTGTGTTCTGTGGGAAATTTTTAATTTTTCTTTTGTGTGGAGGTTTTGATTGACAGGCGCACAAACTGAAGCATCTGGTCTTTAATGTTAACATTCAGAATGGTCAGAATTCTTGTAAAAGTGTGTATTGCTGATATTTAGTCTTTCTTAGCTGTTATTCTCAAGCCTCCAGCTTCTGCTGCAGAATGTCACTTGCAATATACTTCTGCATTGTCCAAAGTAAAGCTTCTGGTTGAAAAATAATTATTCTGAATAAATTTTCAAGTTACTTTACTTGTAAATTTGTATTAGCCTTGTTTAAAAGTAAATATGACAGGATTATCTAGTTGTCCATGTGGAGAAATGTATTGAAACGGTATTTTATGTTGCAGACATTTGTACTTAGCAGTATAATGGACATGAGCAAACCAATCATTATTTATGAACAGATGCATTTGAACTTGATCAGAAATATTTTTAGAAGTCCTTCATTGAAGTGGCTGGTAACTCTTCTGGACAACGTGTTAAATCACTACAAAATATACTGTAGCACTTAGATTTTCACAATTTCTGGTCCTCACAAAAAGGCATTGTGTAGTTTTATATACAAACAAGCATTTACCAAGCTTCAAGGAGACAGGATAAATAGAGAATTGAAATGTCTATTGTACATCGCTAATAAAATTGTACATTAATGAAATATCTCCCAAAACTTTTACTGTCTTTCTTTTATATGTTAATTTTTTGATAAATTGCATATACTCAGAGATTAAGCCATAATTTAAGACAGCAAACTAAAATCTTTTTAGGAGTAAAGTTATAGTGTCACATATGTTGATTTTTTTCCTCCCTGAATTGCACTGTGTGATTAAAACTACATGAACTCTTGTTGAAAAGCTTGGACAGATATCATGCATATAACATCTTGCTAAAATATAACTCATCTCTGCACAAATAAATATGCAGGAAATTGTTGCTTATTGGGGAAATACTGCTTGTACTAACAAATAACTCTTAATTTTTGTCACTTTACTTGATTTTCACATTACATTGACTGAACTTGGAACTTAGATGATGATCCATTTACCATTTAGTTTCCAAATGAGCACTCATTTTTTGTTTGTATTTTGTAGGCTTTTTTGTTTAAAATGTTATTTTTTTGGCTAGTGATAGTGTAATTTTATCTGGAAATAATGGAGTCACCTCCGTGGTGGGATTTCAGAATGGGAAATCACACAGTTTTGAACTAGGGACTTAAAAGGATTATATGAAATGTGGGAAAGTCAACGTATGTGGTTATGAAGAAGTGGGGTATTAAATGAAAAAACTTCATACTAGCATGGTGTATTTCGGTAATTTTTTTGGCAATAGTAAAGAAAATCAGCAGAAATGAAACTCTCTCCAAATTTAAACTGGATTATTTTTGATCCTAGTTATTCTCTTACAGCTAAATAATGTGTGCTGTTGATCCAGCATGCTAAATTGGGCTTGTGGGTAAGCTTGGAATTGCTTTTATTCAGTAACCTTGGAATTGAATTGCAGAGATAACTAGTTTGAATACATCTGTTGAGCACTGAATAATTTAGAGAATATAATTAATTTTTAGCATGTGGGTTTGCTTTTAGCTTTTTTTGTTTACTTTGAAATCTTTGTGAACTGCTAATGTTAAATGGAAATGGTCTTTTCACACAAATCTGTAGTGGAATGGAGGCAAAACGAGATCCTGCTGTTGATCCAGAATTTGCTTATACCGTGTTTGAATTGTTAAATGTAATTGAGTAGGGAAGAGGGAGCCAAGGCAAAGTTGTCTCCATCTTTGAGAGGAATGTAAAATAACTCACATTCTCAGTAATGTGTTTACAAGTAGCAGACTTCTCAAAGCAGTGATTTGCAATTAGGGTGTTTCTAAAGCCCATTGTATTCCTGTAACTGTGTGGGATAGGTGTAGAATAGATGTAGAATGGATGTGGGATATTTGTAGTCCAAATATTTCCTAACCGAGAAACGTGGAATTTCCCCTTGCAATTGGTAGTAAGGGGCTGCAGGTGGTGTCAGACAGGATGGGAGACACGGGAAGAGTGTGACCAGTAATACAAAGGACTGTGACCAGGACAGCGTATATCGTGTATATAGGTGCCAGGCATGGCCCTTTCCAATGATGGGTCTGGAAACATTCTTTCTTCTTACTTCACATGGTGATTAAACAGAATTAGTGATTGACTGATTTGTGGTAAGTATCTTGAAGCTAAGGAGGCATATGGAGATTGCATAATTAAGGTACAAGAATGCTATGGGACCTTTTAATTATGTATATATTTTAAACATTCTTCAGCATGTTGCAGCCAAGGAATGTTAATTCATTTGGTGTGTAGTTGATAATTTAAAGGCCCAAAGCTGATACAGCTGTGTGTATTTAAAGCCTTTTGGACAACCTCCTTACCCATGCTGTATTGCAATATCAATAATCAAAAGGTGTGTAGGAAAGGAGACTTGCTAAAATTACTCTATACAGCCAGAGGCAAAATTCCTAAAAATGTAATCAAAACATGAAAAATGTGTAAACAACTTACAGATGAGAGCTTCAGAGGAGCAGGAATTTTAATGACAGTAGTTTGTATTGGATGACTTGCTGTCTTTTGATGCAGTTACCAGTGCAGAGGTTTGTAACTGTTTTTGAAATACCATGAAAGCAAATGTCTTTTTGTAAGAGTAGTGTAACCACTACCAATCTTGAAATTCAGAAATTAGCTGGTCTCCTGTTTCACAGCAACCCCAAATGTTGGACTTTGTGGCCAGTGTGCTTGAAGACAGCTCTGGTAAAAGTTAAGGGTCAAACCTATTCCCTAAATATTAAGTATTAAATGACTTCCTAAAATATTAAGTATAACTTTTTTTTAATGTGTTAATTAACCAATTTCTATTTAATGTATTAATCCACTTTCTACTGTGATACTTTGATGAAATAGTTGACCTTCATGGAAAACCAGAGAGTAGGATTTTAAGTAGTCATAGTATAGATACTGTTGGGGAGATGTAGACAAATTTGGTTAAAACAAATTTGACTACATAAAGCATATTAAGAATTAAGAATTAAGCATAATTCTTATGCTAGATTCCAGTGTTGAAGAGTTGGGAAGGAAAGTGTAAAAGTGAAGCTCTGGAGGAGTTGGGAATAAAGCTGTGTTTCAAACTACTGATGGGTCTAATGCATTTAATGTGGGGGAAGGCCTGTATATTAACACCATGAAAAAAATTCCCCACAGCAAGGAGGAAGACTCCGATTTCAGGGAAGTGAAACTGCTAAACTTAAAGTAGCTAGCTGGCTTCTTACCGTGTGCAGATGAAAGAGTAGGCCTGGATTTAATGGAGGCTTAATTGCAAGCTAACAGTATACTATTGAAAACTAAATACTTAAATTCAAATGTCAAGCTGATAAAAACAAAGGAGAAAGTCTGTGTAGGATGTGCATGAAGCAGCAGCTCACCTTTGAGTTGTGTGGGGGCTGCAGGCAGAAGATAATGAATTGCTGCTATTATGTAATGAGGAACTTCTGCCTCAGTGTACCAAGGTTTGCTTCTAAATCCTGATTTCAGTCTGCCTGATTAACTTCTATGCCTGACAGAGGCTGTCGCTGCAGGTGGTGTCTTCAATATCAGCTGTATCCCAATCAAGGGAAGCTGCAGCATAGGAAAACGTCTGTACTGGCCAGTGTTTTGAGAAAGATGTGTTGTACGGTTTTCATCTTGTGAGGGCAGATAGGGAAGAGAAAAAGATGCAGCTCAACCTGCCTAGTGAACAGAGGCTGGGGTCAAGGGGGAGGAGGAGACATTGGCTGTCTCTTCTTCCCAGGAAGTTGCCTGGCAGTTGAAGTACCAAACACCTGAGAAAGGAAAAGTTCATCACTAGATTTAATTTGAAGCCTGGCTGTTCCAGCCTGTCTGGATAGACATTGGCAGCCTTGGTGGGTACTGACTGCAAAACTTACTATGACCTATAAATATTGCTGAAATTCAGTTACTGCTGTTCTGCATGACAGGGACTGACCTCAAGGTCAGTGAAATGCTGACAGAGTAGATGATGCCTCAGAAAGGTGTTAGATCTAGGTAAGTAACAATGATGCCTCACAAATACACTGTCCTGTTCGGCAAATGTTTGGGGTTTAGGCTATTGATAGAGGTAGACACAAATGAGGCAAAACCCACTCAAAACTGGCAGTGGCTTGCACCCTGCAGTTTCTGTTTTGCAGGTGAGCATTAGCACATCAGGCATGTTTATTTTCATTTCAGGTGAATAGCTGAGACACCCTGCAAACCAAATTACATTTTTAAAAGACAGTTGGGATCATTAGTTTTGTAAGATATGGTATGTCTTAATTAAACAATTCTAAAATGTAATGAAAGATTTTCTTCAAGTATGTGTTAAAGTGCAAGAACCTAATGAAGGGCCTATATACATAGTTGTATTGCTTGGTTTGTGACTTTTTTCCCCTCTTCCATTTACAACTGAGCAACTTACTTTCATGAGCAGGAAATGCTGAGGCTGTCGTGTTTTTTCCCATGAGGAGCAGGGAACAGAGGAGTAAAGTCGCTCAGTTGTGGTGGCTGATATAAGGCCAGTAAAAATTTTTACTCATAAAAATAAAACTTAAAGAACGGAACTTACTGAGACTTTCTTTTTGACAAAGGGTTTTTTGGTTTATTTGTTTTTACCTGACTCCAAATTTAATGTGTTAAAATACAAGAAGCTTTACAGCTGTCTAAGAGACAAAGCAATAGATACACAGCAATGGGGATAGTTTTTCCTTGATAAAGAGTTGTGGTCTTCTGTGTCTGCAGGGATGGTGTCTTTGGTTTCACAGGCAGTAATTAGCTCCTTGGGTCTAGGAAAGACATTCAGAGTGCAGGAAGAGAGCCTGATGCACTGTGCATTAGACTTCCCAACATTTCTGATAATTTAGTTTCCTTAAGGGAAAGTCACAGCATTGGGTTTTTTTGTTTGGGGATTTTTGTTTGGTTTGGGTTTTTCTTCCCCCTACTCTCACTTTCTTCTGGACTTGTATCGTGCTCTGGACTTAAATGATCTTGTTTGGTCTCATCTGCATCCAAGTCCAAAAACACTGAGGGACCTTATCTGTGTTCCTGTTTCCTGCAGTTTCTCTCCTGCTGTAGCTTTTGCTGCTGCTGCTTGAAATATTCACCCGTCTGTGCTTCTGTTTGNTTCAAGTATGTGTTAAAGTGCAAGAACCTAATGAAGGGCCTATATACATAGTTGTATTGCTTGGTTTGTGACTTTTTTCCCCTCTTCCATTTACAACTGAGCAACTTACTTTCATGAGCAGGAAATGCTGAGGCTGTCGTGTTTTTTCCCATGAGGAGCAGGGAACAGAGGAGTAAAGTCGCTCAGTTGTGGTGGCTGATATAAGGCCAGTAAAAATTTTTACTCATAAAAATAAAACTTAAAGAACGGAACTTACTGAGACTTTCTTTTTGACAAAGGGTTTTTTGGTTTATTTGTTTTTACCTGACTCCAAATTTAATGTGTTAAAATACAAGAAGCTTTACAGCTGTCTAAGAGACAAAGCAATAGATACACAGCAATGGGGATAGTTTTTCCTTGATAAAGAGTTGTGGTCTTCTGTGTCTGCAGGGATGGTGTCTTTGGTTTCACAGGCAGTAATTAGCTCCTTGGGTCTAGGAAAGACATTCAGAGTGCAGGAAGAGAGCCTGACTGTGCATTGGACTTTCCAACGTTTCTGATCATTTAGTTTCCTTAAGGGAAAGTCACAGCATTGGGTTTTTTTGTTTGGGGATTTTTGTTTGGTTTGGTTTTTTCTTCCCCCTACTCTCTCTTTCTTCTGGACTTGTATCGTGCTCTGGACTTAAATGATCTTGTTTGGTCTCATCTGCATCCAAGTCCAAAAACACTGAGGGACCTTATCTGTGTTCCTGTTTCCTGCAGTTTCTCTCCTGCTGTAGCTTTTGCTGCTGCTGCTTGAAATATTCACCCGTCTGTGCTTCTGTTTGCAATGGTGTCCAGTTTCTGCAACATGTCGAGGGAAAGGAGAAGGGATCTGAATGGGTACAGCCTGAATAAAAGACTTCACTGCAAATAACATGAAACTACTGCTTGTACTGTTGTTTTTATACTTCACTCAGTTTCTGAGAGTGAGAACATGCCAGCAGTTTCACAGTTGTGTGTCTGTGTGCATATATGTGCTTATGTCTCCACATGTGTATGTGTAAATGTGCTGAGATTAATACATATGAATTTGCGAACAGTTTATCTGTTTGTACGCTCTATCTCTCTGCTACTACTTTGTTACCCAGTTAAGTGCTGCTTGCAGCAGGTGTGGGTTGGCAGAGGTGTTGGTAGCTTTGAGTGTGCTCAGCACCTGGGAAGTTCAGGCTGTAGAGAGAATGGAATTGTGTTCACTGGAAAATAACGTCATATGTAAAAGACAAAGCCAGACTGGGGGCCCTCAGTCCCATGAGTTAGCAGTAAGAGAGCTCTTCTTTTTCTACACTTTTGACCTTTCCTGAGCTAGGCAACATCAAATCTTTTCACTAAAAGGAGTCATACCAGATATAGGGTGTGAGCTAATTCCATGGCTTGGCTGGGTCTACCCACTATGGCTGGGCAGGTGGGCAGCATTCATAGTCCTTGCAAAGTTGGCTGATAATGGAAGGCCTAAAGCTGCTTCCTGGGTGGCAAACTCCAGCCAGGAGTATTTTCAGTGTTTACTAGCTGCTCTCCCCTTTTTTCTGAACTAATGACATAACTTGTTCTGGGAAAGAGCAAGTGGGCTTCTAATGTTTTCCTTATATTTCCTTTAATTTACCATGGTCCCAAAGGTAAGCAAGCTGCAGTGATGTCCTTGCAGTAGAAGAAACAACAACAAAAACACAACAACAGCAAAACAAAACAAAAAACAAGACAAAACAAAAACCAAACCAAAAAACCAAAAAAAAAAAAAAAAAAAAAAAAAAAAAAAGGACAAGAAAAGAGGCTAAATCTAGAGAAACTTGCAACTATGGGATACTGAATGGTGCCCTCATTACTGTCAAAGACTGATATACCCTTTGCCCTCCTGGTCCCCCTGGCATGACCTCAACCAATCATTGTCATTACAGGTCTACTGCAGTTTCGAGCAGCCCCATGACCAGTGTCTGCAGATCACACATGATTACCTCTGACACCTGCCATTTCCCTTCCTCCTAGAGAATTGCAGCCATGACCCCTAATCAGACTGGGTCCTTCAAACAAAATCACTTGGAGCAAATCCATGTCAAAGAAAATGGATTTAAAGCAGCTCCTGTTCTTGGTGTTCTTGTAAGGAAACTAATGCCAGTACAGCTCTGTCAGACACTCTGTGACAGCTTGGTACTACTCAACTTTGAAAAAGGAAAATGGGAAAAGCCTCTCTGTACCCAACCCCCTCCCATATTACTGTTTTCTGGTGTTAGTTCCTTGCATTTATAGAAGCTCCACTGCATGTTCTGTGTGTTTAAAGCACACTACTCTCCTTTGCTTCTCCTTTTCCTTTGACTTCCCTGCTGCTTTCTGGCAGCTTGCCTCTATGCATCCTCTGTGTTGCTTTGTTGATTCATTGTTTTCCCCCCACATCTGTCTATCAAGATTTTGTCTTCCAAGCTGACTGTTGTTCCATGACTGGGCATCAATCTGCTTGTGGGAGGTGATGAGAGACTGCCTTTGCAGCACTTATTAAACTGTCTCTGTGTTGACTTTTCATGAAATCTTGCTTTTGTTCACCCTGCTCCTTCTCCCCTCCCACTGGGGAGGTGGACTGAGCGAGCGGCTGTGTGGATGCTGGTGTAGCTGTGGAAAGATCCTGCTTGAAATGTGTTGCACTACCCATCAGAGAGACTGTTTCTTCAAAGCTCACTTGGAATAGGTATGTTGTGAAGAGCCCTTTAGGTTAAGAAAGTCTTTCTCCTAAATATGTATGGCTGTGCCTTAGGTAAAGGTTCCTAGTTTGGGTTTTTTGCTTTTTTTTAATTGTTAGGTTATCACAGCAGTTGCTGGTGTGATCCTCAGGTCAAAAGCACGATGCCTGTTTCCCACCTACCTTTTTGTAAGTGGTTAAGCTGCTAGGCACAAGTGCTGCCTATTTGTTTTGAAGTCACAGGCTGTGTTTCAAGGGAAAATGATCACTTAACTCCCCTGACCTAAGAATTGGTGCAGACAGAGCCATTGAGATCTGAATTGCTTATTTTTATACCAATTGACCTACGCTTGAACATGACCTGCCCATCTCAGTGTGTGCTTGAGTTTTGCAAACCTAGATGGTGTGGTGTCAGGAGTGTCTTCTCTCTTCTTTTTCGTATGCTTGACCTCTCCATCACGTATTCATTTCTTTCATATCCTTGTGATGAAGTTGCTTGGGTGTCCTAGTTGGAATCAGGGCTCTGTATTACTTAACTATAGCACACGGATGAGAATACACAGCTCCTGCTCATTTACTTCCAATTCAGCTACAGTAAAGGGGGGAGCAAAAGATACATACCCCATGGAGTGATGGGGGGCAGTAATAGGAACACGCTGCCTTCTTCCCAGCCCCTTCCTTTTAGCTGTTCCTGCTCTCTTCACATTTCATTGCAGATGACTTTTCTTCAATTTTTAACATTCATCTTCACAAGTCAAGGCATCTCCCAGCTACCCTCCATTTGTTTACCACTTCCTTGTCCTTTCTTAAAAGTAAAGCTAAAGCCAGCTCACTCACCTTTGGTGCTGTATCACTCAAAATCCCACCTCGCCTCCCTTGCTGGTGGGTGACTGCTCCAAGTAGTTGTGATGTGTACCCCCTTTACAGAAGACATCCTGCTAAAGAAGGAGCAAAGTCATGTTCAGGTCTGTCCTGGGTCTAACTTTAGCTGCATTTGTGAAGTGACAATGTGCACACTAAGTGTATAGATGGCATAAAGCTGGGAGGGGCCACGTGCGCTTGAAGATGAGAGCAAAATTCAAAATTAATTTAAAGGGTGAAATTTGAGAGACAAAACGAGCTGTTTCACCTGAACAGTGATAACAAACACCAGGGAACCAGTGGCCAGATGGCAGTTGCAGAAAAGGAGGAGAGCTAGACAGCTGAGGTGTATTATTGTGGAAAATGAACACATTTTAAAGGAATGAATATAGTATTGCTCTACTCAGTATCTTCAGTGAAGCAACATAGGCAATTTCCAGCATATCTGGAAGGATGTAGCTCAGTGGGAGAGAGTGAAGAGGAGGCCAGCATGAGTGATCTAAGGCCTGGCAAACCTGACCTGGGAGGAGAGGGAGAAGAACCCTCAAGTTGCTTAGGCTAGAGAAGAAGTGTCTGAGAGCTGACAAAGTTTATGGAGGCTGTTAGAAAAAGGGTTAAGGAATAATCTGTTCTTCATGTTTGTGGTAGATGGGATGAGGAGCACCAGGCTTAAAGCATAACCTCTCAGTTTGTGAGTAGACACTGGGAAGTGCTTTTCTTGGTAAGGACTGCAAAGCACCTGGGCAGCTTGACTGGGACACTGCTGGGTCTTTCCTCAGAGACCTTTAGAAACAAGTAGAGGGGAGGTGGGTTAGACCTTGCCAAATTTCCTTTAAGCCTGTTTTTCAGTGTTTAACTGCAGTGAGGAACTGTTTCCTTGCTGGTGCTGATAAGACAAAAATCCCTTACCTCCTTTTTTTATGGGATGTATGGAGTGTTCTTAGCTGTGGGGTGGATTTGTCCCTATCCTCCAGATGAAGCCTGTAGCACAGGGCTGAGAGGCTGAACTCATGAAACTGCATTTATTGCATCCTGGACTATCTCTGTTTTCCAGAATGGGCATCGCTGAAGACAGCTTGGCCTCCATGTTTATGTCTATCCTTATTAGTAAAACTCAGGGATAGTTTTGCATTGACCCTCTTTAGGGCTGCCTTCCTCCAGGGCAGATACATCTTGGAGAAAGCTGGTCAGAGCAGTCCAAAACAGAAAGGCAGTGTTCTAAAAAGTAATCAGGGTGGGCAATGAGATATCCTTGATTTGGTTTAGCAGAGCAGATGTACATTAGATCTTGCTTCTCCCCTGACACACATCCCTCTTTGTTCAAAAGTGCTTCTGCTTCAGCAGGTAGGAAAGCTCATTTTCTCCCTCAAATTTCCAGCATCTTTGACAGCAGAAATTAAATTTGTTCAAGTCCTCTGGGACTGCTGCTCTTAAAAACCCAGTCTGCACTCCCTAATTACAGAGGATTTAAAGGGAGAGAGAGCCACTGTGATGTTAAAAGAAAATAATGCAGAAAAAATTGAGGTGAGCGGTCTGGGACTACAGCTGGATGACCCTTGGGTTTAACTGCATCATATTCGGGTTGCATTATCCAAATGTTTACTGAAGTTTTTTCCTGCTTTCCCAGCTCACATCATCCTTCAGTATGGGAACCTGTGACTGTCTGAGGGCAGCTGGCTCTGCCTTAGGACTCTGCCTCTGCCCCCAGTTCTCTCTGGCCACACAGCCCTCTGAACAGAGCAGGTGCTGGGCTCAGGTTTCCCTCGTTCCAGTAGCACACCTGGCAGCAGGGCTGGGCATGCAGCATGCAAGCAAGAGCAGAGGCAGGGAGAACAGGACATCATTTTCCATCAGCTAACCAGCCCAAAGCTGAGAGGTTTGCTTCCTCTTTTACACTGTCTGTATTGCACTGCCCTCTGTTACCCATTTGTTGTCTCATCGACTCATGTACTTCACACAGGCTAACAGGGCTTCCTACCCATTTACTTTGCTTGGAAAAGTGCAAGTTCGTTGGATATATTCTAGTTTTACTAGGCCCTGCCTGTAACGGCACAGTGTTATCAGTATGATCAGTGTTAGCACAGCTTCTCATACCAGATTTGTAGTTTTCTGCATTTAAGGATTCTTGTTAGTTGGCATAGACTCTTAAGGGAGTTAAATCAGCCCAAACTTGCTGGTGTGACTTTGTGTTTAACATTCAGAAGTACCTTATAATTATCTCACACATTAGATTAATAGAAATACACTTTTATTTAGGGCTCTTATTTATTTTCAGAGTTCATTTCCCTCTGCCTTCACCACCTTCTCATGTCCTCTTCTAATTTGGACAAGCCTATATGTGACCATTCTGAGGAATTTTAACCATTTTAAGAGGGCAGGGGATTGCAGGACTTCATGGTGGCTGGTTAGTAAGGAGTTGTGTAAGTCTGGAGTTTTCTGGTGGCTTCAGGCACCACCTCCTGACCCAAGCAGGAGCTAATGCCAGGTTTATGGCAATAGTTCCTTGGAGTAAGTAACAGTGTCTTGCTTTTCAGATGGGTGAAGCCTGGAAAGTTGACGGAGTACTTGGCAGGTAGAAACCAGGCTGTGGAGAACAGTTCTGACAGTCCCATCCCGTATCTTGCAGGTGCTCTGTGCTATTGAATCACTTCTGTTTGCAGCAGCAGCCTGATGTGAGGGTGGTTGTCCTGCAGGCTCTGGAGTCCCACACCTCCCGCACGCCAGCGTCCCACACCTCGCAGGCCAGGGTGAAATGGATAAGCAATAATATGGAGTTAAAAGTTCATCCTGAAGGAAGAGAGTAGGCTGCTGTGCTGGCTTTGTCTAGGTTTGAGTTAATTTTCTTCACTGTAGCTGGTATGGGGCTGTATTTTGGATTTGTGACCAAAACAGTGTTGATAACAGGGATGTGTTTGTTACAGCTCAGCAGTGCTGACTCAGAGTCAGGGCCTTTTCTGCCTCTCATCCCACCCAACCAGTGAGAGGGCTGGGAGTGCACAAGGAGCTGGAAGGAGATGCAACCTGGACAGCTGACAACAGGGTGACAGAAAGCTTATGAATCTGAAGAAGATGGGAGGGGGGGGACATTTGGAATGATGGTGTTTGTCTTCCGAAGTCACCACTACGCATGGTGGAGCCCTGCTTTCCTAGAGATGGCTGAACACCTGCCAGCCCTTGGGAAGTGGTGAATGGATTCCTTGTTTTGTTTTTCTTGCATGCACGGCTCCTGCTTTATTGATGTCAACCCATGAGTTTTCTCGCTTTTACCCTTCCAGTTCTCTCCCTCATCCTGACATAGGGGGAGCAAGTGAGCAGCTGTGTAGTGCTTCATTGCCAGCTGGGGTGAAAGCATGACAGCCGTGAAGAGAGGGACTCTGACCCCAAGACAAGAGCTGAGATGACATGATGCTGAGTGACTCAAAACAAAGCGCTCAGATGAATTTTTAATATGTTTGCAAATATAAGTGACTAAGGCCAGAAGGAAATTTTGACACTTGCCTCCTTTGAGTCTTTTTGTCTTGTTCAAATATCTGAAATCCTGACTAAATTAAAGACTGTGCTTCTGATCACATTCCAGAGTCAGATTTTGTCAGCAGCTGCCTTTTCTTGGTATTATACCAAGTCTGATCCATAGAGATGTTCACACGCACATGTGCAGCAAATGGAGATCTGGGAGTGATAATGAAAATAAACCAAAAGCTCCAAGTTCACACAGCAGCTAGGCAGCAATTGAAAAAGCAGAGACATACCTTGTCTCCTTATTTGGGGTATCTGAACAGCTGTGTCTGCTCCAGGAAAACTCCCCTGCAGCACACCTTAATCTCTGTGGCTGCATACACATCAGTCAGTCAATGAAATAAGCGTGGGACCTCTCTCTGTCTCTGAGTTGAGCTGGTATGGGACTGCCTGTGCCCATACTTTTATATTTCTTACACTCCAAAGTCTGCTGATGACAAAAAAACCTGGGAGGAGCAGTTGATAAATGAGGTGGCTGTGAAATGAGGTGGCTGTGCTGCCGTCCAGGAGTATCTCTATGGGCTGGAGAAACAGGCTGAAAGGAACCTCCGGAAGTTCAGTGATGTGAAATGCAGAGTCCTGTACCTGTGGAGGAACAGGTCCATTCTCCAGTACACACTGGAGGATGAATGACTGGAAATCAGCTCTGCAGAAAAGGCTTTGGGCCTCCTATTGGGTGATAAGCTGGCCATGACCTAGCACTGTGCCCTTGCAGCAAAGACCAACAGCCTCCTGGGCTGCAATGGGCAGGGGGTCACCAGCAGGTTCAGGGAGCTGATCCTACCCCTCTCTTCAGCACTGGTGGGGCACATCTGGAGTGCTGGGTTTAGTGCTGGGCCCTCCAGTACAGGAGAGACATGGACATACTGGAGTAAGGCCAATGCAGGGCCACAAAGATGATAAAGAGACTTCAATATCTCTCATTTAAGAAGAGGTTTAGGGAGCTGGGACATCATCTTGGAGAAGAGAAAGCGCAAGGGGTTTTATCCATGTGGATGAATGCCTGATGGGAAGGAGAAAGAAGATGGAGTCAGGCTGTTCTAGTTTGTGTTTAGGTAAAGAACAAGAGACAATGAACAAAAATTCTGTTGAAAACACAGCAAATACTGTTTAAACAGAATACTTTTTTACTGTGAGTGTGGTCAAACACTATCACAGATTGCCCAGAGAGGTTCAGTCTTGGAGATATTAAAAACCTGCCAGGACATGTGCTGAGCAACCTCTGAAGTTGTTGGGTGAAAGGAATCTTCGTGTATTGGCATCCTGGTAAATTCATCTTGAAATGAAGAATACTTTTCTAATGAGACAATTAGCTTTTTAAAATTTTCTCTTTTTTTAGTATTTGTTATTCGTCATATCTATTTTACCAGTATTTCCTACTGAACCAAGAATGTTTAGCCTGAAGTGTGGGATTTGCACACCACTGATATCTGTAATGTCACTTTCACAAGATGAATGCTTGCAAAATGAGATACAGAAAAATCACTTGCAGTGAAAAAATTATTTAAATTATTACCTTAGTGGTTTATTTGGGGTTTGTTTTTTTTTGCTCACTTAGAGGCCAACTCTCCTTCTTCAAAATTCCAGGTTTCTGGATAAGCATTTTACCCATTTTTATTGCATGTAAACAGGAGGGAAGGAAAGGCTGCAGCTTGGATGGTAATTGCTCTCCTGGGCTGTGTTTTTGATTCATATTCTGTCTGATACAGTATAAGAAGCAGTTTGAATTGCAGAACAGAGAGAAGGATTCCCAAGGAAAGTGTCAGCTCTAGTTTTCCATCAGATGAGGGACTGAATGGGGCACTTGAGGGAGCTATTCACCTTCCCATGGAAGTAGTGAGGAGAAGGAATACCCACCAGCTTAATGAAAAAGGAACTAAATGAAAATAATAAATTTTAAAGGAAGTAGCAGTCATTAGTTTTAGGGAAAACCAGAGATATTATCACACTGCAAATAGAATGGCTTGAAATACATAAAGTAAAGCTCTGCTGTGGGTAGCCTTCTCTGGAAGGAACCTGCTTACACTGGAGTTCAGCCTGAAGTGACCCTAAATGGCAAGGGTCAATTTAAGTTATTGAGTTAAAACATATTCATTACAGATTTTGAAAAGCCTGCTTTCAAGATGCTTGCACACAGCTGTAGGCCTATAGCTCTGTACCTGCAAGATGCCATACTGGGAGGAGCAAGAGACAAAAAGCTAATTTCAGCAGCAGGAGGCCAGTGCCTGCTTCTATTGCTAATCAGGGGGTAAATTTGAGCTTGATCAAGGGGAGCAGCAGCCTCATTTTGGGTTTTTCCAAAATCAGGCCCCTGTTTTAAATCTGTGCTTAAGTGGAGCCTGTCTCTATTGATGATATGAGAGACTGTCAGCATTAGACTTAGTGCTTCTCTTTGATTTCAGCAACCACCAGTGCCTGGCAGCTTATTTGGGTGGCAAAGTATCTTTAACGTGGATGCCCTCTGCTCTTTTTTAGTTTTACTGTAAACTCCACCCATTTACTGGAGAAATCTCTGGTACGTACTGGGAATAGGGAACACCAAATACCTGGAGCAGGGGTAAACCCTGCAGGTCATCTGGCCAGGTGGAGATTTAGTGTGGTGCCCTTGGATGTCTGGGAGAGACGTCAGGAGCTTTGCACAAACACCCTCAAAATGTCAATCCTCTGCTGCTGGAAAATGAAATTCCCTAAAAGTGAAGCCAGGTTATAGTTAAAGCAAATAAAAGTAGCTAGTTAATGGACCTAACCTAGAAAAATCTGTCATATGGGTTTACAGAAATATGTTTAAAACAAAAGAAAACTAAATTTTGCTGATTCGTTCCAAAATCATGTCTTCTTCTTGCTCTGTACTTCGCCCTGCTTGCTTGTTTAGCTCACACTTCACATTCCAAGACAGAGTAAATAGGCTACTATTTAAACCCTTCTTTGAGATCTTTGTGGGATCCCCTTTGGATATGTCTTCCCCAGGTCCCTCCTTCACCCCAATTCCAGATGGATCTCTAAGCCATGGGGAAGGTCATGCCTTGTCCATATGGGAAATGCTCATACTCCTGTGGCAGATCTCTTAAGTTCTCAATGAGATCACAAACAAATCATTAATCCACCAAGAGCTGAAAGGTTCTTCTGCCCCTGAGAAGCCAAGGTGGAAATAGCAAAATGAAATGTTTTTAAGCTCTGAACCTTGTATTTTCTATTACTGTGCAAACTACCAGTCACATGTGATACAGGGAATTCCTATGAGTGGTTTTTCCCTGTTTTCTGGCCAAGAGCAGGCATGTTGGTTACCCCCTTGCTCATGGAAGTAGCAACCAGGCCATGTTTGTCTCAGAGGGATATGCACCATGACAGAGAGGAACAGGGAGAGAACTGTGGTGGCTTTTCTCCCTCACAGTAAAACTCCAGTCCTGGGAGGACCTGGAAGAGAGACACCCACCATCTGGCCGAAGATGGGGACCAAGCATTTTTGATGTGAGGCTGGAAGGATGAAGGCTGGTAATCAAAACCTAGCAAGACAAATGTGCATGAGAATGCTGGAATTGTGCTCCACTGGCCTGGAAAACCAGGGCAAAAGGGTTGGTTCTTCAAAAAGCCGAATGTGCTGTTTTCTAGACAAAAGTAATTTCTTGGCTGTCAGTGATAGCTCCTTTTTAGAAGAATCCTGTAATGGTGAATGAAAAGAGCTGCTTGGCAGCCAGCCAGCAGCACAGCTACTTAATTTACCAGTGAAAACTTTGAAGGAATGGGGAAAGTTTGCTAGAAAGCAGGTCTGCAGTACAGCAGGCTGTGTTTCTCCTTGCAACAGATAATCTCAGAAAGCTTTGAAGGATCACATAAATATATTTTGTGTACTCAGATTTACTGAACCATATAAAATTTAGTGGCTAGAACAGAGTACACAGAGTAACTCTGCATTTGCCTTGGTCCGTTCTCTCCGGAATGCTGGATCTTGGACCACCTTGGTTTTAAGGCAGTCAGACTCTTGCCCTTTGTGTAAGGGTAGACTGGCTCTAGCCTGACATAGCTGCAGCCCTACCAAACAAACGTAGATAAAAAGTAATTTTCTGAATGTTTCTTCCTGGAATGCAACTCAGTGCCTAGAGTACAAGTGAAGAAATCTTCCCCACTGACAGCAGACCTTTAATGCCTGGATGTAGGTAGCCAAAGACACCAGTGCCAGCTACAGGAGGAAGATTTCAGCCCTGTGAGTAAACCCTCTGGGGAATAAAACCTGTCAGATCACTGACAGCATTGCCGAGAGCTCAGTGCTACATCAGCAGGACACTCACATCCAACCAACTGGGAAGAGACCCTTTTATTAATGATAGTCCCTGCTAGAGCATGCTTCCTTTTGGAGATTCTCCTCATAAAAAAGGCCCTCCATGCTGCCTGCTGACACCTGTCATCTTTATGAAGTTCATGATGAGCTGACCACTGAACTGGGCTCAGAAATGTAAATTTTCCTTGGAACATTAATCATTATGTGACTCCAATAACATACATCTCAGTTGGCAACTCTCCTTAGGCATAGGCTCCTGAGGCACTCCACATCCTCCCAGTCTGCCTCAGCTTGCCCCAGCTGGTGTAAGAAATAAATTCTGTGCTGTGCGTCTGCCTGCCTTCCCAACATTAGCCTTGCATTTTGTTTAATTACTGGTGATTTCGGAAGACCCAGGTACCAAAGTTTGTGCTCCACTTTCCTGCACGGTTGCCCGTGCCTTACATCCCCAGCAACTCCAGCTGTCCTCTTTTCACTCTCACCAATACTCAGTGTTTTCTCTAAAACTTCTGTAAAGCCCTTTGGCATTTCTAGCTTGAGATTCTGCAGCAGAAGGAAAATTAGAATTTAGGGCAGCATTAAGTTAATTAAACTTACCATCAAATTAATAACACAAGAAATACTGTGCAGACTACATTATTCATTGTCATGTTTTATTCAGTAAAAACTCAATTTTTAATGCTTTTAGTATTACTGGAGGATTTCTATCCTGCTCTGCTAGGGTTACATGGCACATAGGGTTTCTGGGGTTCTGTATATAAAGTCAACGTAATTTTCACTCAAGTGATAAAAGATCCACAATCAGTAAAAGAAAAGAAAAGTCCCATGTCTCTGGTTTCTTGGAAGGAAATAGTCAAACATGGAGGATTAAATTCCTGTATATTTAAGTGAATTAATTTTAATTCATTGCCTTTCCTCTTACTTTCTTGCACTCCTAGTATTCTCCCCTCCATCAGTTTTGTCCATCAGCAAAGTTCCAGTTCACCTCTTAAAGGTTTTTCTAAAGGTTTTGGTGCTGAAGCCTCATTGTTCCATCGTGGCACATCCCAGCGTTATCTGTACAGCTCTGCTCCTGACCACACTGCAGGAGGTCATTATTTTTGAATAATGCAGCAAGGCACTACATGAGGTATGAGCTTAGGACTGAGAGGCTGTGTGCTCCTCCAGGTTTTTTTCATTTAAGTGCAGCCAAGCAAGAGCTAAATAACATGGCTCAAAGAGTTCTTCTATTCCAAGGGGACTGTGGATCACAGTCTGAAAGAACTAGTGCAAAATGAAATTATGGGTGCAATAACCTAATGCAGGCTTTGAAAAGAGGCAGTGGGAATGTAACTTCCCTCGGAGAAAGGAAGGAAATTAATGAAAACTGAAACCATGGCACAGAGACAGCACTATTAAGAAAGAAGGCATAAGGAGAGATTCATCAGGAAAAGTGCAGCTATTGCTGTGGCACAGCACAAGGGAGAAAGGGAGGTCAAATAAACATATTAGAAGTTTTCTTGCTTAATTGCTATGTTTATTAGAGGTTATTGTTGATACAAAGATTATTGTTGACACGAAGATTATTGTTGATTCTTCCCTCTTCTACATCCTTTGGCCACTTGCCCCATTTTTGTTTAGCAAAGTCTTAGCATTTACAATATTATTTTCCTGATAGCTGGAAATAATGTTTAAAATGTGCATTTTCCAAGAAAATGCAGCAAGAACCAGCTCACTCAGAAGAGCCCAGGGTATTCTTCTAGACCAGCTTCTTGAGTTCCTTTTAAAGCAGTCTTTTATATTTCTCAGCCATTTCATGAGTTTTTATGTTCTATACTGGTGCCTCTCTAGCATGAAGGTTGGTAAACCTTGCCAACATGCTTCAAGCCAGAAGACTTTAGAGCATCTTTAGCATCAAAAATAAAACTCTCTTCCTGTGGCTGTCTGAAGAAAGGTGTGAAAAGAGGACTTTCATGGTGTGATATTCAAGTGCTGCAGTGCCCAAAACAGAACTGCTGTCTCCAGGAGGGGAATTCACGAGGCTGAGTGGCACCTAACCAGTGAAGCAGGGAGAGCTGGGTGCCTCAAAGTGGGATTAGCATCCTTCATCAGTCTGAGTGGGGAAATGAGAAAGAACTGAAGCTGTTCCTGAAATAATTGTCTATCTGCTACTGTGGTATTTGTATGTGCTCTTTGATGTGCATAAGCCAGGGCCTTCTCTTCTCCTTAGAAGAGAGGATGTGAGAAAATACTATATAGCAAAGTTTATCTGGGTTCTTGGTCAGGAAATAAGAGACATGTTTTCTACATCCTCTTCAGCCTGAGAAGACTTGAATCTATATTGCCCCTTTCTCATTTTTGCTGAAAGTTTCAGACAACAATAACTGAAAAAAGCATCCATCGCGGCTATCCTTGTACCCCACGGAACAGGTGGCTCCAAAGGCTGCACTTTGATAGTGTTGCAACTGTAAAGAGATTTCAAGAGATGGAAACTTGTGATAGCAGGAGTCAGAAGCTGCCTTCAGGAGATCTACTGTGTCCTGTGTTATCAGCCAAGAGCAGACCTTCTTCAACATCTACATCCATTAGGGTATTTAACCCAAAACCTGACGGTTCTCAGTTTTAAGGGGGTAGAGCAGGATGACTAAGCCACAAAATATGATACAGCGTGCACTGCTGAAATGAGGGTTTGTCTCAGGACCTGCCGTGGGCCTGAGCAGGAGCTTTTGCCTTGACTGACTGCAAGTTGGACACTTGCACAGAAGGAAGATGCTGCTGACAGCTGCTTGGAAGCCTTGATTCTGACACAGGTGCCTGGCGGGGTCTGGAAGAAGGAGGAGCTGGGAGGTTCTCCCACATTTGCATCTCCCGTGGCCTTTGCTGGTTGCTCAGGCTTGCAAGGCTCCCATGTACAGGCCAACTCTTGTCCTCCTAAGGTATTGAGCTCCCTCTAAGCAAGGAACACACACAGGGCACATCCTGTGGCAAGAATATCTGACTGAAAAGCAGCAACCTGGCTGTGGGCAATACAGGGAAGCAGTGCTACCATGCAGCCATATACTGGTCTGATTTTCACCAGCAGAAAATTTACCATTGGAAGGTGAGTATAGTTAATGACTCACTTCTATAGTGCCCATGGCTTCTCAGCATCCTCTGCTTGACCTTCAAGGTTTGCATGAAGATCAAGGTTTGCATGACCGTACCTTCAAAACAGACACGAGACACAATTGCAATTGAAAAGGATTGTAAACCTAAGTTTAGTTTCCAGCATGCTGTGTGGGCTCACTGACCCATTAATCAGAGTGACATTTTTGATTTACTGGCTATGTAGCATGTAGCTATGTAGCATGATTTACAACATGCAGCTTTGAAATCCAACCATGCCAAGGAACACAGTCAGTGTGGAGTAGTTAGAAAAGATCGCATCACCTGACTAGGAAGTGGGTCTTCCTTTTTTTTTCACCTACTTTCCAGCCTGGAGATGAGTTTTTGCAACAGCAAATGCTTTGCCTTTTTCATTGTTGTCTGAGTAGTGTCCTTGGGAGAAAATTCCAAATGGAGATAGCTCATGGCCATGCATTAAACAATTCCCTGCTTTCACATTAGGACTTTAAAGCAGCCACGGAAATCCAAGGCTGACAGTTCAAAGTAACTCTCCTGTGTCTCTCTTGTTGCAAACACTGGAAGAGAGGTGTTGCTATGTGCTTGAGTGGGCCGTTGGACTGAATAAATACATGCTTTTGGATGCAAAGTTCATACAATGGCATTTGAGGATGCTATTCAGTAGTTAATTCTGTGAATAATAAGGCATCACTGAAAGCATTCCAAAGTCTACATAATAACTCGGGATTTGGGCTTGGAGAGAGACTTGCAGCAATAATACATGTCAGCACTGTTTTGGGGAGGCTGGCAGAGGAGGAGTGCCAACTGATCAGCTTTGGTTTTGTTTTTGCACTGTTTATCCTGTTTGTTTGAGTTGTCAGGCTGAAGTTCAAGAATCAATCAGCAAGCTATAATGGACATATTTTCATTATGGCACAAGGAGCCTCAAGTGTCCTTCACTCATGTATTACTCATGCAAATGGATGAACAAAGAAGCTATCTACTACAGCAAACAAATCCCAGGATATCTGCACAACTTAAAACTACACTGAGGCCCAGGCAAAGCCCCTGCTCTCCTGCAGTTGCAAAGGCAAGAGTAAAATTTTGGATTATTGCAGAAGTGCTATCACTTGCTGTGTTTCTTTTAACTCAAGCACTGGCGGATGCTGGAGACAGAGGTGCTGAGAGGCCTTTTAAGTGTCTTCAGGATGGAATTAGGATCCTTTCCATCTCTAAACAGGGGACATTTTCTCACTGTGAGAAACTGTGAGCAGCAACTACTGGAAGACAGAAGATGTTTATATTTGTCTGCCACAGAAAAGAAATACAGATGGTATTCCAAAACCACCTGTGTGTGTAACAGTGGTAGAGACTAATGCTCTATGAGGAACCCAGATAGAATTATTCCAGGTTATTTCCATATTTTAAAAATATTAGGAGAAGCATTTCTCCATTTTTGTTTCATCTGTGCATTAAGTGTTTATTCTACCAGGGAGCTCTGTATTTGCATTCATTGAAAGTCATCTGGGAATGGTTACGTATTTTACAGGATTTCTCATATAAAACCTTGAAGACAAAGTCTCTGCAATGCTTTCTAAAAAGCCCATAAGGTCGAGATTATAAACAGCATTTTATGGGAAATGTTGGCTGGTGTGCAACTGGCAAAACAGGGAGTACGCAGCAACAGCCCCAGTGCTTCCTTGGAGAGCTGTATCCTGGCCCTGCCTCTGCCAGAGATGCAAAATATGAATGTTTTTCAGTCGAGCTTTTCCCTGTTCATGTGCTCTTTATTTTCTAGATAGCTGTGGGTCAGAGCCAGCATGCTAAGAGCTGAAACTTTGCTCAAGAGGAGATTTTTTTTTTTCAGACTATGAATGTAAATTGCTGTTTAATACCAACTGCTCGAAGATCTGACTCCGGGTTTCTCAATGTGAGGACTTGAAATTTGCAAATGTCCTTTGGTGTCTTGTCTTGTGGCTTTTCCTGCCACCTGTGAAACAGGAAAATGCTCCCCTTGTAAAAAAAAGGGGTTTTGTGTGAATGAATGAATGCGATAATGATGGATCCATACAAACATCTTGGTGGTCAGAGCAGGGCTTAAGCACTGCTTTGTGTGTCAGGGGCTGAGCTCTGGGCAGCAGGAAGACAACAGCATGTTGACTTGCTGTTCATAAGCTGAGCACGTTCCTGTGTGTGCCGTGAAGAAGGTGAGTGTCCTACGGTGAAAAGAACCCATAAAGTTTCGTGATTAAATACTAAGACAAAGGTAAACAGGAGGGGTAAAATGCAGCCTGCACAGGGCTACCTTTCCTCTATTATCTGCTGCATCTTTCCCAGGATGCTGCTGTGTGTTCTGTAGCTGTTCTCCCTTAGGGCAACAACAGGCGCTTGAGGAAGTGAAGTGTGTCCTGAAGTTAGTTTATGTGTTTATTCACTTTGTGTTAACTTTGTCTGGGTTCTTATGGCTACAAAGACTGGCACACAGCTGTATATTGGTCTTGTGGGTTTCTCTGGACTATCTACATCTGAAGTCTTTTCCCCCTAAAACTGCTCAGAAGGGTTTTGTTTGGTGGGTTTTATTTGTTTGTTTGGTTTTTTTCTATCTTGTTTAAAAACACTTTATATTTCTTCACCTTGGTGAATTTTGCTATTCTTTCATTTCATTTCCCACTCACCCTGACAGCACAAGACTACATTCTTCTGGATTATTGTTTCCTTTGTATTTTAAGCAAGATTCTTGATTCTCCAAATAAGGATATCAAAAGGGGAAGGAGCTCATGGTTTCCATCTGATGTAAACATCTCACTAAAATTGCTGCCCTATAAAGCTGCACCATGCTACAATTTGCTCTGAAACACTGCTTAGGAGAGGAGAAGGAAATGAGCTGCTTTTACAGTGTCTTTAGCAAAAGTTAAAAAAAAAAAAAAAAACACAATTTTTGCGACCANAACAAAGGAACACTTTGGAAATGCGTTTCAATTTGTTCTAGGAAAGGAACAGGCTGGCTGTGAACAATCATGGTCCGTGGGTAATCCAAGGGATGAGAATTTGAGTCATCCTTGACATCATCAGCAGACTGGGACATGTCACTACCAGTGCCTGACCTGTCAGACACACGCTGGAATCCCAGGTGCCATTCTGAAATCAACATCTTTTCAGAAAGACGCTGGAAAAACGTATCTGAAGAGTCTCTTCATGGGGTGTCCACTTCACCAGAAACAGGTGAACTCTGATTGCTGCCAGGCCAGTTCAAGGGCAGATTGGACTGCCTAGGCAACCCATACTTAAACTGGACTTTCCTAACATGACTCTAATAATAATCCAGAAGAAGAACAGTAATCAAGACAGCTAAGAAAATACAAGACCTAAACCTTGTTCCAACTTTCTCTCTGTTGCCTGTGGTGACAAAGTATATAGGTTGATGCATTCATCACTACTTCTAAGTGTGCATCCAAACGAGTTTGATAATCTAAACTAGTATTCCTCAAACATTTTGCAAGCCTAACACGCGTTCCACTGCAGCTGTCTTCTTGAGATAACTTACAGTTTACACCTTTAACTTCTAGTTATTGGCAGCTGCCCAGTTCCTCGAGCGAGGTGGGATTGGGAAGAGAATTAGAAAAAAAAAGAAAGCCAACATACATATATTTTTGTGATATCTCAGATGTTTTTCTTGAACTGCTTCTAATCTTCTGTGATGCCCTTTTAACATATTTTTGTGAAGGGTTTCAGAATTGCAAATCAGTTCCTCACTTTGCAGACACATGGCACCTGCATTACTCGGTGGGTCCTAGCCTTGGGTGTTTGTTTTCATTCTTCCTGAAACCTGCTCATGTGTCCTTTCTGCATTCCCTGACACAGCAGAGCATAAAGCATCTCTCTCTTACAGCCCAAGCACCAAGACAGATTTACTAAGATAAGAGATGTAATTCAAAAGTTAATTTTTTTTTTTTAAAGCTTTTCTGGCTCCAGTAGAAATATTTCCAGGAAAAGACTACAACAGTTTTTCTCAGGCTACCTCTGGCATATTGAGCAAGACCAGCTAGATTGTCATCCTGGTTTGGGATTGGGCAGAGTTAATTTTCTTCTTAGGACCTGCTGCAGTGCTGTGATTTTGATTCAGTATAAGAATAATGTTAATAACACACTGATGTTTTGGCTGTTGCTAAGTAGTGCTTATCCTAAGTCAAGGACTTTTCACTGTCTCATGCTCTGCCAGTGAGGAGCTGCAAAAGAAGCTGGGAGGGAGCATGGCCAGGACAGGTGACCTGAACTGACAAAAGAGATACTCCATACCACAGAACATCATGTCCAGTATACAGATTGGGAGAGCTACCTGGAAGGGGTTTGATTGTTGTTTGGGGCCAGGCTGGGCGTTGGTCAGTGGGTGGTGAGCAATTGTATTGTGCGTTACTTGTTTTACTTCTGTTACTCTTTCTCCTTATCATTACAATTATTATTATAGTTATTATATTTTGTTTCAGTTACTAAATTGTTCTCATCACAACGCACAGCGTTTACCTTTTCTTTCAGATTCTCCTCTCCACCAGAGGGAAGGGTATGGAGGGAATGACGAGAGGCTGTTTGGTACTTAGTTGCCAGATGGGATTAAATCACAACAATTGTTTTCAGTTATTTCCTTTTGAAAACTTTCTCAACAACAGTATTCACAGAGGTGTTCATCTGCCTCCAGATTACCTGGAACCAAATCAGATGCTACTTTGTTGTTTAAGAATCATTACTTTAATTTCCACCTCACTTAAAACACATTTTTGCTCTCCAGAGGATCGAACTTTAACAACAGAGCTCGAAGTAGAAGAGCAGCGTGAAAGTAAAGTCACGCCAGTTTTGTGGAATCATCTTTTTTTTGTTCAGGAAGATGTTTTGTGTTCAAATAAAGGCAGCTTTATTATATTCTCTCTTATAAGGTAGATGTAGCTGAAATGCAGCTCCCTCTTTGGGGAGGTCAGCACTGCAGAGAACTAAGCAGTGCCAAATTAAGACAAAGCACTGGCCTTCACTAGGAAATCTAGAGGTGGGTGTCAAACAGTGTTAGAGTTTGAAACACTAGGGCAGTCTTGAGGTCTAGGCACTCTTTTTTCTGTCTCTCTCTTGACTCTTTTGCTAGTCAGGAGACTCATGCTGCGAGCTGAAGTAACCCTTGGAAATGTGTTCTGAGTGATGAAAGCTCCAGGTCCTTTCCCATAGCCTGGCTTAATTAGCCTCATCCATTTCCCTCCAGTTGTTCATTTGCATTGGTAAGTCCTGTGCCTAGCAAGAGTTGTTGCTCTGAGCTGATTTGAGGTGAATTTCCTTAATTTTGTGTCTGGTATCTATGAGAGTTGAGCAGAGGTATCGCTAGGATCGTGGATGATGCAGGCTGGAAGGGACTTCAGGAGTTCTTTAGTGCAACCTACTTCTCAAAGCATGGTCAACACTGATGTAATATTAGACAAAATTTTGCTTGTCCTTGATTTTTTCCCCTCACTTATTACTTTTCAAAAGGAATTTTTTGTTAAGGTCGAGACTGGCCATCTCCCCTGCATAAGTGTGGACAAGCACGTGGGACAGCAAAAATTGCCATTCAGCAGCTATTTCCATTGCATGGGTTGGTTTTTCTACCTGTGACCTGCTGGAGCAGCTGACTTCTAAAGCAAAATGTTTACATCAGAGTTGTAAGAAATATCTCAAATTGGCCACAAAGAACTGAGACAGCCATGATAATTACATGTTCTTGAAAGTTTAGCACATCTCTACAGTAAAACTCCTGTCCTCCAAGTTACTAGAGGAAAAATGCTTCAGGCCATGTCAGGTCTTTAATTTGTTTTACTTCTTCACAGAGTGTTCAGAGGTGGGTGGTGAATGGAGGGAAAACTGTGTTTTACCAGGGAAAGGGATAGGTGGTACCTTGTTTCAAGAACAGCTGATCTAATTCTAGATCCCTAATGCTTTACAAATAAGACATCTGAAGTGGAGGATTCTTGTACATCTGGTGAGGAGAAGCAGCTTTGATTATACATAGTCATGAGCAGTGCCCAGTAAAAAAAAGCAGTTTTGAGGCATTATGTGGTTTATAGCAAGGAATCTATTTCTTATTATAACTCTTAGGCATCTATGTAATGAGGTCATGTCCAAATATATGACCCTAACAATTCTGCAAATATCTGACAAAATCCCTTGCACGATTCTATATTCCATTCAGTAGAAAGCATTCCTGGTTTGATTAACTTAAGAGGCAAGCAATGTTATATCTGGGACACTTGTGCTGGCCTGTATTAGGGGTTTTTGATTATAGGTAGTAGATAATTTTAAAAATAGATATACTAAGCAAAAGAAAAGAGTTATCTCTCTCCCTCCTCCCTGTAACTTTTTCAGAGAGCACAATTACATCCCTAACTATGCAATTCCTTGTACCAAATTATCACCAGGAGAGTTGTTTCCTAAGGATATTGCTCTTAGAGTAAAGAAGAATGGAAGAGACTCCATGTAAGACAACTCCCCACTTTTTGATCAATCAGCTTTGAAAAAGAAAACCTCCCAACACTCAATTTACCCTTTTCTCACCACATCTGCTGAGGTTCGAAGATTGAAGTGATTAAAATGAAGATACTTAATCTTTTTTTTTCACTCAGAGATGGCTCCATTTCAAATGCTCATGGTATCTTGTGGGGTTTCCAGTGGCATTGATCACCTACACAATTATATCTGAGGACAAACACAATGATTTTGTGAGTAGTGAGTAAATCCTCTCTGAAGCTGAGTGCAGCTGTTGGTGCTGATTTTCTGCCTCTCAGTTGACCTTGCTGTGCAGAACAGATCTTATGGATTTGCTTTTAGCTGACATCCTCTCATGATGGCCAGGTCCTTTCTACTTCTGAAAAGATGTCTTGTCAAAACAGCACTCTTGCAGGAAAGCCATGGTAGTTTTACAGCAGTTTTTTTTAAACTGAGGTGATTTGGGCAAAGCCACGTAGGTGTGAGTGCCCACTGTAGTCCCAGGCAGGCACAATATCTCTTCTAACTCCGGTGACCTACTGCATTAGCATGCCTGTATGCCACCAAGAGATTTTAGAAAGTGACACTTCAGGATGCATACATAAATACTAATTAATCTTTCTCTGCATCTGTGCTTTGTATCTGTTTTTATGCTAGTACGTGGCTGTGCTTTGCTGCCAGTCCTTTTTCCCTCGTTCTGCCATCTTCGGCCATTTTCAGAACTCTCCTCATTTTCTGCTTGTCACACAACCACCTCACCCCTTCCCATAAGAGCCCTTGACTGGTTGTCTGTGAGAAACTCTGCAGGTCCTTTTGTTGGTACCTAACCTTATCTGCTTTGGAATATCCTTAGTGTCACTGCCCATGTGTTCATCCTCCCTGGCACGCTGCCTGAAGGACAGGCCACAAGCCCACTTCTCTCAGGTGTTCCAAAAAATTCCCTCCAGCAGGTTCCAAAACTCCAGATCATCCCTGCCTAGTTAGAGCTGCACAACACATCCTACATGGGCACTGCTCTCAGTTGTTCTCCTTCATTTGAAGGTATGTGCAATGCTATTGAGGTCTTATTTTTCATCACTGATGCTTTTCAGAATAATTGAGAGAACAAGGGTGAAGAATAGCAGAAGGGTCTTGCTGTTGGACCAGTTAGTCGTGGAGTTAGGGAGATGAGAGCAGTGCTGTGGAGATGAGGTGGATTTCTTGCTTACCAATCTGAAAAGCCAGAAGTTCAGGCAAAGTGGAGAAAACCAAAAGCAAGAAGGAATAAGGGCAGCCCTGGCTAACTTGCTGGGTACATCCTGGGCTCTTGTGCTCTACCCAACTGAGCTGAACAAAGCTAAGACTAAAGGTGACTTGGTACCATTACATGCATCAAACACACATACAGTGTCTTTGTACAATAAATTAATGAGAGAAAAGGCATTGCCTGCTTTTCTCTTTTCACAATAGCCTATGGTTAGCCTTATTGAGAATAACCATTTTTTTAAAAAAAAAAAATATATATATGTATACATATATATATATATATAAACTCTTCAGGAGGAAACTTCCCACTCAAATTCACAATCCTGCAATGGCTTGAGAAAGATATGGAATGTTTCAAAGCTCAACTGCTTTGCTAGCAAGTGACTTTCTTTGTTAGCTGGTTTAATAAAACTGAAAAACAACAAGATTTTATGCAACTTCCATTCTGATAAATGCATGGGGAAAAGTGTCAGTGGTTGATGTGTTGTGGAAAATGTATTCATCCTCTTCCCAAGCCTTGAGCTGCCAGTTTTTTTCACACACAGCTTTCAAGAACAGATTTGATTAAGTTATCCAAAAAGATCAAATCACTGTTTTCGTTTCTTTTCCATGAACTTTACTGAAGTCCTCCTGCTAAGGAATAAACAAAAATAATCAAACTGCTTTTTGAAAGGCATGAATGACAAGGGCCAAATGAATGATGTTGGACTACAAAAATAAATGCAAAGTATGAAAAGATGCAATTTATCACACACATTGTAACCAGCCTCCTTGGATAGGCCCTCTTCAGCTTTCATTCTGAAGAGTTTTATTCTAACCAGTGACAGTCGTTTTTCTACATTTAATGTATTTTTTTTCTTTTTTTGTCCCTCTTTTTCTTTTCCCTGATAACAGAACAGCCAGATAGCACATTTATTTTCTATTTAAAGTTTTTTCATTTTCCTGCTGGTGGGAATCTGCTAAAAGTGAACTGAAGATTTCTGTAAAAGTTCAGGTTCAGGACCTCATCAGGTTTAGGTGCCCCCCTGATGAATAGCTCATAAAGCAGTCTGGCTTTTGAGCACCTCGTACACATATTACCTTAGCTGCAATTCTATTCCTCTAAATAGGAGCCTTCCTCTCCTCATGGATAATTTCTGGATGTTTAACAGTATTCCATGGCATATAGGGAAAGGGAGGCAGGAACAGCCTTTCTGGGCAGGCCGTTTGTGCAGAGACACTCTGCTCTCTGTTTGCTGAACAGAGATTATAGCAAAGTACTCTTGCAAAGGGATTGGGGCAGCCCCAAAAGTCAAATAATATTTTTATCCAAGGATCTTCAGAGCGATATTACCTCTGCCTGATGTCAGTGGTAAGACAGACGTGTGCAGGCAGAACCCTTTTCCTCTGAAGACCTTTGAGGACACCTGTCTCTGATACACACCTTTGTGCTACTCTGGCATCTGTTTGGGGGGCTAGTTCAAGCACCTACAACTCCGATGGGAAATGGTTCATCCCACTGCTTTTAATAGCCGAGGGCAGTAGGAATGAAGGAGCTGAGTCATATCCTGGCAGCTTGAACTCTGCTTCTACCTGGCAGGCTGTCTCATTATTTTGAAGCAGGTCAGATTCTCCTGGAAGTGTTTATATGGCACCAGTCGTTATGCAGTTCTGCAATTGAAGGCTCACAGAAAGCACTGTGATATTTCAAATACTGTGGGGGATTTCAGCTCACGTCAAATATAAAATATACAACTATTTAAACAAGCCGATGGTTTCTCAATTAAATATGTGACCAATCTTAGTAAACTGTGTGTTCTGCAACTCTGTGGTTTGATTTAATTTCTGTGCCTCATTAAGGATTTCAGACTTCAGTCTTTATGAAAGTTGTTTGTTATTCTTTGAAATTATATAAGAAAATATTAAGCTCTTGATGAGGAATTAGGAAAGAAAAGAAACCATTTTCCTGTTTTCCTAGTTTGAATAGATATTTAATTAAAGTGACATGCCTTGGGCAAAACCTAATTAATACATCATCTCTCTGTAACTAAAATTAATGAAAGACTTATGACTGCTGAGCTGCAGGCGGGACTGAAAATTTCTCTTCTGTCTTCTTACTCATTTTTCATCTGACCATTTGTCATTATTTTCTCATTGGAAGACAGAAACTTTTTTGCTGATCATTCATTTTTAATGTGTACTGGTGGATGATTCCCTGTTAGCTCCACCAACTTCTGTGTTTTGATCATTTCCATGATGACTTTTAGCCTCAGCAAATGCTATGGTAAGGCTTTGCAGTGGAGGTAGCAAGGGCCCAGTTCAGCCAGTGCTTCCCCAGACTAATGGTTTTCCTTGTTGAAGGCACATCCATGGCTGTGCTGACCAGTGTGTGGGACATGCTGCCTCCTGCACTCTGCAAGATAGGATACATTTCATTTCTGCTTGTGTATATCCTTGGATGTGCATCCTCAGGGAGCTTCCTGAGGACCGCAGAGCACGAAGCTGCTGGGAACTGCAGGGTCTCTTGGTGAGTTCATGGACATTGCCAGGAGATGTGTTGTGCCCTCTCCCTGGGATGGGCTTGGTATGAGCTGAGAGGGCAGAGAGAAGTGTTAATTCATCTGGCAAACACAGTGGCTGTCTCGTTGTGAGGCAAATGAACATGGGCATCTTTGCCCCACCAAGCACCAGCCCTTGTCTTTTTGTTGCACTGGAAGCAGCAGCACCTGGGTAGTAGTTAAGGTGGCAGAAGGTCATGCCAGTCTGTGCTGGGGCGATGCAGTAACTATTGACACAAGCGCACGGGACACTGTGGTGTTGTGGATGGACCCTCTTTACTGTGCGATAGACCTAGTCTAGAGTTCCTCTTCCTTGCAAAACTTCTTGAAAGCCACAATTTTGAGAGCTTCACCACTAATATGCCTGTCTCTCCCTTCTCCATCCTCTTCCTACTCCTCCTAACTCCTGCCCATCGTTACCATTGATAAGACCAGTCTTTCTGCCTTTCTTCTCTTATTTCTCTGTGGCATGGACTCATCTGTTTACAGTGGTGAGAGCACTTTCCAGTCTCATCTCCTTTGGTGTAATCTACCTGCTGCCAGCATGCCTGTGTGTGTCAAAATCCATTTACATATTGAAATGAGAAATGTTGTTTTCCACAGCACTGCTGCACTGTCATTCAGATACTTTGTTTCACCTTTTTTCTCCTTCTTGAAGTGGTCCGTAAATTCCTCAAGCTGAAGATCTTTTCCATCTGATTTAATTTTACAGGTCACAGAGAAACAGGGGCTGATGGTGTTGACACAAATCCAAGGCCTGCCAGAATGAGGCTATCCCCACAGAGTGGCCAGGTGCTGGTGGTGAATAGTTGAGCTGGATTCATTGTATGCTGGTACTCTGTAGGGATCCTGCATAAATGTGAGCCAGTAATGCCATGGCAGGAAGTCTTTGAGTGTGATGGTCTGAGTAGGAAGATGAGAAAAGTGGTACATGAATGAGAGAAAGATGTAGAAGACGACTCCTCCTGCACTTTGAAGGGCTCCTGCTTGAGAGTGAATGGCAGTGAGTGGATAGGACAATGGCCCCTGCTGCTGTCCATGAGGAGGGCTGTTGGTTTCAACATGATGGCAGGAATGTGGGTAAAAATCCTGAGTCTTTTTCCCTGCCTTGTACCTCATGGGATGACAGAAAAATTGAATTTCTCTGGATTTCTTTTGATACTCTCCATGTAGGTGCCTTATCCTTTTTGTGCATGAAAAGAACTGTTGTGGAGTTCAGCTCCGGAAATTTGGTGCACTGGGGCAATGGCTGTGCAGAAAATTTTCTCACCTCTCATCCTGCACCTCTGCCTGTAACTCCTATTCCTTCTCCATGGAAGGCTTTATGAAAGGGGAATGTGTATTCTCTAGTGCACATTTCCACAAACTGCTCCAAAAACCACTGTACACAAGGAAGAGGCGCACCAGGCTCAGACCCTCAGATTTCACAGCAAAAGGAAAAGGAGGGGAGGAGAGAGGCATGTCTGAGAACATGGGAAACTGGAGAGACACCTGGGGACAGAAACAAAGGAGTGTCAGAAAGGAGGGGAAGAGAGTGAGGGAAAGAAGAACTTAGAATCCAGAACAAAATCAGAAAGAGGGGATGTAAGAAATAAACATGCTATTGTAGCTTTTCTTATTATCGTATTTCTATTTCATGCTGACAGTTCTTGGTGGTGAATTTGTTAGATCATTTCCAGACACTAACTCCTAATCTGTTGCAGGAGTTTTTATGAGAGCTTGTTCTATTTCTGCTTCTCTAGGGATTGCAGTTCACTTCAGTGGAGGTCTGAATTGACCTCTAAAGAACCTCATGCCTTTCCATTAGCCTCCTAACTGAGAAGACTTAGGCTTGCTGGAATGAATTTGCACCTTGCACTCACTAAAATAAGGAAAATAAGACTGAAGTTGGTAAATCCTGTGACTTCGGATTTAGGATGTTTTGCAACATGGAATCCAATTCAACTGTAACATTTGGTGCTGGAATGAAGCATCAGTGATGAGTTGCTCTAAAAGCATCAGGTTGGGTGTTTCGGGCACTTTTATTCACTGGATACTGTAAAGTATCATTACAGTCTCCTCCAGAAAGTTGTGTAGTTTGCAATTTAATCTAGCTTTGCTGCCCTGTAGGGCAACTGGCTCACTTTGTGCCATGTGGGACTTTGGAAAGTGTAATGTTAATTTCACATTTCCTTCCTGGCTCCCACAACAGTCAAAGCAGGGCACTTTTGTGCTCTGGCTTCTGTGGCATGCCAACTTTTTTTGGATGAAATTTTATATATGTTTAACATTTCTTAGTTCCTGGATCCCAGAACGGGTGTGAAACATTCAGCATATGGAGAAACAGAATTATTAGCACAGCAAAAGTGAGAGAGAGGCTTGTTAGTCTTTGAAGCTTGTGGGATTAGGCAATGGGTGAAGGGAATACTGATCAGCTCCGGGGTTGGGTTTCTGCAGTCCAGAAGGCTACAGACATAAGGATGGTGTTGCAGGCCTGACAATTGCCTTTGCTGCTGCTCTCATCCTTCTAGGATCACAGATGTGCTACCCTAACTAAGAGGTACTTCACACCCATGGTAACACACAGATCTGGATTCAGCAAGTGCTAATGCAGAGCCTGACTATTTCTTCCTACAGGTGTGACCAGGCAGCAAACTAGAAATGGTCTGAGAGACCCAGTGGCAGCGAGATGGAAAAGAGATGGTGAGACAACGTGTGAACTGTGAGTGGGAGCATGTGGAGAGCTAGAGCAGGGAGAGGAAGAAAATTGTGTCTTCAGCATCCCATGGTGGAGGGATTTTCCTAGCCCTGTATGCAGGCAGACAAGTTGGGAATTTGGCTTTCCACAGGCAGAGCTGTATGGCACGGTACTGCAGGACTGAGCTGCTTCTGGGTATGACTTTGTGAGTCTGTCTTCAACACAGCCCTCAGGTTTATTTATCAGCCTTTGGCAGGAGAAGCAGGACACTGAATAAGGCCTTTTTGCCAAAGATAATATTCAAGTTGCTTTTATCATCATTCAGGACTGTATTTCTAGTACAGCAACAAACCTTCCCTATCCCTGTCCCACCCCACAGCATGAACACTTCTCAGCTTGCAGCAGCTCGAGCTGTGTTCCTGTATACAGCTGGCAATAAATAGCATGACCAGGCAGAGGGGAACATTCAGCTGGGGAAACATTCAACTACTTAATGACAAGTAAAGACCAGAATTGGCTGGCCAGCTCTATGTAAGGGTCAGGCAGTTGCATTATACCAGTTTTCTCAGTCTCCTCCATAATCCATGGCAGGGATGAGCAGTTTCAGAGAGAAGACATCCCACATTTTCTCGGGATATGAGATGAGAACCTGCTGTCTAGATAAATGTAGATCATTGGTGCAGACTGAACCCCTACTTTCTAGATGGATAAAGATGTGGGGACATGGTTTAGTGGTGGACTTGGTGGTGTTAGGTTAACTTGATGTTCTTAAAGGTCTTTTCCAATCTAAATGATTCTCTGATTCTATGAATCCTGCTGGCTACAGTATGGTGGAAATCTTTCCAATGTCTTAGTCATTCAAGGTGCTGCCTGATCACAAGGGACTGGAACATGTGGTCCATTAGATTCAAACGCATAAACACGAATTCCCCAGGAAAATGAAATTAAGGTGAGCGTGTCTAAGTTTTGAAGATATTTTTCCCTGTTTCACAGCCTTGTCTGCATTGCAGAGACAGGCATGGTGCTAGGACTGAACTCTGCAAAATCAACTGTTTCCCAGTCCCAGGTATCTAGGTGATCACCAAGCTGTGGCCTTTGGTACTCTCAGAGGAACGAGCACTGGGATAACATCATCCAACCTGTGGTTACACATCCACACAAAGAGGAAGCTTTCAAGATCCTTTTGGAATATGAGTCATCCAGTGCTTTTTCTGTTCAGGTTGTCATCAGTCACAGTTTAATGGAGTACCACAGACTTTTCTATGAAGAGGAATGGGCACCAGTGCTTCTTTGTGGTTATAGATGTGGAAAAATGGCCCCTTCCTTCCTCTCCCATCTGACTTCCATCTTCTCTGGAAAATCAGTGATATGAAAGTAAAAAAGGTCATTTGCAAAGGCACGAGACAAATACAACTGAAGGCAGTTCAAGCAGTTTTTAAGGCATTTGGTCTATATTCCACACCCGTACATTCATAACTCAGCCTGAACTCAGATGGGAAGGGTAGTGTCTGGCACCAGTGCCCTGAAACACTAGGAAAAAAATCCAACTATCCCAAACAGACAGTGCCAGATGTGGGGGGCTGCAACAGCACTGGCCCTCTGTTTATGATATTATATAATTTCACAGACAACCTAATCTTATTTGTTTACGGCAAAGATACCACGGGTCAGGCAGGCTTCAGCTTTCTCTTAACCCTGGGTCTGAGCTACCTGTGGAAATAACTATGGCAGGTAACTGGTTATTTGGAAGAATTTCCGCTACACCATTCTAGACTAATATTCTGGAGGAACAAATCACAGTGTGATTTAATCTGCAAACAGATACTTAGCAGAATTATTATGTTCTGTACCCACGCAGAGCAATCCCTCCTCTCGTTATGAGAGACATCTTGTTCAAGGCTGAGCCGCAACAGAGTGGGCTGTGTTTCCATGGGCTGAAATGTCAGGATAAGGATCATATCCTGCTTTTGCACTGTCGAGAAGAAGGAGAAAAGTGATACAAAGCATTCTTACTTTCAAACATAAGGTTGGCAATTACTGCTGCACAAATACTTACTCCTAGGATTGCCCACCTTGGGGGACGGTGGTTTTCATACCTTTCCAGAGAAACTTGCACTGACATAACACCCGGCTAAAAGTTACACATCTGAGCACCTGGCATTTTACTCTTCACCTGCATGGTGTGATCCTGAGAATATTTCCCAGATGGGGAGCTGTGCATGGATGGAAAGAGCAATGTGGCTGTACATAGTCATCAAGCAAGGGGCATGTACTCCATGGTTATTTGCAGCCTGATGTTGGTTTTCATCACTGATATTTTAGTTTTTTTCAAATGAAAAACACCTCTTGATGATGACCCTTTGTTCCTCAGATTGTGTCTGTATTCCTGCAGAACTCCCAATAGGGAAATATCCTGGCTAAGTGTAGTGAACGTCAGTAATTACTTACTTTCAACTTACCACAGTTCTCAGGATTAAGATTAATAAAACACTGAATCTCAGCAAAGAAGCTTAAATAAAGGATGGGTACTTCAAGTTCAGTCTGCTATATTGATTGCGTAGCTCCATTTATTTCTCACTGCTCACTGAAATAGTTTGAAGCTGTTGCTTAGCATAGGCAACTAATGACAGCTGTACTTGAGACCAAGTGGCTTTGACTCAAATGCTATTGAGAATAAATTTAAAGTATTGTTATCTAGACATCACAGAAGTGATTAAAATCTAGAATGTAAGCCCTGGGTAATACAGACAGATAGCTGCTGAACACGGAGCAAAGTAGGAGGGCTGACTCTCTAATGAGGCACATTAGACTGCTGTTGAGCCTCGCCCCACGCCACCATAGGCTGGAGCGAGGCAGCTGGAAGCGAGAGGCACATGCAAGTGAGAGGACTGCTAAAATCATCAGAAGTGAGAAACAAGTACTGGTGCCCAGGTAGACATGGCAGAGCCTCTGACTGGATGAAAGACTGCATTCTGCAAAGCTATTAAGAGCTTGTAAGGGGCAAATGAGAAGGACAGGACAGCAGAGAAGATGACTCAGCAATGCACAGTTAGAAATAGCACAAGGATCTGACCTCCCTTGAAGTGACACTTTTTTATTGGCACAAATAGATTTTACATGGTTGTTTGTCCTACTTTATAATCAGCAGTAACTGCAAATGTATTTTTACCACCGTAGCCATTTCAGTCTCAGGGTTTGGGAAGCAACTGGAGTTGTTGCTCTGCTTCTCTGGCCTTTTTTGACCTTCACACATTTTTTAAAGCGTTTGTCTGCTTTGCAAATTTCAGTGGCATTCACATTCAGAAGACATCAAGTGCACACCTTGCAAGATTTATATTACATGTTTTCTATTATCTCATGCCATCAACTCACAAATGAAATAGCTTAGGTGAAAGTATTTTGGTACAGGGCATGACATTACTCAGAGTAACTGTTAAAATGTCCCTTGCTCTCTGGTGTAGTTTAAACCGACTGCTAAAAACCTGGCATGAATATATTTGCTGACATTTCTGTGAAAGACCATTCTGTGGTCTGGGACCTAAATAGCATTTTATTTCAAGTTTACTCACCCAATAAACAGCATAAATTGCTCTGCCCTGCCAAGGATTTATCTTTGAGCACTTCATTTCATAAACAATCCTAATCCCATCCCATCTGTTTTGCCTTCTCCCAAGTTTTTCGGATGTACTAGAACTGTAGGTTATTCCCTGGGGACTTGAATGGGGAAAGCAGAAACACCATGGCATTGTATATGCCATACTGAAACCATATAGAATAGTCCCCAAGCTTCCTCCAGGAGGAGCAGAAGTGTGAAGGAAATTAATGTGACTGGATACCCAGTATTTTGTGTTTTTACCTGACGTTTATAATTATTTTTATGGTGTGAACAGTTGAATTTGTCTGTAAGCATGTAAATTTGTGTGTGGGAAAAGTTTTTAGACTGTAAAAGGGTTTTTTTCCAAGGGTTTACATCTTTACAGAAGAGGATAATTTGATTTTGAGTAAACAGAACATAATATATGTTATACTTTAAAACCTCTCATAGCCCTGTGGGCTTCTCCAATGGTACGACGAGAGCTCCCTGGCTTTGGACAACCTTTGCCTCCCAGCACTGCAGAAGTGCAGAGCCTGTGGGTGCTGCTGGAGATGACACCCTGAAGAAGGAGGGAAAGGTTTTGGTGATCCTGTGTCATGATTTCACCCCGGGTGGCAGCTAAGCACCATGCTGCCGCTCACTCACACCTCCCCTGGTGGACTGGGGGTGAGAATTGCATGAGTAAAAGCTTGGAAACCTGTGGGTTGAAATGAAGACAGTTGAACAGGTAAAGCAAAATCCAGAAGCACAAGCAGAGCAAAACAGGGAATTTATTCACCACTTCCATGGGCAGGCAGGTGTTCAGCCATTTCTAGGAAAGCATAGCTCCATCATGTGTAACAGTGACTTGGGAAAATAAAATGCCATCAATCCAAACATCCCCCCCCTTTCTCCTTCTTCCCCCAGCTTTATATGATGAATATGATGATATCCCTTTGGCCAGTTGGGGTCAGCTGTCCAGGCTGTGTCCCCTCCCAGCTCCTTATGCACTCCTGGCCCTCTCTCTTGTGGGGTGGGGTGAGAGGCAGAAAAGGCCCTGACTTTGTGTCAGCGCTGCTCAGCTGTAAAAAACACATCCCTGTGTTACCAACACTCTGATGGTCATAAATTCAAAACATAGCCCCATATGATATACTAGTAAGAAAATTAACTCTACCCCAGCCAAAAGAGCACAAGCTGGAGTCCTTAATTATGATCAGTCTGTGTCAATGCACTGATCTGTTTTTGCATCACAAAATAATTGTGAACCTCCTAATCAGGAGAAATTCTGAACTGTCGGGGTAGGAGCAGGTGTGAAGACTGCATCTCATGCAGAGGTTGTTTGGTGACACAAATGGTGATGGTTGCTCTCAATCTGCTCTCCCTTCTTCTTGTACCTACAGCAGGAAAGCAATTTACTAGCTTGCTTCACATCTGATATTTTTGCAGAGTGGCATGATGAAAAAAACAGCAGAGTTGTATTTGAAAATTTTTTTGCTTTTGAAATCCTGGGTTCCTCTGCCAGGATTTACAGCCAAGGGCATAAGTGAGGCAGGGAGGGAAGAGGGTCTGATGAACTTTCCCTTTCTCACACTGGAGGTTTTGCACTCAACAGCACGTTTCATTTAAGGTTTCAAGTGTGGGGTTAAAAGAACTCTGGCATGTTAGGAAAGAGACAGTATGCACAAAAGACTTCAAAAACTGCCAGTCCACTGTTTCAAGGGCCCATGGAAGAGGGAAATTTTCCAAGTTGAGAAAGAGCTCACTGCAGGAACCATCAGGTGCATGTTCTTTCTAACATGTACAGACCGTCAGCTCTCTGCCTCCCAGCTACTGCTGGTGCTTTGTGTAGCTGAATGACAGATGATGTCTGTGAGCCGAGGGGACACACGAGCTGTGTCACATTTCTCACAGTGCTGCCTGTATACATTACAAAACGCCTCTCTCTTTGTCTTAGGACAGCTGTGCCAAAGCATGCTGGGCATTGCACTGTCTAAAGATTTAGAGTAGGGATAAATGTGGAGAGACAGGCAAGACAAAGATGAGGGAACAGTATTAGTTTAACATGAGAGCCTGGGCCTGTGAAAGGAGTGCAAAGCACCAGCTGTCAGGATGGTGCTTTCTAGCATAACCCATGCAGCCCAGCCAAGAGTTATTAAAAAGGACTGAGACCAGACATGAGGGACAAATATAATCTTGTTTCTTATCTCATTAAATGCCGTGACATTGTTATTTTATTGTGAGCAATTTGAGAGGAAAGTACTTTGCTTCTTCAGAAAGATTATGTCTGAGCTTGGTCTCTAATTTTTCATGAAGACCAAAGAGCATAAAAGGAAAGCACCATGGATGAAATGTAATTGTGCTATAACCAAAAGAATTTAAACCAGAGGCTAACTGGGTTGGAAAAGGTTTCATAACAGTCCCACTTTGGACATTTCATGTTATCCTTCTTGACACAGGTTTAGAACAAATACTCGCGAGTTGCTGCAGCTGTTCAATGTTGTCTTTTTCCCAGCTCTTCCCAATGCAGACCTGCTTAGAATGAGCACCTCTTTTCATGTAATTGACTCAACAAAAAGGTATATCTGAAGTATAGATTCAGTCCAGTCACTGGCTTCAGCAAGACCAGCACTAACCCAAAGCTCTGAGGTGGCCAGTCCATAGGCAGGACGAATGTACAACGTCTCACTGTTCATCCATCCTCGTTGCATTACTGAGCAAGTACTTGTCCTGGTTTGGCTTTAAGTGCTGTTGAACTGTTTTCTTGTGCTCCAAAATAAATGCTTTGCTATAATGATCAAACTAGAAGTGAACCTTCACCTAATTATCCTGCTACAATTTGCTTTCTCTTGTATTCTTGTGGATGAAAAGCTGGACATGAGCAAGCGATGTGCCTTTGTAGCTCAGCCAGCCAACTGCTTCCTGGGCTGTTCCAAAGGCAGTGTGGCCAGCAGGCTGAGGGAGGTGATTTTGCCCCTCTGCTCTGGTGACACCCTGCTTGGAGTGCTGCATCCATGAGCTCTGCCTCATGCTCAGTATAGAGACTGGAGTAAAACTGGCCCAAGGTCCCTGCTCAGGAACTGGTTGGGCATCAGTCAGCAATTGGTGAGCAATTGCATTGTGCATCACTTATTTTGTATGCTCTATTTATTTTATAATTATTTTTAGTACTTTCCCTTCCTTCTCTGTACTATTAAACTGTCTTTTTCTCAACCCCTGAATTTTACTTTTTTTTCTTTCCAATTCTTGCCACATCCCACTGAGATGGAGAGTGAGTGACTGAGCAGCTGTATGGCGTTTATCTGCCTGGTGGGTTAAACCATGACACTTCATGATGCTTCTAATGGCAGAGTTCTAACAAATAGAACTGCAAAATAATTCAGGTTGGAAGGGACGTTGGGAGGGATCAAGTCCATTCTCCTGCTCAAAAGGAGGGCTAGCTTCAAAGCTAAATTAGAAAAAAAATTCCAGTTACATTAAAAATAACACATTGCAGGTTTCAGTTAGCTAGCAGCGAATGTAATTCTTAGTGGATGTTGTGTTTATAAATTTTAAAAGGGAAAAAGGAGGAGAAAGCACTTGAGAAAGCAATAGTTGTAATGGCCTTTTTCTTCATTTGAATTTATTGTCCTATGCCTGGAAAATCACCTGGCCTTTCCTTACCTAGAGGACTGGAGGCAGCCTGGAATTGAATAGTGGGAAGATCAGGGTAAATGAGATAAACAGCCTGAAAGAGAGTATAGGTGACTTGTTTCTTCGTAGGCAGAAGGAAAACAGTGGAAAAGAACCCGGAGGGAGGGTAAGTATTAAAAAGCCCATCTCAGTGTAATTACATAATTTCAGTCATATGTGAGTAGAGCTGCCTCCTCTCCTCTCCTATAAAAGTGTTCAGCAGAAGTCTTAAGCAATCTTGCAGAGGGGAGAAAACAACAGTATTAATATAACCATTTTTATTCTTTGTGTGCAGATAGGATGTGTCTTATAAATTCCTTAATAATTTTCTTCTATGACAGGCTCCTTCTTCAAAGTTTGTTCTAAGGTAAGCACCCTCTTTAAGTAGGAATGTGATTCACCCAGCCCTGTTAGCAGATAAAGTGCTATAATGATATATAAATTTACAAATGTGATATGATTTGATATAGAAAGCAGTGAAGTATGACTACAAGCACTCTGGGGTAGCCAGTTTGGCTAACTTTGACAAACTCATCTGTATGTGGAGCTGGGTTTTTTTTTTACTGCAATATAACCACAGTGTGGAGAGTCACGAGTTCTAGGGGCTTTGTCTGAGCTCACAGATCACAGCTGATGTGAGAGGAGCAATTCTAATTTGTTGCTGCAAAAATTACAGCTTGCAACAAAGCACTGAAAAAAATGTAATCTGGACAAACAGAAACCAAATTTTCAGGCTTTTAATTTTGAACTTTATTGATTTTTCTCATTCTTTTTAATGTTCTGAAAGTTTAATGCATTTACTACTTCTTAACATTCAGCAAAACGTTAATCATCCTTTTTACAGGATAATACTTCCAGCTACAATAAAGTGCAGTGTCTCTTCATCCCATGGAAAAGGATATATTTCTTCTTCTATTTCTATATTTTATAGATATAATTAACGTCTAAAAGTATATCCTCTTTTCAAAAGGTATTTTAAAATCACACTTAATAAAACATGCGTCAGCATTTTTGATGCCTTTTGGTGAATGAGCTCTGTTTCTTAAATGCACATCCAGCAGGCACTTCCATGCTTCTTGTCCGAGTGAACTAGTCTCCAGCCTTTGGAGATCAGTTTGTGCTTCACAGTTCATCAGTTCCCTGCCAGATAATCTCTCACTATGATGGCAGCAGTGGAAAACACAGCTGTGGTAAGATTTCAGGTGTGGGTTAAACTTCAGGTATCTTCCTGAGCAGTACTGAATTCAGCTCCTGGTTAGGTGCATGGCTGAATCAAAACTTCAGCATATGAGCACAAGAGCTTTTGCAGCAGCCTCAGTGGGAAGCTAAGAGAGATCCTTCTAGATCCTTTAATACATATATATATGTTTGGAAATTTCTGTGTATTCATAGCTAGCATATGTCATTGTATTTATATTATTATAGGTTGTGTTTCCAAAATGGAGTTTGGAGATGCCCACATCTCCCGATAGGAGCACACCTGAACCTCAAAACTCCAGCTCTGGCTGATCCATCAGTGTAGATCTAAATACCAACTAGGTCCTAGAGTTTTCAGTTTACCTAATTATTTTCTAGGAAAGAAAAGGATTATTTATTTTATTGCAATAATTAGGATAGTTAAATGATACCGTAAGCAATTACTATGGGTTTATTATACCTTCTAAAGAATAAATGCAGTAATTTTACAAGCTTCAGGCATACAATTAAAGCAGGAAATTCTCTCAGCCCTTGCTTTCCTTGGTTTTAATTATTGCTGAAACCTGATTACAGGAAAAAAGGCATAGAAGAACAAAGGATGTTAAAGGAAGCAGCAAGCTGTTGGAGTGGCATGTGAGTCGTAAATGCACTTGCCTTTCATTTTGCTGGCAGGCACTGGAGCTAAATTTTAGCAAGAAGCCGGTCATTTTCTGAACAATTTGTATCAATTCGCAGCTGCTGCTCCACTTTGGGTAACTGAGCGGTTTTACGTTCAGCAGCTTCACGGGTGAATAGTTTTAATGTCTTCTTGGGATGACTGTCTGTCACTTCACTGAACCGAGGGATATAATTACACACTTCATAACTAGCCACCAGCAACTGGAAATTGCAGTAAACATTTGAATATTTTAAGTGATGTTGCCAAGAATTTGGCCAATTCCAGGTCCAGTTGCTACACTTAGTACCTAGGAGACACTGTAACTTTATCCAAAGTAAACAAGAAAGCTGACAGGGCTGCTGATTGTTGTATTTGACCTGCCCTTTGGTTGCAATTCCAGAGAAAAAATTTCCAGGTGAAAACATTTCCAAAGTAGGTCATGTCTCCAGCTATGGCTACACCAACAGCATTCACTGCACTATAACATGCCAAGCACCACTCAACATTACTATTATATATTATGACTCCAGTTTAAACTCTTTAAACTCACAGGATGCATCTGCTGAAGAATATTCCCCGATCCAATTTTTTCCTTATGAATTTTAAAACACCAAGAGTTTATCTTTCTTGGGTTTTGTTATTGTGAATGTTGTTCATGCTCTGTAGTGGGTCTGCGTGTGGCAACTACTAATCAAATCCTATTGTCTACCAAAACGATGCCAACTGCATCTGAAATTTGCACACCTCAAGGGCTTTATGTTTCTTTGTCTTAAGTATCTAATTACTTTAACAAGGAAAGTGTGCAGGGGAGTGCTGATGCAGTAAAGCAATTTTGTATCTCTGTAATTTCCCCAGCCTGCTTTTTGACAATGTATGTTGTTTCGAGTGCCTTGCAAGATAAAAAACATTCCATAATAAAATACTTCCAGGTACTAGAGAGGGCTTTTGAGCTGGGAATGCAAGATCTGTGAAGCGCCGTAGTTTCAATAAAGGGCCTCCTTGTCAATATCAGCTTTTTATTGATTAATTATAATTACACTACTGTAGGCAGTGTCTGCATGCTTTATGGATTTTTTTTGGCCCAGCTAAGCCATTCTTGCTTTCCCTATTTAATTATAAATATGAGTTTTAATCACTTCCCATCATTTCTTGGTTGAGAGGGCTGATACCAATGGTGGGGAATGACAGATGTATATTAATTTCACCATGACTATTTCTATCTGCTATTTCTCCTTGTTAAAAACAAGCAGGACTTTGTACGTCCACACCTTGGTGCAGGCAGTGTTGCTAAGCTACTGCTGTGCTGGCTGGCACATGTGGGCAGCATCCTTCAGCTGTGAGGATCAACAGTACCTGAGTCGCCAGCACATACGACCATCGCCTTCACGTACGTGGCTCAGGTGACTTAACACCTGGGAATGTCACCTCAGAATGGCAGAAAATGGATAGAAGCATAAGATGGAAAAAAAATCCAAAATTGGCTACTGCTGCTTTCAAAGCAATAGGCTCTGTGCATTGCCCTGTCCTACGTACCTCTTTTATTAGAGCACAATAAAATACCTAATTACAGTACTTCAGGGCTGGAGACCTTGCTTCGGTGACTGTAGCCTCACACGGGTGCTGGAACAGGTTGCCCAGAGAAGCCGTGGGTGCCCCATCCCTGGAAGTGTTTAAGGACAGGTTGGATGGAGCTCTGAGCAGCATGGTCTAGTGAAGATATCCCTGTCCACAGCAGGGGGGGGGTTGGAAGTAGTTTATCCTTAAGGTCCCTTCCAACCCAAATAATTCCATGATTCTGGTGGAATTCTAATTCTGGTGGCTTTCTAATTCTAAAAGCATTCTAGTGGATGCTTTGAATATTTGATCAAATGCCTGGGTTTCTTTGTAACTCTTTAGACATCATCTTTCAGCTTCAGCAGTTATTTTGGGAAGGGATCTGAGAATAAAGTCCCAGGATCTGCCATGGTAACAACATCACTTTTCCTCTGTTTCAAAGGATGGATTTGTCAATGAGAGAGAAGATACTGTTGTGATTAAGCTGGTAAGCTTTGGCTTAAGACCTTGGACTCCGTTTCTGTTCTGCTGGAGGCTTTATTTATAACATCAAGAACATCAGATTTTTGGGCCCTGGGTCCTCTATTCATACATGAGATGCCCTTTAACTACTGGCTCTCATCTATCCAAACATTCCCGAATGCTTATACCTCAGTGTGTTTCATAGGGGCCTTTCCTCTTGGCAGGAACTTTTAAACATCCCCCTACAGAGCAACAATAAAACAGAAGCAAACCATGAACAGCTTGAAAAGGGAGGCATTCTGAAAAGTTGAAGTACGTATTCTACGAGGGGCAGTGGACAAAAACGTACAGTATCTCATAAGAGCCTCTCTGTTTCTGTTTTCTGACTATTTCTGTCTCAGTCTGACATCCCTGTGGGTAATTTCTTACTCCTAGGAACCACCCGGTTGACAAAAAAATAAATTAGCTAGCAAGCTTGCCTGCATATGTCTTTTGGAAGGGAGTTTCTGAATAGCTCCACGTCTGAGTACACAGTCCAGAGTAAGCATAAATCTGGCTACTTTAGGAAAAAGATGAAGTAGGTAAAATTCTTTACCTCAGAGTTGCCCTTTCTCTCTGAGACTCCAGGAACAAAACTTGTGACTGTGTCTGCTTCAGGTAACTATTTGCAGCCTTAAACTAGCCAGCTCACGTCCTAGGGAGGGCAGAACAGGGGACTCGTGGGGACTCGGAGGAGCCATGTGGAGATACTGGCTGTCAGAAGCACCCTGCTCCGAGAGACTAAGCTGCTGTTTGAACCTGGACTGGCTGGTTTCAAAGTAAAGTGGCTGCTTTTGTAAGGCTTTATTTCATCCTCCATTTTTCATCAGTAAAATGTCTCAGTGATGGCTGCAAGCAGCTTTCCTGGCTTTGCTGGTGACCAGTGTTCTGTGTGTGGCTCTCCCTCTGTGCCCAGAGGACACACCACAACTGGCCAGACCTCCCAAGGGTATCGGTAAGGACTATTTGAACAGCATTCCCTGTGTTTAAAAAAGTATAAGATGAAGACCCCTCCTCACTGGACCTTTTGTACCAGCCCCAAAAGGTCCCTTTGAAAGGCACTACTCTCAGAGCAAGACTCCGTCCACTAATGAACGTTCCAGGTAGCTCCTAGAGCAACTGTTAAATAGCTAAATAAAAGATTGGAGTGTAAACTCTAGATTGAACATGTCTACTTGGTTTCCATGAGTTTTAACCCTGTGGATTTCCACCATTCTCTGGCTGCTGAATGAAGTAATCATGATCAGTGCAGCACTAAGGTATTCCCTTCACAACAGCCTACCCGTAAACTCAGCTGATTATTTGTAGTACAACTGGAAAAAAATTGCTTTCCTTAATATGCTTTTCTTTCTCCTTGCAGTTAGCATAAACAAAAGCACAAGAGCACTGAGATTTGTTTGTAAACAAAAACCAAACCGAACAAACCCAAACCCTTAAAAAATTCAAATATAAGCTGAAGTAAATAAAGCAGATATAGATTTCAAACCACAACAAAAAAATCAAAACATTTCTGCTAACAGGAGATATTTCGAAGGCCCATTTTGCATCAATTCAGAATTATGCATTGCAGTAAAAATTGCATCACACAAAAGAACCCTTTATATAGGTTTGGCAGATTTGGCTGACTGAACTCAGCTTCATCTGGCACCTTTCTAAATGTATCCATAGTGAGGGGGAGGCCTTTTGGGTGGAGAATTAGTATCTCCAAACTATTCCTCTTCAAAATTTCTTTAAGAAAGATGTTTGTAGGACTACTGGAAATTGTATTTTCTGTCTTTCTATTTCCTAAAACCTGCAGCCCAAATACTTCTTCAAGTATATACTGGAGTGTCTTTAAAAGTCAGGCAGCAGCTTGAATCATAAAATTATAGAATCATAGAATGATTTAGGTTGGAAGGGTCCTTAAAGGTCATTTAGTTTCAACTTCCCTGCCATGGGCAGGGACATCTTCCACTAGAACAGGTTGCTCAAGCCCCATCCAACCTGGTCCAAGATGCATGCAAAGAGGTAATTCTGACTTTAAGTCAGATTTTATTCCAAAGAGTTGTGCAAGTCTTCATGTGAGCAAGTAGAGTGGGATAGCATGTTGCAGCAGTCCCTGGATAGGGCACAAAGTGAATAAATCTTGCATGTACCTGGTCTGTCCTGGACCGCTGCTTGCTTGGGTTTTTATATCCCTTTAAAGATCTTTTCTGCTTAGCTGATTAACCACATTACCACTTTTCCCTCTCAGTTTGGAAGAATAAGCTATATTTCCCTTTGAAAGATGAATTCTGGGCAAACTGATGCTTTAGATCCAGCAGAGAAGATAATCTCATGTAAAGTGATTAGCTCTTCAAGTGAATTACACAGTTAGTTCCATTAGGAAACTGTCTTTACTGTTCACTTCTCTTAACTGCTCCTGCTTACATGACACCCTTGTAAAGCTACAGATTTAATTAGTGGACTTAGTTTATGGCTGTGCTGCTGTTAATTATGTTAATGGCAATGCAATCTTATATTTCTTAGTTTTCATATACAACAACCATTTTCTTGCATCTGTTATTCTTGATTCATGTTTTTCTCCCCTGTTTGCATCTCATTTTTGGGGTTTATGCCAGCATAATGACAAACCATTGAAATCAGAGCCAGGACTAATTAGCTCTAGTAATTACCACCTTCCTCTGTCCTGGGGGTGTAGAGCGTCACTCCTTTTCCTACTGTCAGCCAAGCTTTTCATTAGTGCAGCCATCCACAGCGCTAACAAATTCTCTTGGAGCAATGGTCTGCTCCTATGTCCACCTAGAGCATAGGGATGATCTTCTCTCAGCCAGTGGATCTCCTCCCTCTGCTCTCCCTGAATCACAGATATAACAATCAACGCAAGCTGCCAATGTACATTTAAAAATCTCCCCTGTTATGATCGCTTATGACTTCTTTCCAACATCCAATTAGAAAAATATTTTCTCTCAAATGCCACTGAGATTTCTGCCCTTTGTTTCTCTTTCTCCACAGTTTTCACTATGCTTTTCCCCACTGTAACCTTCTAATTGCCTCCTTCTTTCTCCCTGCTTTCTGGGTATCCCTCCTTGCACTAAATCTTAACTGTGCTTGCCTCGTGTCTGTGTCTCACCTCTTGTAAGGATCAAAAATAAAATGAACAAGAAGGATGCATGACTGTTGAGAAGCTCCACATCCGATGTCCCAGAGACTGCCTGTTAGTGCCATCAATGCCATTTGGAGTAAAATATGTGCTCGGGAGGCAGATCTGGGGACCTTGTTTCTTGTCATGCTGTAGATTTACTGAAAATCATTTCAGGATTGTGATGTCCCATTATTTATCTATGCTTTGCTCATGCTACTAAATATTTATTTTATTTTGATATAAGTTTATTTAACACCCTTCTGTTAAAATGAGTTTTTAGCACTCAGTTATGACAAAGGAATAACATTTGTCTTATCTGCTTGTTGAAACATGACATAGCTAGGATTGTCTTCAGCATTAGCAACAGATGGCTAATGCTTTTTTCTCTTTAAAACCATAAGGGATAGGAAGGCAGTTACTTTTGGGCACTGAAAATATGCCTTTCTCTTTGGGCTGCTGGGGTTAAAAGTCAGGATTTGGTTTTGATTTCTGACTGTGGTGTATCACTGCTCTTCTCCTGCCACTGCTAGCTTTTCTCCTGACAGACATTACAGCTACATGAAAACAAAGAGCTTGATCTGTTTCCTGAAATCTCAGTGAGCCGTGCAAATGACTTTGCAATAATCTGTGGATGCCATAATGTTTCAAGACCCAATCTGAATTTCTATACTGACAGAAGAGTTGCCCTGTATGGTATGTCATTGTACTGGATCAAGGGTAAGGCCTTCTAAGGCTAATTAGCACTGCAAAACAGCTTCTGATGTCTTCTGTTAGGAAAGTGACATTTGAAGACTTATGCCATTAACTAGAAGATAAAATGGAGAAAAATGACCTATTTTCTTAAGACAATTAGATTCAGTTTTAGCATTTACATATATTTCTGTCATAAAAGCAAATGCATTTACATAAAAATAAAGCAATTTGTTAAATATGAAGGCACCATTTCAGATAGGAGTCCAATAAGAGAGGCTGCTTGTGGCAAACCATCTATGCCATGTGTTTGGCTAGCCCTGCTTCCCTGTATTCTTGCAGAGTAGAGGTCAGACCCTGAAGGGCAACAAATTGGCTTGTTTCCACTGATGCCAATCGATCTGTGGGCTGGGTTTGGGTTTGTTTTAGTTTGTTTTTCCCCCCCAACACTCTGGCCTAGGTCTAGATCTTTACTACAGGATTTTCAGAGGCAGAATTTGATAATTTTTGTCCCCGTCTGGATAAGAGGCATTTCGAACCTTAGAGTGGATGCTGGATCTTAAATGAGCTAAGCCTGGAGAGAAGGTGTGTGTTTGTACAAGGCCTCCTCCCTTTGCCTCCCCTCCTCAGACCACACTCTCCACCCTAGTGGGATTCTATGCTTTCAACTACTCCTACTGGCCACCTGGCCACCACTGTCACATGCTTTGTGACATACGAGTTTTAGAAGTCCAAGTAATGTACAAGATGGCACAAGAAATGCAGAATCTGAAGTTTCTTGGAGTTCCTTGAATCTTGGAGGGGCAGCTTTTTTTCATGTGCTGAAATAGAGATAGTGGTTTCAGATCTGGGAGCTTCAAAAATATGCAGGAATAGGTTAGTCTGGAGCTATCCCATGCTTAAGTCTGTTACTGCAGGTGAAATTACTCTAGAGACACATCTAATATGCCATGGCTCTCATCCAATAAGGTACGTAATCATATGCCTAACTTTAGGCCAATTAATAACTTTCCTCAATCAGGTTGCCTCTTTGAAGCTAAGGGGGCTATTCATACCTCCAGGTTAGGCATACACATCCAGATATCTTGTTTAATTGGAGTCTGTGATTCCTTATATTGGCCAAGATCTAGTGAAAAGATTTCATCAACAATGAAGTTAAAATTGCGTATTTCAAATTCCTTTTATTATCTCAGCAGGGACCATTTGTATCGTTAATTAATGAAATGATTATCTCAAATCCACTTTCACAGTGCTTGAGAATTTTACAAGTATCACAGTGTAAGTGTAACAAAAGGAAGAGACCAACTCTGTTAGTACAGTTAAACCTTCAGAATTTATAGATTAGATAATAGAGAATTTAATTTAACATTCTCTAAAGAGTTTCAAGGGCCTTTTTCTTCAAGATATTTTCTCCCTTATCCATTTATTTTAGAGCTGTGGTTTTGCACTCCTTTTCTATCTAGTTCATTTTTATCCTTAAGGGAACGCTGTATTTTTAAATTTCTTAATCTTCCTTACACTTTCACTTCCAAAAATAGCAAAAACCTCTTTTGGAGAAATATGTTCTTTATTTTGCATTTATCAGCATGAGTAAATAAAACATCCCAGTGTTATAAGTACTGCCTGCAGGTGTGTAAACCCCTGAACTGGAGAAACAGACACATTTTTAACATAGTGAGAGAGGTAATAGACTGTCTAAACTTTTGGTTTTCCTTCTCAGGCCTTGAAAACATATGTGCCTCTGCATATTCAGGGACAGATATTGTGCTACTCAGCCAGCTCTTTGCAAAGCTGAAAATGTTACCTAATATTTGGTCTTAACAAGCAGGTATGGAGCATTCTGGTAGTCATCACGTGTATCCGGAAATCTTTGGGTTTCTGATCAAGTCCCTTTCTCTGCCTGTGAAATTCCAGATAGGTGAAACAAACTCTGGTCCCAGCATTGCTTCCCTCAAAAAATATATTGTAGTTTAAAGCCCTCGACTTATAAATTTTTGCATCTCTGAAGTGCATTTGTAGCATAGATGTACTACACAAAAATCACAGAACAAGAAGAAATCCCTACTTTCAAATTATTGGGAGTTGAGACAAATGTAGCACATCATGTGTCAGATTCTTGATTATCTATAAGGGAAAAAAATCCCAGACTGGCTGGCTGAATGTTCCTAGAACAGGATTAATTTTTGCCATACATCTGAATTGACTGATGATGGGATGGCCAATATTTAATGTGGTGTTGCTGTCAACAGCACAGCAATAAAACAAAGCAATAAGGAACAGGGTCAACACTCAGACAGCTGAGCAACATTTGTAAAGGTAATTCTACAGCTTTACAGCTGCTGAAAACATGTTCTTTGATGTGCTAAATCAGCATGTAAATTCAAAGCCAAAGGTTTCAAACATTCAGCATTGCAAAATAGTGTTATGGTATTTAGCAAATGGAAATGACCTTCAAAGGAATAACAAGAGCGCCAGTGGAACTGAACAGACCTTTCTTTGAGTAGAAAACGAAACTAATAATTTTTCTGTGCCTTGTGTCACACAGACAAATCCAATGATGACAGATGCCCTCTGTTATTCCAGGGTAAGATGGAAATCCTGGACTCTGGCAGGCACAGCCCTGTAGCTGGGCAAGGCTGCCATGTCTGCTTGAGTCCCTGGGCAAGTGCTCAGCAGTTTGTGTGTGCTGGGCAGGCAGCTCTGCCAGGACATTGCCTGTGGAATTAGCTGGCTATTTAGGTCTATCCTGGAAGTGATTTTTGTGAGCTGCAGATTTCCCCTGAGGGAGTCCTGGGGCTCTGGACATACCTGGAGGAGTGGAAAGAAGTGTGTGCACAGACACGCCAAAGTGAATTTTTAGCTTACTTCTGCATTCTTGACTTGCCTAAGGGTTTTTTAATGGCCAGTTTTTGTTGAAACGGTTCAGCAAACTTAGTGTTGATACTTTCTGATAAAGTGGTTCTCATGAGCCTCAGTTCAGCCAGGCATTTCAAGACATGTTGAAATCTAAATCCTTTCGAAAGGCACTGGTACACTGATTAAGTCAGTAGCTGTAAACACATACTTAATGCTTAAATAACCAAATCCTGTGACACGGTGCTTCACGTTGTAAAATATCTACATGTGAGACAACTGCCCAGACGTGGGTATGTAATGCTTCCTTAGATGCTCTTGAGCACCCAAGACACATGGCAAAAAAACCTACAGAAGGCTCACATCCCTCAGCAGCCGGAGGCCCAGGGATGTGTTCTTGAAATGGCTGTGTGATTTCTCACCTCCTTGCACATTCACAGTGATGTAAACTTAAATGAATAGTAAAGTATGTTGAAAGTGGATTATAAAGTGAGGAGGATACTTATCAGGGTGTATTTTTGTTGCCAGTTCTTAAGATACTTTTCAGATATATTTGTCAGTGTACATCTCAGTATGTTTCTAAGCAGCCATCTTATAACCCCCTAAAACCTTCCCCACCTTCCATTGTGATGATAGAGTGCCATCCCATAAGCTACTAGGGGAATCTGCTGCCATTTTCTGGCAATGTCATCCCATTTTATAATAAAAGAAAATGTCTCCACCTGCCTATTCTGGCAAGAAGCCTCAAAAAGGCTCAGGAAACTCAAGAAGGGAACAGGATTGTTAATTGATTTGACAAACACAACTCTTATGGAGGGAAGAAAGGCTTCTTCATTTCTGAAGTATGTTACAGGGACTTTTAATTCTGCTTCATTTTGGGAGAGAAGTGGTGGAGGGAGATTATCATGTTACTGGTGAAAAGAGGCATTCACACAAGGAAATAAACACTGAAGGGCTTCAATGACTGATTTTAATTAGTAGTGATTAAAGTCAAGAGAGAGACAGTGTGACAAAATGAATGTTCATGCTTTCCTGCAGTTGGAGATTTCTAGAATTTACAATGTTTTAAGGCCCTCCAGGTCAATTACATAAAAAATGGACAATGCTTGCAAAATTGTATAAGATGCTTCTTACCAAAACAAGGAAAGAGGATAAAGACTCATCACTCAAGTGCAGCAGAAGTCAGCTTTGAAAGGCTTTGCCCTTTTGCTGGAAACCCTGTGTGCTGGCTGCTTTCTTCAAGAATCATGGAACGGTTTGGATTGGAAGCTGTCTTTAAAGATCACCTAGCCCAGGAAAACCAAGATCATCTAGTCTAAAGAAGTGATGATTCCACCTTGCTCTTTGCTGTGTTAGAGCCCTTGCTGTTGACAGCAGATGTGCTAAGAACAGCTCGGGCAAGCTGCTCGACTGGGGAAGTCTGAACTTCTGACCCCAGTGCTTGTGATTCACCGTCATTCAGCAGCCAGAACCATAATTAGAGTAGAAATAAAAAAACTCAGTGCTCAGCAAAGGTTGTTTAAACAGTCATTAGAATATCAAATAAATATGGTGAAATATTTTCTTGCTAAAATGTTATTTGCGGTAATTGCATATTTCATCTTTAACAGCTAGTTGTGTTTGTTACCTGTCTGATTTTTTATTCAGACTTAAACTGTAGCAGCTTATTTAAAACGGCATTTATTATTTTTCCTATGCAGGTTGCATAAATGAGTGTCAATAGGAGCAGTATGGAAATGAATCAATTTGTAATTACAATAGCATTAAATATATTTTGCTAGTGTCTGAATGGAAAACATTTCACATGAAAAATTAATTCCACCCACTTGAAAGAGGAAATCAAAGTTGTGCTTTAGTCTCTGCTCTTTAAAAATAGCTGATAGTCAGATTTTTATTTTCTTTTTTATTTTTCAGCTTTTCTGTGGAAATGAAAGTCAACATTCTTCTCTAAAACAGAATTATTTAAAGAAACAAGAATAAAATCTGTGTTGGAAAAATTTAATAGCATACTTCCAGAAAATTTAGCTCGAACTGCAAAGCACTGGTAAATAAGTTTGTTTGTTGAATGAACCTGAAAGGAATTTCTCAAACAAACAGTGGGCAAATGAAGTGCCCATAGGTATTTTGTGTTGTCCAAGCCTCATGAGTTATGCATGTCTTCCTACTTCATATGAAAGACAGGTAACTGCAGATGTAAGTTGTCATTGGAGTGCCTGAGGGTCCAGCTGTGCTTGCAAGTGTGGGGGAACAAGAATATGCATATTTTCATGTATTCCTATACAGCTTGTTCTTCTCCCAGTCAGACAAGCTGCTGCTGGAAAACCCCATTTTAAGAATACAGACATGTGGAATTAGTAGCAGAATCCTTAAGAATTATGGGGGGAAATTACTTGATAAAAAATTTTTACGTACCAGATCCATCCCTGCTTAATTAACAAGGCATGCCTAGGCTGTCTGTAGTAGAACCATTGGGAGAGACATGTTTGGGATATAACAAGTTATATGTACCATAGTTTCCTAAGCATATTATAAATAGAAAGAAAATAGTATCCAAAACCAAGGATGTTTTCCTGGGAAGTGTCTACAGGAACTTGGCTATGAGGTGGAATGATGAATAGGCCCTGCATTACTTGTTTTGTAAATTATTTCAGAAGTTGAAATGATAGAGGATATTCTACTCCTATGTGTGTTACAAACCCAGTGTAAATCCATCTTTATGTAATTTTTTGCAGAGCTCTTCTCTTCATTGGTGGCTGAGAATCCTGTCTTCTTTAGAGGAAGCAAAAGATGTTTGAACATGGAATCTAATTCAAAGATATTAATAAAAGCATAAAATTAAATAAAATAATTTTAATGTAATTTGGAAAGTATCTTTAGAAATTAGTTGTCCTAGGTGTGTGAAGGTGGAGTCTGACTCAGCACAAATGAAGGAAAACTGATTTTGTTTCCTGAGGTTCCCAAATGAAAACAAAGATCCTTTGAGGGCCGACTCTCAAAGTCAGTTTTTGTTGTCACTGACAAAATTGCAGGTAGAGAGTAACACAATAGGCATGTCAGAAATAAGAAGCTACCATTCATCTGAGGACATTGAAACTTTAGAGTTCATTAATTTCGTGTGAAGGTATTTTCGCTGAAATGCTATTTGAAGCATTCCCGCTGAAGAGTAGAAGAGAACCAGATTGTCCTTTTTGCAGGAGTTTGCAAAATGCTAAAATCTATTTTTAACTAAATCTGTCAGTTTCCCACAAAAATAGCGAAGAAATATTTGGAAATTTTCTTGTGTGTTTTGGTTTAGTAGTTAACACTAAAATGCTTTGAGTAACATTTGCTTTTTAATACTATGGCATTGCAAAATCACACATCATTTCAAGCTGAAAATTCAAACCTGGTGGTTTGAAAAGTACTGAAAGGACCTGATTGGCAGAATGTCCTGAGAGGACTGACTTCCTTTCTTTTTCTCTTTTTTGCAAAACGAATTTTCACTGCAAGTGGTATGTGCCTACATAAAGGTTCTGTTTTGTCAAAACATTTTTTCTTCCATTTAAAAAAAATTGTAGAACAATGTTTGACTGGTACCAGTCCTCATGACTTGTTGATCAGCAAAACTTTAGGTGCTTACACCTCATATATCCACTGCATAATGCATGATTGAAAGAAGATTAGATTTTACAATTTTTTAGGACTGAGAGAATGAACTGCAGAGCTGATAGGCTTGGCCTGAAAATTCTAGTTCTATTAAAATACCCTGTGCCGGTGATGCCCTTCCTTTGCTATTTTAAATGCATTCTGGCCAGACAGAAGGCATAGTTCTGAAGCTCAGAAGGCTAAAATTTCTTAGCTTACAGTACAGGTTAATATTTCAAAAATGAGCCTATGCAGCTTCATTTGTGCCCACATGAATTTGCATGGAAAGCTACATTTGGGGAATTTTTTTCTGCTTTAGCTGTGTTTTGACAGCTATGTACCACAGATTCATCTGCAGCAGTCTGTGTCCAGATTACTGCGGAAAGCAGCATGCCCTTTTTAGGTGTATGGAACCCGGGAGAAGTTACTGGAAAACAACAGGAATGGAAGAAAAGAAGGTACTTACACAAATGCCCATTTGAGGTGAAGTTCTCGAATATGTACATTTCCTAGCCCAAATATCGATCCCTATTCCCTGGTTAGTTGTTGGCCTCAGGTAAAGTACACGGAGGGAAGAACAGAAAGGCTATTCCACAAACTGTGTTCCAGCTGGTGAGGTTTGTGGGAGGCATCAAGAAAAGGCTGCGTGACTGCAGATGGGAAGAGACAAGCACAGCAGGTTACATGGAGCAAGTTGATGCTCTCAGTTCCTCAGTGGGGTCCAGCGAGCACGTGAAGGACACTGCACAGGTCACCAAGAAGGAGAAAATGGAGGATCTAGTGAATCACATAATCACTTAAACTGGAAAATACCTCTAAGGTCTAAGAGGTTCATTAAGCTGGCGCTGCCAAGTCCGCCACTAAACCATGTCCCTAAGCACTGTACCTAAATAAAGCAGTTTAAAGGCCCATACAGAGACTAATTTGGTGATATGTGCCAGCTAATATGAATTAGTCAGGAACAAGTCATGTTAAAACATCTATTTGGCTGGTTAAGGGAATTAGAAGGTGTGGCATATCTTGACCTGAGCATGACTTTTGGCACTGTCTTGCACAAGCACGTTAAGGAATGATCTAGATGAAATAATGATTAGTGGGGTGAATAATTGCATTAAAATTGCTCCAAAAACCATGAAGAATAATTCAATTTTAAATTAGCAGTGCATTTTAAGCAGAGTCTTGTGGAGGCCTGTCTGTTTTACTCAGTATAGACATGAATGTTTTGGAAGATGGAATCTGACAAATGCTTACAATCTTCTTAAAATAAACAAATTTGATAAGAATTGAAAGTACTTTGATGGGCCAGATTTTAATTTAAAATTATCTAGATACTTTAGAGAAGTGATCCAAAATCAACAAGAGAGAGTTCAACCAAGGCAAGAGCAAAGAATTGTGGTTAAGAAAGAAAAAAGTAAAAGGCAGCTATCAAATGAGAAATATCTGCCAGTGCAGCTGTACTGTGAAAAAAGCATTTGAGAGTTGGAGTGGTGTACAAGCTGGATCCTTTCTGGGAATGTATTACAAAGAGTGTAATGTGCAAAGCACATGGAAATAAATGTATGTCTCTTCACTGTGCTGGTGAGACCTCAGTCGTAGTACTGGTACCAATCTGTAAAGCAGAATGAGAAAGGAGTAGCAGACATATAGAAAATGGTAGTGAGAATGCTAAAAACTTTGGGTTGTATAAGAAAACCCTGAACGAATTGTCCTTTTTCTAGAAAAGAAGATCAGTGAGCAGAAATTACAACCTTTTCCAGCATTTAAACTGATTGATACAACTAGAGTGGTGATCATTATTCTCTGTAACTGGGTTGTAGGGTAGGAACTAACCAGCTTAACCAGCAAAAAAGACATAAAGATGTGAACTGGAAAAGGTCACTTTGGGAATTTGTTGGATTACTATCTTTGGACAGTATTACAGATGGTTCAGGCCAGTGCCTCTTAGAGAGGTTTTCCTGGTGGTTACCTATAGCTATGAGGGATCAGAGGAAGATGTTGAGTAAACTGACTTACAGAGCATCACACAGCCCTGATTTTGTTGATTAACATTACCTCTTGGGGATTCTGTCTTCAGAAGTAGATTCGCAAAGATATGTTAACTGCCTTATCACACACAAACTGATGGACTGAGCAGGAGAAGGTTCCTGCAGGTGAAGACCTTGGTACGTAATGTCTCAATACACCTGCTGCTTGGGTGCACAGAGACATCAGTGTGCACTGTTCTTGTCTGCCTGGCTCTAAATTGGCACTGTCTCTATGAGAGCAATTGGTTTGACTACACTAATTCTACATTTTAACTGAGACAGAAAGTAATCTTTGCAAATATCCTCAGCTAAAGATAATGAGGAATAGAATAAAAGTTGCCATCAGGAAACTGACATTGTCAGTTGCTATCTGGAGAAATACATTCTTTGTCTGGTATATCCTTACATCCTGTGCTGAACTGCTTGATCTTCTCCCTTTTGAAAATGTAGAAAAATTTTAATTTTCTTTGGCAGTATGTGGGCATGCCCCAGATACCTAATAATCAGGTTTAAAAAGTAATAATTCAGAGGTAATAGTGGCAGAGAGCTGGTTTCCAAGTTGTCAAAACCTCAGGCTACTATTTGATGACAACAACTTGAAGCTACAACTTCCTTGCATAAAGCCTGATGCAGTGGTCTTCTCTGCTGCCTGGGAGTAGGACAAACTCTTGCCCAAAATGATGCCAGAAATTGGGCTCATTAACCTTGGGATCAGGCCAAAGCTCAGTACCCTGCGGTATAACTGTCTTACACGTTGGTTCAGAGATGCCTTGTGAATGTTGTTGTCAGGCAGCAGAGGGAGTCAATTTTGAGGTGGAAGAATTTCAAGCTCATAAATCTGAGATGCCCTAGTAACAGTCTGCAAGTAAAAGTGAATAGGAGTGGGTTCCTTTTCTTTGAGGTTGGCTGTGAATGGCCATAAAATCACTTAACATGTGTCCTGGATTTATGAACAGAGCATATGAACTTGTCCTGCTCCATCTTATACTGTATTTCATTTGAGGGCAGGAGGGGTTTTAGCCAGATAACTCAGTGGGTATCCCCTTTGATCCTTGTCATCATATGGGTCTTTCCATACTACAGTTTCAGTCCTATGACCTGTTGCTGAATATTTTTTGTGTTCTTTTCTGCTATGCAGGACCAGGACTGAGCATCTGAATGTTGGCTTTGCACATTTCAATCAACAGGACATTCCTAAAGGAAAAGTTTGTGTAAATTTTATGTGTGAAGACGTCTGAAAATAAAGTAACTTTCAGGGCTAGACCTGTGCTTTTCCACACTGGCTATAGGTCTCCCTCCAGACCAATAACATAAGTTTCATGTTCAGTGGTTAAAGCAGAAATGTTCCCTTTTTCATTAGGGAGACTTTGAATTGGGTCCTTGACAGGGTATTTTTTAAGTATAGAAAATTATCACTTGGTTATTTATACTCTACTGTATTGTAAATCAATTTGACGGACAAGTTGCTGTATGAATGCATATTACAGAAATATTGAATACAAGTGAGGTCAGAGACTACAGCAAAACAAAGTAAGACCTAAAGGCATACTGAAAAAATAGATTGCTTCTTGCTTTAATGCAGAATTTTATGTGTTTCTGTTGAACAACGACAGTTATATGTTATTTCCAACATTTAGAACAGGCAAAGAATACATTTGTAACTGAACTTTGGTAAATTCTTTGTTTCAACTGTCAAAATTGCCAAGTAAAGCATCAGATAAAAATATTTTCCCAAGGAGTAACTTAAAAATCATCTCTACTGTCTGTACTCCTTGATACTTTGATTGCAGACTAACCTTTCTAGTGCAGAATTGCCTTTAGATTGTAAGGACACACAAGTTTACCATAACACAGGTTCTGCTGAATGGAATATCCATGGATCTCATAGGAAGCCATATAATCTTTGCAGCAGGCTCTGTCAGACAGTCTTACAGTTCTGGCTTGCACTTCCACGAAGGGCAAAGACATCTTTTTAAATTAGAAGGTTCCACCCAAGAAAACTCTTCTGCGTGTGCAGAAACACATCCCTACTCAAGGGAGTACTGATGTGTACCTGGAGCTAAGTAGATGTCTTGGCAATACCTACTTCAGTGGGACACGAGGTTAAGGCTGATGTTAGGGAAGTGACGTAAAAACATTTTCAATATATATGTTTTGATGGGGGACTTATGGAATTATTTCAGGGTTTGATTTCATGTGAAGTCTGTCATTTTGGGAGAGCTGAGAAGAGCCTCTCCTCTTTTTAAAAACATTTGCAAACACAGAAGCCCAGATGCATTCCACTGAGCCTAATGTACCTTACAGAGGGATAATGCAAGAGGCTGGTTTCCCTGGTGGCACCCATTCAAAGTTGGCTCTCCCTTCAGAGGATCTAATTTTCACCAAGCTGGATGGTGGAATCTCACACTTTGTAGCTGAAGTCAAATGAAATCTAGTGAACTGATCAACCCCAGTGCTGGTATAAAGGGTAGAACAACATGGCACGTCCTCACAAATCTCGATTTTAAATCTAGAAAATAAACTGCAGCCTTACAGCCCAACTCTGTTCTCTTGTGCCTGAGACTTGAACAAGAAACAGCAAAAATATCCTGGGAGGAGGCTTACGATCATATAATGTGGTCAGTAACGAAGTCTGGCAGTGAAACCAGAGGTTCATTATAGCTTTTGAAAATTTCATGCTTCTCAAACCAAGCTCACAACTTTGTAGGAAACGGCTCATCAGTCTGATTTCCTCAAGGCTGGTAATTACTGCCTGATTATTTTTCAGTGCCAGTGACCTAATTACAAGCTTTTAGTAACAGGACAGAAGATGGCCCCAAACACAACGAGCCCACAATGCTTCTAGGCTATTTTATATTTGCATGGTCCCTTGCCTGCACATGTTGCTTAGCCAACATGCCCATGAGCCATGTTGCTGTATTCACGTGGTGCTAAGGCCAGTTTGACAGGCACAGCCTCTCAGTTGGTCCCACTGGTCTCTTTGTGCCTGCTGAAAGTAGCTGTGTGGCTTCTAGACAGCTTGGAGTGTAAGCAGCTGTGCTGGTTTTGGCTGGGGTAGAGTTAACTTTGTTCACAATGGCTGGTATGGAGCTGTGTTTTGGATTTGTGCTGAACACAGGGCTGATAACACAGAGATGTTTTTGTTATTGCTGAGCAGGGCTTACACAGAGCCAAGGCCTTTTCTGCTTTTTGTACTGCCACACTGGTGAGGAGGCTCAGGGTGCATGGGAGGTTGGGAGGAGACACAGCCAGGACAGGTGACCCAAACAGGACACAGTGACTTAATTCCTTGTTTTGCTTTGCTTGTGCATGCGGCTTTTGCTTTCCCTATTAAACTTTCTCTATGCCAACCCGTGAGTTTTCCAGCTCTTACCCTTCTGATTCTGTTCCTGATCCTGCTTGTGGGGCAGTGAGTGGGTGGCTCTGTGGAGCTTGATTGCTGGATGGGGTTAAACCGTGGCAGCAGCATTCATCTGACTGTGGGCATAGCCTACAAGACCATAACAACAGAAAGGTGCATAGTGTTGGATGCTGCTGTTTCCTGCTAGGGCTGGACAAGTCACCTGCTGTACTTTCACAGTGTGATGTGGGTATGAAAGCATGAAAGCTCCTTTTAACTCTCCTCCCACTGTAAACCCACATCTGTGGACCTCTGCAAAATAATAGCTGGACTGTCACAAAGTCCTAAAGCAACTTAATGAGGATCTCTCAGCATCTAGGTTTTTTTTAAGATAAAGCATTCTGAACTTCTGAAATATTTTGCATCATGCTAGAAACAGATTTCTGACATTTCTCACAGTATGACAACATTGAGAACAAAGCATCTACAAAATGGTTGAGGAAATAAGGAAGGTATCAACAGTAAAGAAGAAACAACTCCGTGGGAACTGACAGGAGTTTCTCACTCCTGCTAACTGTATAAACTCCCAGTCCACGTGAAAATTACTGGGCAGGTGAAAAACAGATTTGTCCTAACAAGCCTCAAAGTTGATGGCTGGTGTTTGAGCCCTGCTGGAGTGAGTTGCTGAGTGGAAAGATTGAAGCTGCAGTCATTAGCAGGAATTGAACAGATTTAGATGAAACAAACAGGTGCTAGCGAACATTGCAACATTTTATTTTGGTTTACATACTGTAAACCAAAACTGGTGCTTTGAAATGTCTACTACCGAGTCACAAATTAGAATAATTGTCCTAGCTAAACTTTCTCAGTTTTTTTGTTTGGGCTGTTTCATTTACAGGGCAACAGATACTGATACTGTTGTCTGAGCTGTCATGATTTGGGCACTAGGGAAAATAGAGGAAGCAATCTGCAAATGATTTTTTCTATTTTCCCCCCATCTCAGCTGAAATATTAGTAATTTCCAATAACCTTTAGCAAATTCTTACTCAGCATGCGTTTCTTTGTATGGTTGTAAATGCGTACATTTCTGTTTGCAGTGTCTCAGCTCTCTCTACCTCATCTTTGAAAAATCTGTTAAGGCAACTTTGAAATGTATCCTTCAAAATATATTTGGAATGTCTTTAACTTCCAATTTTGCCTTCGTTCTCTTTTCCATACTTTTAAAAAATAATAATTCCCCTACTCTTCCAGCCTGGTGATTGATTTGTTTTTCTTCAGAAACTGTCTGAAGGTTGTATAATGAAGCTAAAACGAATTCAACTTCCATCATTCTCTCTTCCCTTTGGAATCTTACAACTATTGTATTCACTTCTAAAGCATCTGAATCTAAGATGGAAGGAGATTTCCAAACCGCAATTCATCTAAATGTGTCCTAGTCCATAATTTCTGTATTTGTGCTTGTCTCTGCCTCATACAGTTTACACAAGGGACAACTGGGTAATGTATCTGGAAGTAGAAGACAGATATTTTCTTCACAAAAATATACATTGTACTCAGTACCTTTTGTACTTTCTGTAATAGCTAAATTACATTTAATTTAAATTATGCAGAAGCCAGTGAAATCTAGGAGTAACCCCCCCGCATTTGGCAAAATAATGACAATGCAAGTTATTTCTTATTACTATTGAGGCAATAAAAGTAACAATTATGGATTACTTTGAAGTGTTTTGTGGATATACAGCATTTGTAAAGTATTATAAATACTGGTTTTGCTGTTGTTTTGCACACAGATAACAAGTTACCGGTTTTGGTAGCATCCTTTTTATGTTAAAAAAGTACTTGTAGAAGACTATAGGCATTCTGAAATGCACATGGGAAAAGTTCACTTCCCCCCAGTTTTTGACTATGAATCTATAGACCGAGGCAAAAAGCTGAGGTTTGACTTGTAATAGAAAAATATGAAGATGAAAAATTCACCTTTTAGTGATGCACTCTTACTGTGGAAAAAAAGGAAGCCTGTCCCAGCCAAAACCAGGGCAACTCTTTTCTTTGTCTTCTTGTTTCAGAAATAAATCTGTAAGTCTGAAGACTTTTTATTCAATGAACAGTTCATCTACCCAATAAGAGACGCAGTTTCCTAGTAGAGATTTTTGTTGTTCAGAAGCAGCTCTTCAGCAGCCACCAAACCTAGGCTGGCCTCTCTCTGCCAACACTGAACTTCCAAGCCTGGTGTAGCTCCCCGGGGAAGGGAAAAGGACAGGATAAAGCTACCAGGCCAGTCATGGGCCTTGCAACTAAAGACCTTTAAAGTGATTTAGCTTAATAAGCAGACAGTGGAGAATATGAAGTGCATCTTTAATTTATTACTTTAACATAATTTGCTGAGTAGGAGTGTATGTCTATGTCATATGTATTTCAGCAAGATCTTTATCAAGCATCCACTGGAAGACTTCCAGTGTTTTAATCTGATGACAGTTTGCTTGGTCCCTGCCTATTATTAATGCTTTGCTCTATTAGAAGTGTCAGAGTTTATCCTGTGTTGTTCTGGGCAGTTTGGGAGCTTTTAAGGGAGCAGAATGATTACCCCATATCTGAAAATACTTCCTCTTTTTAGGAAAGCAAAAGCATCTTTGATGCTTGTGATTTGGATTTGATCTCTGCATGAGCTGGGGTGGATCTGGGTGTCTGTGGTTTTATATGTGCTCCTCCTTTGCTCAGCCAATGAACCATATGTGGTAAGACACAGTAAACTGAGAGCAAGAGATGGAGCTTGGGGTATTCACCTTCGTGAGACTTCATCATCAGTGCCTTGCCCAGTAGCTGCCCACATATATTGGGTATGAACGAAGATAGCCCTGAGCACCATGGCATGTCTCCAAATCCCTCCCTGCATAGGGGATTTGAATCATTATTTGCTTGCTTTCCTCTGAGAATACTTGGGAAGAGAAGAGCAAGAACAGCTAAATGAAATCTGGTCTTCTCCTTCCAGGCAGTTCAGCCAGCTTAGCAGAGTGAGCTGCAGGCTGCTGCCAGCTCTGATGGTGTTCACCAGGGCAGTTCAAGTTTAGCTGAAACCTGGGAAGGAACTTGTTCAAAGCAGTTTCGTCTTACTGAAGAGAACTGTTGGCCAGAATGTACACCTAATGTGCATTAAAACTTTACTTCTCTTTTTTCCAAAATACCCTGTTTGGCTTCTACCTTCCACCCTTTCCACAAGAAGAAGTCACAGAAGAATCTCCCTGATAATTTGTGAGCAAATACATCAATCCATCTGTCACGACTCTGACCAACATGACGGAATGGAAAGAACAGCATGAAGTCAAAGCAGCATAGCCAAAATAAGTGTTAATCTAAAGGGTGAGAGTGGTATATCACCACCTTATAGAAATATTTTTACATCACTTGCCATCTGAAGCAAAGAAGTTTTCTGGTCTTTTTTTCTAAAAGCCAGCTGCTATTTTGCAAAAGAGCATGGTAATGGTGTAAAATCCATTTTAGGTCTATGCAGTGGCCAAAATACTCTCTGTACTGAACCCTTTTTAATGTATTATAGAGTAAATACAATGAAGAGGTTCCAAATTTGGACACCTGTCTCAGTCAGGTCTGAAGGCTATTCAGCAGAATATCTGTAGCCATGGAAATGGACTAAAGGGAAGCTTGCAAGTCTTCTGGAAAAGCTTTCAGAGACCAGACTAGCAGACAGGAGGTTTGCACTCTTTCAAAAGGACTAACAAAAGCCTATCCAAGCTTTTGTGCTTAGCATGTTGATAATGTACAGTAAGGAAGCGCGTTGGGGAATGTCAGAATATGACATTCAAAGAATGTTTTGTGTGAACTGGGATGTGTGGTGTGAATGCTAATGCCTAGAGACATGAGAGGAGGTAATAACACACAGGAAAACATGTGATAGTTGTACGCAAAGGCTTCTGTCCAAGCAGCTTATTAGAAAACACAAAGGAAAACTGTCTTTGGGCCTTTTGGATTCAGGCAGCTGGATATTGAAGGGGCTTTTTTGTCATCAGTTTGTGGTGACTCACTGTGACATGCTCTTTGGTCTTGACATCCTGTTGGAACAGAAGACCATACATGAAAGATCCTATTTCGAAGGGGCACTTTGGCTGAAAACATTGGAGTGAGCTGTGGCAGTGGGAGAGGCAGTCTGGAAGAGTCACTACGAATATTCATCTTTGCATGGAGCAGGACCTGGTGGTGATCCCAGTAGAGCAAGTAGTGGCCTCTGAAAGATGTAGGCATGGAAAGAGAAAGCAGCCAGCAGGTGGTGGGAAGATGCTCAACAGCGGGGTATCTTTCCTTAGTTTCATAATATTGATAAACTGCCGAAGTTGGTTCCCAGCAGAGTCCACAGCATGGTGCTGATAATGATTTGACATGAACAGATCTGCTACACACTGGGAATCCCCAGGACCTCTAGCAACTCCAATATTAGGGCTCCATCTGTGAATTTCAAAACACAGACATACAGAAATTAAATGGTAACAGCTTTACGATTGTAAACAAACTGCATCTCTGATTTGTCCAATCAGGTAGCTATGTCTGTGTTTCCAAGACACCAGTAAATCAACACACAGGCAAGTCTGTAAATTCCAAGGCTTCTGATATATCCTTTCAACTTTGCTCCTAACCTGTGTCAGACTTTGCAAAGCACAATCCTGACAGAAGAGTTCCGCTGGAGCAGTGCTATACAGAAAATAAGGGAGAAAGTTGGGGTAGCTGCAAAGATCGTAGAATCATAGAATATGATGGAAGGGACCTTAAAGATAATCACGTTCTAACCCTCTGCCCTGAGCAGGGACACCTTCCACTAGACCAGGTTGTTCAAAGCTCCATCAAGGTCATCACCCCGGCCTTGAACACTGCCAGAGATGTGTTATCCACAACTTCTCTAGCAACCTGTGCCAGGCTCTCACCGTCCTCTGAGCAAGGAACTTCTTCCTAACATCCAACGTAAATGTCTCCTCTTTTACTTTAAAATCATTCTACCATGCCCTGTCACTACATGCCCTTCTAGAAAACTCCTCTGCAACTCTCTTTGTAGCCCCCTTTAGGTACGGAAAAATTGTTATAAGGTATCCCCAGAACCTTCTCTTCTCCAGGCTGAACAAGCCAGACTCTCTCAACCCTCCTCACAGGAGAGCTGCTTCAGCGCTCTGGTCAGCTTTGTGACCCTGTGGTGGTTTGGCCCTGGCTGGACACTGGGTGGCCACCAAAACCACCCTATCAGTCCCCTCCTCAGCTGGACAGGGGAGAGAAAACAGAAGGCTCATGAGTTGAGGTAAGGACTGGGAGACATCAATCACCAAGTACTGTCACGGACAAAACCTAGGGAAATTCCCCCAGTGTTCAGCCTTGTGTGCTCTTGTTCAAGTTCAATCTATTTTCTCACACTGTAATTAGCAGAAGGAGAAATAATTGGCAGAGAACAATTCTTTTGTTATATTTTTGTCTTTCTTCTGCTTGAGAGTTGTCTTTGTGCAAATTATAATATTAATAGATCTGTTCCTTGTAAATCTGGACAACTATGTGTGCAAATACATTTTATCTTTCAACTTCTTCTGGACTAACTATGACTACTAAACCAAAACTTTTCCACTAGGTTTGGGGGAAACTTGTCCAGTGCAAAGTGACTATTGTCAAAAAGAATATGTTTATAATACATTCAAAATATTTTTATGTTTAAGTTTAGAAATATCTCTTATATTTGAAAAAGAGCATTTCTGAAGGAGCGTGGTAATTAACATGAACTGTCTTAAAAATCACTCACATAGGTATGTGAATAATGCCACAATTATTACATTTTTTAACAAACACACTTTCTTTGCTTTGAAGTGACTCCTTATCTCTTCTTCCTGCAACAAATCCAATGCCTTACAACTAATACAGGCAGGTTTTTTCGTCAGAAATCAAATATTAGCCTTACAGTCATAGGAATGAAAAAATAATAAAATACGCATTTAAGAAACATGAAGGTTTACAGTAAAATAGTTTTAGCAAAGCTACCTCACCCATCTTCTCTAAAAGACACGTCTTCTCATTTTCACCCATTAAAATAAACTTACTGAGCAAATTGCTGTTTTCCCTCTGAGAGGTGTCTTTCCTTTGATTCACTGAAGTGCCTGGTATCAAGGGAAAATGTCTGTGGGCAAACACCTCTGACAAAAAGCACATTAGCTGTACCTCATTTTCATCCATTCATTTTATAGAGTGAGCAGTCGCTTCTGCAGGCTGAGATTGATCAGCTGAAATGGCAAATATGGTGAAAGTGCTCAGAAACATGCCTGGGATGTAAAAAGAAACAGAGTGGATGACTTAGCTTGCTTGCTGTCTTTCTTCTAACAGAAGGGGAAAAAGCATGATCATGAATATTCTAGGTCCTTTAAAAACAAAATAAAACAGAGAGTACAGAGTGATTTGGACCATGAATTTCCAAAATTAGCAATGGAAAAATAGCCTCAGATTCAAGGCTTTTTTTTCTTTTTTTTGGTGAGATATGTAAAAAATTGAGAGCCTGAGGGAGTCAGAGATTTTAATACCGTCTGCTTTGTGATAGAGGCAGCGACAGTGGTACCAGGAGTGGAATCACCAGCCCAATGTGATGTATTGTTCAGAGTTCACTGACAACTCTTACAACCAGTGGTCAAGCTGAGTCAGACCCTAGGCCCACCTAGCTCAGTGTCACACCTCTGACAGCAGAAAAAAACCCCAGATACCCAGAGGAGACCATATGGACAGTGCAACATACATGGCCTTCTCTGAGTGCTATCCCAGCCTTCAACCATTTGTTGCTCAAAATGCAATCCTAAATATGCTCTGCTCTTCATGAAGCAGTCCCATGAGCAGAACAAAAACATGGCTGGGTTGCGTGGGTCTGAAGATTGCCAGCATAAATATTGAAAGATACCTTGGAAGAAGTTCTTAATTTCTTGTTCCTCACAGCAAGGTTTCCCATTACTCTGATAGGCTCAAAAATTCTCCGTTGGCAGTCCTTACATGTGCCTATGAGAAAATAAGTGGGGATTTACAATAAATGGCTGAAATTGATGAGACAGTAGTTGTGTTAGGATTTTCTTTGCCTCATCCGTAAGGGATCTCGTTCACACCCCCCGGGACTGCAGTGTGATAAAGATCAGCATGAAATTGGCTTAAAAGTGTATTCCTGTCCCCAAATGCTACACTAGATCCATGCTGCTTTTGCTTGTGTTCCACAACCACAGTGTCAACCACAGTATTAGAAAATTTTCCTGGCATCCAGTAAAATGTTTTGCATATACAAACCATATTCGAAGAGTAAGGTATCATAAGTAATACCATCTTGCTTTGATATTTTGAAGAATTCCTAGAATAGACAACTGCAGTTTTGGCTCTTCCCTTCTACTCTTCTTTTTTTGGGTCATTGCATTTCTTGAAAAATTATAGATGCTAGATATTCTGAGGCAGAATATGCAAAATTCATAACAGACATATCCAAGCTGAAGCTGGAGAAATTACAGTTTTGGCAATGACAGAGACGTATTTAGAAACATTGCCAAAATTCAGTGAAAATCTTTTACTTAAGGAAATATTAATTCATCCAGCAAAAGAGGAGATCTGAGAAGATCTGCTGACTCCATCTGAGACAAAAAGATAATCCAGCTTTTTTCTCTTGTAACTCTTAAAAGACTTCTGGATAGAAACTCTTTACCCTTAGTCTTGATTTGGCTTCTTATGTTGGTTTAAATTTCTTTGCTTTCACTGCCCTGGCTTTTAGCATAGGGATTAAATAGTTACATATTATTCCACAGTTTCTTTCAGGATAGAAAGATAAAGTTTGGGAATTAAATGTAATTTGGTGAGATAAAAGACAGGACTGAAAGTGGCAACTCAGCATTTGGGGATGGCTCACAGCTATTGACCATGGCTCTGAGGCAACACAGGAATTATTGAGAAAGGTGATTTTATTGACTGTTCCAGGTGACCAGGCTATCAGGAAAGAATTATGTCTGTGCTTCTGTGTACATCCATTCTCACTTGACTCAGTCGTAAGCATCTCCTTGTTAAAAAGGAAATTCTAATTAAAAATAAAGTCAAGACCACAACAAGAACATTAATCTACTGCTTCCAAACTGCTACTGTGTATCTACTAACGTTAAATTTTAGCCACTATAGCACCCATTAATGTTATAAAAGAGTGCTCGAGAAAAATTCAGCTATTCCACATGATATTGGATATGGTGGAAGGAGCAGTGTTTGAGAAAATTGAGTGAACAGTGTCCTTTATCCTAATGCAGAACCTAATCCTCTTTCTCCTGGAGCAGTCTGAGGTCTTTGCTGTTGACTTCAGTGGAAAGACGATCAGCCCTATTGGTTTTGTGTGGGGAGTGGCAATCAGATTAAACAAAATCAGCATTACTGGTTTGAAGGATTTATGTCATTGCAAGCATTTATTTATTCATTAAATGAATTTGTCTTTACACTATGGGCAATATTCAAAAGGCAAATCAAGATAATAACATTCAAAATATTGCAGGATCCTAAAAAGAATTGGGATCTATGCGGTATTAAGGTTTTCCTTCTCCCTTGCCATACAACATCTCAGTATATGGTGAATTCCAGGAACAGGGATGCTCCTGTGCAGTCCTTGATGCATGAGACCACCCTTCCTCCCCCCCTGAGCTGTAGGCATCAGGCACTACCTGCAAAGGAAGCTTTGACCCATGTTTCTTGTTAGGCTGTGTCTTACATGACATCCCCTATGAAGTCTTTTCTGTAATGATTTTTATAGACATTATCACTTAGTATCTGAATGTCTTCCAACAGCACTTTATACAGTATGAATAACATCTGTCATATGTTGTTTGTTCTCTCTTCCTGTCCGCACTTGGGGAATGGAAACGAATGCACTGACATTTCTTGTTCCAGAAGGGATTTTAAAGAAAAATAAACATGTATTTCCATGTATTTATGTGTATTTATGTGTATTTCCATGTATTCATGTATATGAGATGACAGAGTCAAAGCAACCTGCTTTGTCTGGAAGAACCACATGGGTTACAGTGGTCCCAAGAATGAGGTACTTCACTTCATTACCTCACTCGGCCCCCACAGACAGTGTCTTTTCTGCACAAACAAGCTGCACTCCTTTTCTAAATAGTTTCATTGTCCTCTTTAATATGATTTCCAGCTACAGCCTTCATCCTGAGAACTTTTGAATGCATTTTTTTCAGACCATTGAAGCCCCAGCAAAGAAATCAAAAGCACGACTCTGAGTGAACAGAAATTGATTTGCTCATCAGTGTTGCTGAAGTGCAATGTGCTGTTGGCCTTAATGTGTTATTACCTCAATTAAGTCTCCCTTTTGGGGATAAAAATAATGTATTCTTTACTTTAAGCAACAAGATATGGGAACCTCATAATATGGGGTGACATGGTCTGCCAGCTGACGTAGGATCTCCTCTGTGCCTCAGCCAGTCAAAACAGGATCTAGGAATACAGGCAATTTGTGATAACACTGGACTGAATCTGTCAGGAAAGAAGGATATTTTTTGCCTTTTTTTCTGTCTTTCTTGTCTCAGTAGATAGAACTGAAAACTTTGGCCCACTTTTGCCCAGACTTAATAGAGGAAGATGATGTTTGGAAAGATGTGACTTAATATGGAAATTCAAGGGCTGTTCTGTTTGTTTATTTTAGTCCCATATTGATTCACTCACACTTTTGAGCCAGTCTGAAGGAAGATGAATGAGGAAAATCTGGAGGGATCTTCTGGGGCTCCTGCAGCTTTCCACACCAAGCTGGAAGGGCTTAGCATCAATGAGCTCCAGAAAGAGGCAGCTAGGTGGGATCCCCAAGGACATCTCGAACATTCCTACATCCTTAAGTTTGGGGAACTGTCTAAGCTTGCAGAACAGCTTACAGGACACTTCAGATCAATCTGGAATGATACATGCGTGGTCACTGGCTCACCAAACTCCACTGACTAAATTGCACTTACATGAGAAGGTTAGTACAGGTGCTAAACTGTCTTTCCCCACTTCTGTAGAAAATGCCTGCAGGTGTTGGTACTGGAAAGAATACCGAGATCCTGAATAACAGAGCTCAGAAAAAGTGCTGCACTCCATGAACTGAAGGAAGTTTAGTTCTCTTCCTCACCCAGGGCAGCAGATAGCTGTCAGCTCCTACAGCTTAGAGACACAGAGGCAGAAGACATCTCGGGCTGTTCTGCAGTGTATGTGAGGGTTATGCTTCACAGGCGAGGAACAATGCCGAAGAAACCAAGACGCCCAAAGTATCCAAAAGGAAGCCAAGCAAGCTCTTTTCTTTCAAGTTGTTATTTGAGCTACCTTCTGACTGAGTAGCAGCACATACATCTATACAACTGCCCAGAGATGAAGACATCTTCCATTCCTTGCCTTTTGCCATGGCTTTCTTTTCTTGTCAACATATAAAGTCAGGAAGGGTTTGAGTACCTCACCAACTGGCCCATTGAGCTGATATTACTTTTGACCTTGTATTTGGGTCAAAATGATTAATAGGCCTCTAACTGGCCTATTGAGCAGAAATGACTTTTGACCTTGCATTTGGGTCAAAATGATAATGCCAAATTAGCTCAAAGGCCTCTGAGTTGAGAGTTTGATTTTTCTGGAAAGATATGAAGACCTTGTTTTGTTAGGACAAATGACTGTGGTCTTTTTTTATTCTGTCTTGAAACCTGGCTTATGATCCTTGAGAAGCTTTCTACAATTTTTAGGAAAAATTAATCCGGCCTATTTTTAGATTCCAAGCTTATATCTACTCCATTTAAGAACTGCATAGATATTGTCTCAGTCCGAGTTTCTACCATGAAGACAATACAACCTTATGCGCAATTTTTGTGAAATGCTTTTCCCACTAGTACATGACAATGCCACTCACAGTATTAAACATTTTGGTTTATTTGCCTGCTCTTTCCTTCAGTTTGCAACACGGATTTCCAAGGTGCGTAGTGCACAGTGACTCGGTGTCACGTAGGGGACAGACAATGGAAAATGGATCTCCAATTGAGTGCAATTGCTCTTCAAGGGTTGCTGCCCTTGTTTGAGCAGAGTGCATGGGTGAGAGTTTGAAGTACTGCAAATGCATGTTTTTAGAACTGTGATTAACTTCAGTTAAAAGTTTTGACTTCTCTCCCCCACCTCCATTTCCTGCCGTGTCTCTGTGTGCCACACAGCAATGCGGTTGTGGCTGGTTTGGAGCTGCTGATGGCAGGTGAAAGAGAGAGTGCAGAGCCCACTCATGACAGCAGCAAAGTTCAGCATGGCAGTGGTTTCAGAGGAAGGTGAACTCTGTGTAAGGAGTGTTTCAGAGGGTCAGAACAGATTAGTGTAGAATTAGTGGAGCTCAGGGAGGTGTGAAAGAAAAAAAACGGAAGGTGCTTTGGGCAGGGCAGCTGAATCTCTTGATATATTGACTCCCTGACCTTCAAGTCATCTACTTCCTACCTTGGCCCTCAGCCAGCTTGGTAATTCTGGAGAGCTAGGACCAGTTCCTGCGTAATTTCACCCCAGAAATGTTCTTACTCTGGTATGCTTGCTCCTTCAGTTCCCATGTCCCTCTGAGATGTGAGATGCCTTATGCCTCACACCCACCCTGTGTGTACATTCGACCCAGCCGAGCTCCACCACTCTCTGCTCACCTCCTCTGCTTCCCCTGTGCTCATGCTGGAAACCAAAGCTGGCTGGGAAAGACCTGCAATGTCTCAGCACAGCTCCAGGACAAAAATCAGGGAGAACAGAGCCCGGGTCTAGCACTAGTTTACCACAGCACAAGGCAGCCATGCCCCCTGACACAGCCTCAGAAGGGACCTGTCTGTGAGTTTTGCAAATGGAGTGGGAGTGCCACACTTACAGAAAAGCGTATTTTGTCTCACAGCTGATTGAATGAGATGAATACTTACCTTTTATGCATATGTTAGGATAGATCTCATGTCCACAAATTCTGTTTCTAGGCTGTAACTATGAATGCTCATATGGTTTATTGCAAAGCATTAACGGGAGGGCCAGCTGTCAGTCCATTGCTATACTGCTGTAGCAGAAATGAAAATCTCTAAAAATTGTCACCCCCTTTCAAAGCAGTGGGAAGAAATGACAAAGTTTTGCTGAATTTCCACTGTTTTGTGCAAATACTATTAATTCTAAAAAAATAACTCAGGTCAAGAAAACCTGGCTTCATGTAAAAAATGTAATTCCAAGCAGAAAAACTGATTGTGTGAAATAAGATATGACCAAAATGTACTTTACAAGGTGGGAAGTCGTGGCCTACTCCAGCAAATTTTTATTCTCAGACCTCCATATAATTGTAACATAAAAGTCAATAAAGTGCAAAGAATGACAAACACTTCTGATGAGCCTTCACTCAGCCAGACCATTGAAGTGTTCAACCCATACAATATTTCCCTGAAAGGCAAATGGTTCCTGTCAGATTAGACTAATTCTCCAAGAGAAATAATATTGCTTCAGGAGCCATAAGCGACAAGTTGGAGATCAAAGGAAATGCCTAATGAAGCAAAATGGCTGAAAAGTGACAAAAATCAATTAAATATCTGAGTGGTTTCTTAACTCCATGCTGTAGAAACTATACACTGGAATATCTAATTTCTAGTTCTCGATAGGTGGCAACCTGACGCCAAACTGCAAAGTTAAGGTTGGCAAACAACCTAGAGGGGCAAGTGTGTTCCATTATTCTGGCTGTGGAAAATACATTTGGACCAATCCTTACTGCATGAAATCTTGAGAAAATGCATTTTCTTCTCTGCAAAATCAAAACTTAGTACAACTTCAAAGTCCAGAAAGATGAGCATAAGTTTTGTGTCTGTTTAAGAAAATTGTGAAGATTTCAGGAGGAATTCAGGTAGATTTAGCTGTTTTCCTCCACACTGAGTAGGGACAAGGAAGATGTTTTAGTAGCAGAGGCATGACTCCTCTATTTCTTACCACACAGCATGAATGGCATATACTGGGATAATACTGTGCAGCTGATTTGCAAACTTCTGTGAGTAACCTCACTAAATATTGCCTCCTGGAGGGTCATGGAAAAGCTCCTTTCCTGGGTTTTAACTCATGTCTTGCCTTCCAGTATTTCCCACCTCCTCATTGTCATATTTGGCTCACTTCATTCTACATTACTACAAAGTTTCCAGAAAGGATGTCGAAATAACTGTAAAAAGATAAAAACCTGGAAATCTCACTTCATAAAATACAAATGAGATTGACAGCTTGTGAGGTCATAGGGAGAGGATAAAGAGAAATTTTAAACTAAATCTTGCTTGCATTTCCCCACCTTATTTTCAGTAATACTTTTCCTTTGTTATTTTAAGATAGTGGTATCATTCAGCTGGGAGAACTGGGATATAAACATGAATTCAGAAGAATTTATCTGGCATGTTCTTTGTAACTCACAGAGATGAGGGGATGATATAGAGATTATTCACCTCCAGACTGGTCAGAGATTAGTCCCAGTTACCCAGACCTGAGGATTTCTATCATCACAGTGAATGCAGCTGGAATATGGATACAGCTCACCAGCTGTGTAATCCTGGACAGCCTTCCTGAGTGGAGTCAGGAGGTGCCTTGCCAGCACTATAATTTCTACAGTTGTTTGAGTGCAACCTGTTATGTCCTGAAAATTGTTTTTGTGCTCTATCCTCATTTTGGGTACATGTCATCATATGTCATTCAGCAATGAGGCCAGAGGAATAGTTTAGGATTGGTTTTGGTTTTCATGAAAACAGAATGAGCTGGGCAATTACTTTTAGTGCACTTCCAGCACCTCTCACCTGTGTTACTTGGCTCTTTGTTAAATCCTTCCACGTGTAGGAGATGAAGCATGTTGCATAAACAGAAAGCACTCTGTATTCTGTGTCGATGGTGGCCGTTCTTTGTCAGTTGTACTTTTTCTCATAATTTATTTCCAAGATGTGTGCTCACTTCTTTGAGTGTTTCATAACACACAGTTTATTATGGGGGACCACATCAGCTCTTCCATTTCACGTTTTAGTAGAAAAGCAACCCATCAGTTATAATTAGACGTACTGAACCAGGCTGTGCAGTGTGGCAGAGTGTGGCTCAGTGTGAGGGAAAAGAAAGTCCATGACTGCTGACAGTGGTTGTTTGACTTCCTTGGTATGGCTCCCACAAGACCTAGAATGGAGACAGGGACAGGCAGCAAACTCTGCTGGAGAGGAGGGAGATTCTTTTACAGGGGCTGCCTGAAGACATGTAACAGTGAGCTTCTTGCTTAGGGGGTTTGAATAGTCATACTTGTAGGGCCTGAAAATGGACAGTGTGAATACCTCGGCATGAGAGTATGAAAGAGATGCCAGAGTGGTTCCACAGCACCTGCAAAGCATCAGTGTGAGACCTTGCAGAGGCTGGACTGGGGGATTGTCTGTAGGTGAAATGTGCATCTCTCTAAACCTCCAGGAGTAACCCATGATTGTATCATCTGTCTGTATAAATACGGCCATCCCACCTTAAAATATTTTACGAAAGCACCCGTGCATTAATTAGCATCTTTCATTATGTGTGTCTTTATGAATCACAGAAGACCCCAGGTTGGAAGGACCTAGGAAGATTATCGGATCCAACCTCTCATTAGATCTTGAAAACCTCCATTAATGGGAGCTCTACCACATCCCTGGGGAGGTTGTTATCACTGTAAGAAATGTCTTCCTTACACCAAGACGAAACCTAGCCATGTTGCCACTAGTCTTCTCCCTGTGGCTCCTTGTGAAGAGAGACCCTCCCTTCTCTTCCTAGCCACCCTGCAAGTACTGGAGAACTGTGATGAGGTCCTGCTGAGCATTCTCTTCTCCAGGACTCCATGGCTCCTTCAGTCTTTCTTCGTAGGGCATATTGCCCAGCACTTTGATCATTTTCATGGCCTTTGTTTGGACTTTCTCCAGTCTGTCTTCATCTTCCTTGAGTTACGGAGATGAGAACTGGGCACAGTTCTTCAGGTCAGGCCTGACAAGTGCCAAGTAGAGTGGGATGATCACATTTCTATGTTTACTGGTACAGTCCCTTAATTCTTTCTTTCTTCCTGACTGGAAGTTCTATTTTGTGGAGTGAATGTCCCAGATAGATATGAAGCATCAGGGCAAATTGCAAAAACTGGTGGAAGAATCTCCCAGTCTTGTGTTCTAGTTTTTCACATTACTTTTAATTTCATCTCTCTGAGGGATCTCAGTAATTTATCTTAATAAATGGATAATTTGCCAGTGAGATTTCTTTTTTCTTTTTAGGTTATTCTAAAGTAACTTGAAAGTTTAATTTTCTGAATCTAAATCTCAGTGCTGAGCTGGATTTTTGAATTGATAATCAGACAGTAGCTGAATAATGAGGATAAGGGATAATTAGAAAAAGCATATGGCTTCCTGCAGCTTCATTATTCATGCCAGAAAATCACCGGGCAAACACTCTTAGTCCAATATATTCCTTGAATGCTGAGTAAGTGAAACACAGCTAAATCCTGTGATGTGCTCAGGCTGAATAAATTGTGGGAGTGGTAAACACCCCCCCTCACCTCCCTAAATGACATTAATTCTACTTCTTAGAAAAACACAGTGAACCTTTATTATCTACTGTGCCCACTCTCCAGAAAACCCAAGATCTGGTTAGCACTGCAAAACTACATCGTGACATAAATTCCTTCTATCCTGAACATGTGTTGGATTTCTCTCTGTGAGAGAGGGCATCTCAGGTGGACAGCCATGCACAGAGCAGGCAACATTTGTACTGTGACAGACCAAGACTTGGTCTTAAAGCAACTAAAACAGTAAGAAATAATGGAACAACCAGGAGTTTTTCAGTAGATATGAAATCTTTATTGCTTCAACATGTCAATATGTCACAAGGTTTGGAAATGCAAATTCTGCTCTCCTGTAAGGCAGTGGGGGATAACATCTCTAAGCTTACCTTATTTACTAATTTAAGTCCTCAGACGACTTAAATGTGAAAGGAGTGCTAAAGTCATGCTTAGTAATAAGATGCAGAGCACTGGGCTTGTCCTTAAGTGCTCTAGGTCCTCTTAGCTCACCAGGTGACATGCTCGTGTGCTTCACTGGTAAGCTGATGTGTAATAGCTGTATTAAGTGTTGCTAGAATGACCTGGTTTTAGAAATGTTTATCAGCAGGGTCCTCCTTTCTCCCCTGTTATTTATCTGTGTACTCAGCATTTTCTCTTAAGCATTAAGACCTCTTATTAACCATCTCTGTTGGTCAACATGATAGTAATTGAGAAGGTTTCTGAGAAGTTAATACCAACGTTTGCTACTTTGTGGTCCTCCTCTCTCTTCTGATGTTTGGTGTCAGTCTCTGATCACCTACTACAGGCAGCTGATTGCATTGGACTTTTCAGACACACATTGATTACTGCAAATTTTGACCTCCAGGGTGTCTTTTCGGCAAGAGATTACAAATGAACATATCAGTGCCATTTCCGTAGTATTTCTAATGGGTGTCAGCTGCCTATTTTAATCAGGATGTACTGAGATACAGGCTACACTACGAATAATTTCAGTGTGAATAACTCTCCAAGGTGAATCAGCATTTAGCTCCTGAGACTTGTTAGTGAGGTATTTTCCAAGATTGTTTCCCTATCATGTGTTCTCCTCAACCTGTGCAAAAGGTTTGGCAATACTTAACAGCTGTCTTTTATTGTCCATGAACATAGTAGTTTGTGATGTTTGTGGTTGAGATCTTTGCAAAGAAACACAGAGCTGACCAGAGCATTGTATCAAAAATAAGGCTTAACAACATTGTCATTTTCCCTTTCCCTTTAGTTTTTTTTTAACAGGATGATCCAGTATGAAGGACATAAAGCAGTTTTTCAGTCACACCAATTTACTTTAACAAAAAATTTTCTCTCATATCTCACAAGGTTTGAAACAAAATAAACTTAAAATGGAGTGATTCATTTCTATTTGTAATAAATACTCAATGTTAGGTGCCACGATAAAAAGCCATTGTGGAAAACAAATGACAGTAATTGAGATCTAAGTACTAGCTACATAGGTAGCATCCAAATCTATTCAGTGGGTGCTGGAAAACAACTTAAAAAAGCCCAACACTCTCAGATGAGTGCAAATTGCTGTGGTGGAAAGGACACAAGGAAAGTCTAGCTTATCTGTGTGCTGTATTTCCTTTATGTCCAAACAAAGCAATAAATATATATATAGAAATGACAGAGTAAGGCCTCTCCAACTCAGTGAGAAACCTCATTTTTGGGTCAGTTTTGCCAGTTTTGTCTTCCTCTTTTGTATTAAAAAAAAATCTGGTGGTTTTCAAGAGCATCTGTTATATAAGAAAAAATGTAAAATTGTAAAGAAATCACAAAAATCACATCTTAAATAGCTTATGGATGCATGAACTAAGTGTGTTAAATAGTACATGCTGCTAAGCAAATTGAAAAATATTAATCAACATCCTTTGAGCATAAGCTCAACACAACTCACAGCCCACAGCTGTGACTCAGAAGGAAAGTTCACTATTAAAAATGTCACCCTTGTCATTTACTCCTTTTGCCATTTGCTTAATTCTTAGAGGAAAACTTTGTTCATTAATGCTGGTTTTTTTTCTTGGTAGCAGTTGTGCTCTGGTGAACACTTCTATTTGCATTCAGTCCTGAAATTTGGACTCTCTTAGGAGAGGTTTACAGGTGATGCTGTGCTGTGTTTGGCATTTGACTCTTTGCAGCTTTGTGTGTGTAAATAGCCACAGCACCACACAGCAAATGATTAAGTTAAAAACAAATACCCAGGAGAGTTCTTAACACAATCAGGAAGAGGAGGAGAGCAGAAGACAATAAAATGAGCTTGGAACTTAATTTCCTTCTAAGAGAGTCTTCAGGAGCACCTACATCTAGGACTCGAACACTAAATATGTGACAAGTCTGGGGAGTATCATATATTAAAGGCTGGAGTACACACTACTTTCCAGTTGACCAGGGGACTGCCAATGAAGCAAGATAAAGCCAGGAAGAGAAAGCTATCAAAAACTGCCTATTCCTCTTTCCAAGTGGAGCCTCCGGTTGCACTGAAAAGCTGTGCAGGGACTATTGAATGCTCACTGTGGATATTCACAGTGGAAGGGGTTCCCTTAGATCATTTTGTCATCTTCTCTGAGAGCCAGAGAAGAGCTTGGTGGTCCTGTGGTATGTACAGATCCCTTAAGATCCATGGTGATTAGGGGAGCAAATGTGAACTGGAGTAGCAAATTGCAGTAGAGAGATATGGGGATTCTCACAGTATTATTTATTCTCAAACTTAACTGCAAAGAAATTTCCATGGGCCTGGGTAGTATGAGACACTTTGCTTGGACATGTTTGGTCCTATAAAATTTCGAGAGTATGCTTCCTGGGAGGAATGAACCCTGTGATTATGCTTCTGTTACCTGAATTGGACAAAAATGTCACGCTCAAAGGAGCAGTACATTTTTCCTATAAGCCTGATTGTGAGTGACACCTGTTACTCACCTTTCAGATGAGCAGATAATTGGTAATGCGCTCTTCTGTCATGTCTGACTGGGCCTCTGAGGACATCTCTATTATCTCTCTATTATGTCCTTTAGGGAGACTGGAGCTGCTGCTTTAATAGGCCCTCCCCAGCTTTCACTCCCCATGATCAGCTTCTTAGTCATTTTGCTCTGCTGTGTGGGTGATCTGCTCTTCGGTGCTTGAGCTGCCCTCACAGCTACTAGCAGAGTAAGGGGCTGCTCTGTGTGAGCAGTGCTTTCATCCCAAAACATTGTCCTGGGACACACAACAGCACTTGTAAGTTAATGTCACTCCACTGACTCCACTGTGCAAGGGACTCGCAGTGGCTGGCATCAGTCTGTCCTAGCCTTTGCTGTACTGCTCCACCGGCCTCTCTATCTCCTTTCTTCCACAACACCTTCATTCCTCCTTTGCTATTGTCTTCTTTCCCAGCTCTTGCCACCCTCTCTTCTCCATAGTCTCCCATTCTGGACCACTGCATTTTTACCTGAACCCTGACCAGCTCTTAGGTCTGGTGGCACCTGTGGAAAGCCCTCAATAATTGTCATATCCCAACCCAGCTGACTGTGCTGAGACATGGCTGATTTTATTAGCTTGAGCCTCACTTCTGGTCTCATCTCTGTGTGAAAAGTATCAGGGAGCTGGGAGTGCATGGCTCCTGGGAAGTTGTTCAGAGCAAGCTTCTAGGAAGGCAGGCAAGAAAGCTCCCTGTTCCTGTGAGTTTTTCACTTCTGTTGCCCGAAAGCTAGGCTGTATGCCTCCTTCCTGTAGAGAGAACTACTCCTGGTAGACCTCACTTGCCCCTACTTTGGTCCTGATTTGCACCAAGTTGAAGGCAGCAATTCAGTGCATATGAAAAAGAGACAGATGCTTTAAAATGAGGGCTGAACGACTTACACAGAACAAAAGTAAAATTGTATTCATCTCGTTTCTTATGGCCACCCTGTGTGCTGAGCTGGATACTTTTAATTTGTAATTAGAACTCACTGGTTTCACAAGGTACGTGGAAGGTCTGCTGTGTCAGCACTTACTGACAGTATTACAAGGTTACTCTCAGTATTGGATAAACTCTAGGGAACCAATAGCACTTTAGGTGTTTGTAGGGTTTCAGTAAGTAGGACGTTTAGGACATTACTTTGCGCCTCAGAAACAATTTATAATCCGAGGCAGGTACTTGCCTGCGTGTATGTGAAAAATAATCTATCGCTTTGACTCCAAGAAATATCCCTGTGCTAATACCTTTATATAATGGATGTATCTTACTCAGTTTTGGTGTTGTGTTTTTGGGGTTTTTTTTGGTTTGATTTTTTTTTGCGGGGGGGGGGGGGGGAATTTGCCTTTTTTTTAACAAAAAGGGCTGACAAGAGGAAACAAGGACTAACTTTCATCAAATGGGCTTCCAAAAATCTACCCCCAGACTAATCTATATTTCATTAGATGAAGTACATAAGAGGCTGTATCCCTCTTGATTTATGAGCAAAAGTTTTATGAGAAATAGGAACTGTATAATGTAGCTGATCCATCATTTAGAATAAGTATTAATAATCCTAGACAAAATCAAAATTCTTCTGGGTTGCTATCCAGTGATACATGAGATAATTTTCCAGAGGTCCCAGAACACTACAACATGGCTAAACTGGCCTTCAGACCAAGTGCTACACTAGAATGTGTAATTCCTTGGAAAAGGATCATTAATCTCAATTTTGACCTGAATTAATATACCCCAAGGATGACAACACACTTTGGCTTGAGATTTGTGTACAGCAACAGACAAGAAGAGAAGGACTTAAAAGGACGTGACTAAGGTTTTGTGCTCTTGCATGCAGTAATTAGCCTATTAGGTCGTGTCATTTCTTTCCAGCCTTTTCAGTTATTTAGAACACCATGTTACAGCAACACGCGTGCTATTTTCAGAGCAATGTACAGCTTGTAAGGAAGTCACTCCGCTGCAGAGGGCTGGGTTATGATCCTGTGTCCAGGCTGACGCTCTGTGAGACTGCTTGTGCATCCCCTACGTGCAGCAAACATTTTCATGAGGACTTGGTGTAGACAAGGCAGTGCTATGATATGCCCCAGCAGCATTCCTGTTTTCAGTCTTTTTGTCTCACCCAATGTGTAGTTTTGCCCAGGGATATATTAATAATACAGAGTACACTGCTGGAGCTGGAGTCCTGGATATCCCCTCTGCACACGGACCCTGAAATTGCCGGGCCACAGAGCGAGACTTGGACGCTCTCTCACATTCCAGCACCAGAGACCTCATGTTTCCATAACACAGGCAAAATGAAGGCTGCCGTATTCCTTTCCTGCTTACTTCCAGTCCTGTGCCTAAAGCACTGTCTTGAAAAGAGAGAAATCCAGGAATCTGCACTTTTTCTTGGTGGTAGCATGAGCCATTGCTTTCCACACAAGGGAGAATTTACTCCCATCCTTTATGAAAATGCCAAGAGCTCTGCCCTCCAGGCTCTTCTAAAAGACTGAGGCAATGTCAGCCTCTGCCTTAAAGGCATCTCTCTCTGTGGGTGACAGGTGGGGATACTGGCTTCATGTAGGTGCCTGATCTGAAGGAGGACACTGCCTTCCCTTTGGGGTTCCCCCTAGATGACTTTGCACCCTGCCCCAAAAGTTAACGTACTGACTACTGTGAATTCTATCTTGAGGCACTGCATTTTAGCTCCCCCTGGGCATGCTTTTTGGATGCCAAAATCCCTTTCATGGGTTTAGCCCAGCGGTGACTGTCCATAGTCTCACATGATGCAGACAAGGAGGAGATGCACTAGTCCCAGCATGTGGCCACTCTTCCAATTCCTGGACCGCAGGCTTTGTTTTTTCATCCATTGCATCCTGTACTTGGCTTTGTCTTCTTTGTCTTTTGCCACTCTTCCTACCACCATAGGGTCCTCCACATTCCCTGGGAAGCCTAGAGAACTGCTGCTCCTCTCCAGTGGCTCCAGGACTGCAGCTATGCTTAGCTGACAAGACAAGAGGGACTTCTTTCAGAGTCTGTTGGTGCTGTGCTGAAGCTGATGTTGCAGAGCAGGTCAGCCTCCTGCAGATAACTCAGAAATCCTAGGGTATCCAAAATGGTGCTGGGAATCCTAAATGGTGCTAGGCACCCAGGTTTGTTGAGCTGCTTTCTCTGACTGGTGTCTACAACCTACTGCTGAATGTCAGCTCTAAAACTAGATGACATACATCTCATACCCAGCCCAAGAGCCACACTGCAGCTCTTCCATATTCTATGTGCAGCACCATCTTCCTGTCCTCATACCTTTACAGTTTTCGTATTACTAGTGAATTAGTCCTCAGTGCTGACCATGGCTTTAATTTATTTATTTTTGAGCAAAATCCTGGAAGAGGAGAGAAGGACATTCCTGAAATTCAGCTCTACCTCCTATACTGGTTTCTCTTAGCAAGAAAATTCTGGTAGCATTAAGCGGGTCACTTAATCTCTGTATATGTCAGAGATTGGTAGGAGTATTTGTAAAATGATGATGACAATGGTCCCAAGGGCTTTGCCATGAAAAAAACAACTGTTTTAAGAAAGCTTGTAAAAGCATTTAAAAATGTAAGGATGTTCTGACCAGTAAAGTGTTATTTAATGGTGCTCAAATGGTGATGGACAAAAGGCAGAATATGCACTGATAGGATACACTGGCAAAATGAGGAAAAGGTGAACTTGTGACTTTTGCGTGGATTCATTGTAAAAACCAGGGATGACTGAGATGCTTTGAGTCCTGAAGGATCTGTGAGGCCTTGGATTTGCTCTGTTCAAAATCTCCCATCACAGCCAGATGGTCCAAATCTAATTAAATGAAAATACACCATTCTTCCAGCTTCTGATCTCTCTTGCACAGAGGATGGGGTCCTACCACATCATCTGTTCAGAATGCATTTTAAAAAATACTCAGGATCTTCATAACTCTGCTTCTCAGCTGACTTCAAGGTTGCATTTTATCTGCTTTCTCATTGCATCCCACCCCACAGAACACGGCACAGTTTTATCACGTCTTTTTATGTCATGAACTTCATCCATTTTCAGCAAGACTCCTGGACAATTAATATAGCTATAAATTTAGCAAAGAAATTGTCCATCTATTATGAGAGCTTTTCTTGTAAATGTAAAGGAACATGAAGATTTAAATGTCGTTGTATGGAGTTTTCAGAAGATCCTTTCTGTAGTAGTTCTGGTTGCACCTTCAGAATCAGGTCCTTGGAGGCAACACTTGTTTCACGTCTTCTAAATGTTGAACATAATTGTTCACTTATGTTTGATTATAACCTGCTTTAGTATTCTTGAAAAAGATAAAGCCCAGAGAATATAGTAATTCTTTGAAATAGTAAAAAACTTTAAAAAATGAGTAATTTTTCCATGTTGCCAAGGATCATGCCACTTGCTAAAGCCGTTGTTTCTCATGCTCTCTCTGGGGAGTTAGTATTGTCATTTTTAGTATTTAACCTGGTTACTATAATCACAGAATATGTAGAAATATTGATTTTTACACATAAAACTTACTTTTTGGAAGAATAAGAGCAAAGGCATCAAAACAGGTCTTAGTTAGATGTTGCTTGCCCTACTCAGAAACATGGTCTGTTAAAATCACAGATGATTTCTGAAACACCTTGAGGTCTGTTCTAAAAAGCTTACCTTTTTGCTGGGATTATTTCCTCTTTCAGAAACTTTGCTTAGCAGATTTCTCCTTATTTCCCCGCATGTTCTCTTCAGATTATGCCTTGGCAGACCTTGCTGCTGGCTATGCCCTCCAAGGAACTACTATCTCGTTCTTAAACTCCAAATAAAGGAAAATAATAAGGGAATGGAGGTGGAGGAAAAAAGGAGGTGGTGGCCTCTATAGTGTTTCTCCAAGTATCCTGAGCTCTTCATTCTCCCATAATGTGGTGATTTGGCACTTACAGAGCTGCTCCCACCTTCAAAGCATGAACTTGTAGAGAAAATAGAAGAAAGAATGTTGCAATGCAGGAAATATGAAGGGGAGGAGTGCAGAAAAATACAGGCATCACTGTGAGAGTAAATGGTGACCAGAAAAGCCTACCCTTTGCTATTTTGCAGACACTTTAATTTTGCTATGTTTTTCTTCTCTTTACTAAAATTGAAAAAAAAAATCAACCCAGAAAAGTTGAGCGTCTTGCACACAGCATCTCGTGTCTATATATATCAGGTAGTCTTCATCTGACAGAAATAAAGAAAATTACAATAAAGCTGTTCACATTCAAACTACGTGCCAGAACTCCCTTAACAGCCAGAAATACGATTATAATTTTAGGATGTGATTCATCCCATTTTAAAATAAATATCTGTTGTCGATCACATGAATTGTGTCCTAAAAGTACCTGTTTCATTTTGCTCTCTGTAAGAGGAGCTAGGGAGAATAGTTCAGGCACAGACATCTCTGTGTTGCAGACTTCAGAAAATCTGGTTCCTACCAACACAGCTTTTGAAGGGACAAACTCAAACTACCTTCCTAATCAAACTTGAAAGCAGGCTGCATGACCTGTGTACCAGATACTTTAGATGGTTTTGGTATTATTTTATATTTCCAGACCCAAGCAGTTTCGTACTACTGCTGCTGTATTGTTGGTAATTGTTATCAACCAGACACTTACACAAGAGTCAGCTCCATTTCAATGCTGGGTAAAGTGACCTCTCTTAATTAGTTTCCTTATTATGCTGCAAAATCTTATTCCTTTGGGTGGAGAGTCATTAGATAGATACAAGCTATTATTGTTTCATTACAATTTTTTTCCTCATAATTCTCAGTTTTTCCACAGGTTTCCTCATTTTAATATTTATCCTAGCCATTTCTGAGCAGCTGTTTTCAGTGCAGCTTCCAGCCTTGATTGTCCCAGCCTGTTACTTTTCAGAACACGTTAATTAGTGATACAGAAGATGGCCAAGACAGATAGGTTCTCTTCCAGTGGAGTGCTAGATCTATTTCTCCACTTCTGCTGCTAATTAGCAGAATTATTAAAAATATATGTTGGGGTGATGTCTCCTTCCCTCCACTGAGGCAGCCTGTGCTGCCACTGCTCCCACTGCTGTTAAGTGCCCGTACCAGAGGTGGGGGTGAATTGGAACCAATATCTCCAGGTAGAAAGTTTGAAGCCCCTTCCCCCCCGGTGAAAGATACAGTTGTACAAGAGCCCTTATTATTTCTGTGCCTTAGCTGGACAGCTGCAGCCCAGCTCATGCCAAGGGACCAATATCCCACCTAAAAGGCCAGGATTAGGTAATATTTCACTGCTTTTTGTCCTCAGCCTCCACTTCCTTTCCCCCTCTTCCACATTCCATTCATTCTCTGGATATCTGGGTCTCCTTTCTGTTTGACTTTGCTATTACTGTTTTCTTTGTTATCCAGGTAGCACTGCTGATGGCCACAAAGATAGGTGGTAAATGGGGTGTGACAGGTAATAGCTGTGGACCCTGTGGGCCTTAAAGTGTAAAAGTAATGCATCTATACCCCAGCAAGCAAACAGAGATAAACCAACAAGATCAATTGCAGACTAGGGAGGAGTGCATTGCAGTCAATGGGGATTTTTGGAATACAAGCACTTGAAAGCCTTTGCTGAGGCACTAAGAAACATGAAGAACAACAAGAATGGGTCATTTCAGACACTTGGGAATTACTAAATACAGTTTTTCTCCTTTTCTAGAGTCCCCCTTTCACAGCTGCATTAGCAGAAAGTAGGTGGTCAAGGATGGAGAGTTCATTGTTGGAGCAGGTGTGAACAGGCATTCCTCCTGGAGAAGTCCACTCTGCAGAGCCAGGCTGGTCCAGGGAGAGTCCAGTCTCCCGTGTGAAATAGGATTCCTCTGTTACCATATTGCTTCTAAGTCTAGGTGAGGTCTAAGCACCCCAGGGCCTGATCATGTGTCACTGGTGGAAAAATACATCTGTTCATTCTCTATTAACAGATCAGGTAATTTCTAATTGGAGTTCGCGGACAATTGTAGAAGTAACAGCATTCTACCAGCATTTGAAAGAAACGAAATTGAATCATGCCATGGCTGTGTCAAAATATGTGCAAAAATTATCAAATATTAGTTAGATAAAATTTATAACATTTCAGGTTGACTTTATTGCTACTCTCATTTATTTCAGAGGCAACTGGAACAAAATAAAACAAAATATGTAAGAACAGTCAAAGTGAAGGGGTTTCTTTTTTCATTTGTGATGTAGAATGTAACTAAATGCCAATGCCTTGTTAAGAAGGATAAGAAATCCTAATTTCACCTGCTTGAATTATAATACTAATATCCCCTCCTAATAAGGGAATAATAAGCTTGGCTTCCTCATCTGTGCTGGAAAGCAAATAAGAGCCAGACTTCCTAATATTGGATCTGCACATAGAGAAGGAAGAGGGCCATTTCTAATGAGGTACCATATACTCTCGCTCCTGCTCTGTGCTACACTTGTTTAGCCCAATATTATGATTAAAATCCATCTTGCCTGTACCTTTAAATACAGATCCACTCTAGGAACAGCAGGAAGAAAACTATATTTTTCTAGGATATGTTTTCCCCTGCCAAATATACAAACTATCAAAACAAAATATAGCAATTTGTCTTTCATTTAATGATGAACGTTTTGCTCTAATATTTGTTCACTTTTCCAGAACTGTCTTAATTAAACTGCTGTAATCTATGTTTTCATACCAAACATGGTAATTTTGTTATTCAGGAGAGACAGAGCTGGAACATTCTGACACTTCTGAAGTAAGGCTGTATATAAAAACTTACTTCATAATTTCTGGAGGCACATAAAACGAAATAATTGTGTTTTATACAGAATTAACTTCCTCCGAAAATGCTGCTGTGAAAAAAATCACAATAGTCTATAAATCCTAGCGACATTCTCTGTTGTTTGACAGTTACTGGCTAGAAAACTTAAACCCAAATTGCAAAGTAAAGATGTGAAACAAAGTCGATTGCATGACGGAAAATTTCCATTTCTTTTTTTAGTTTTATGAGGGTTGTCCAGATCAAACCTTGCATATCAAGGTAGGAGTGATGGTAAAGATGCTCCTGGTTTTTTGCAATTTTCTTCAGTCTCAGCTCCAGCATGTGGTTGTCATCTACCCTCTTTCAGCCATCTGTGTCACTGAGCTTTAATATTGAAGTAGCTAATTAGTGATTCCTGCCTCAGCCAAAGATAGCTGTGATGGATTTGTATGCCTGAAATGTGCAACTATTGTGTGCTCGTGTGTTGATATTGATGTACCTGCAAGAATTTTTCTTGTAAATAAACAACCTTTTTATCTTGGAAATACCATCCTCCAAATTTCTGTCCTTAAGGTGAACAGGTGAACCTTTTTTGACTGAAACTAAAATAGCTTCTCCATGAAAAAACCTAAAGCATTATTTATAATCAAGCAGTATATATTTACCAGAAAAGCTTCCATTATTTTTCCATTTTCTGTGGGGTGGTCTATGTTTAATGACTGGTGTGATGATATAAGAACAGCTAGCAGTGTATCTATCCTGAGGGAAAAGTGAAGAAGTTTGCAGAGACTTACACTGCCCTTTGCAAGGCAGACAACATATTGATTCTTAAAGTGTATTTTGAGCACACAGTATTTCCCCAGAGAAACAGGGAAGGGGAATCTGTTTATTCCCTGTGGTCACAAACTAGGGTGCAGCTCCCTCCTGATGGTCTCTGGGAAGTGATGCTGTGCTCCCTGTATCCCAGGTCCGAAAATTACAACATCTCACAAGAGTGAGGGCTTGTGTCTGTACCTTCTCTCCTCTCTGCTTGGAGAACTTGACTTTTTAAAAACTGTTCTCAGCATCCTTTGCATGTCATTGCTTTGGGCTTCTTCCCTGCTACATTGGTAGATCCTTGGAGTGGTTGATTGCCCCTGAAGCCAGAGCAGAAAACAGCATGGTTGTGAAAAGTGCTGTACAGCCGCTCTCTGCTGAAGACCAGGCACACAAGCAGTCCATTTGTTTGAGAAGCAAAATAACTCTTCCGTCTCCTCCTAAGGGAAGTATGGGCCAGACTTTCCCCTAGTTTAGTGAATCAGAGAATCAGAGAATGATTTGGGTTGGAAGGGATCTTATAAATATCTAGTTTTGCCTCCCTCAAAATGGGCAAGGACACCTTCCAATAGACCAGGTTGCTCAAAGCCTTACCCGGCCTGGCTATGAGGGAGCTATTCCAGGGCTGGGGAATCTGTAACTCCTCTGGGCAACCTGTGCTAGTGTGTCGCCACATGCACAGTAAAGCATTTTGTCCCAATATCGAATCTAAACTTACCCTGTTTCAGTTAAAGGTTTTGCAATGACCCACTTGTTCTGTTGGTGCAGCTGCCACAACCAAGCCCATCAGTACTGCTGCAGCCTGGTAGGCCTAACCACCCTATTTCACCCACGTGCCAGTATTGAAGGTAAAAGATTGGAACCATTTCATAGAAGGATACAGAGCAGGAAAACAGCTCTGTTGTACACACAGCACACACCATGAAATTGTGAGGGTCTGTGTACAACTACAGCACAGCACAGTGTTGCTCCTGCCCAAAAAATCAGATAACTTTTATTTCAGTGCTGCTCTATTAATCTGATCCCTGACCCACTGCAGAGTTAGCCAGCTTGGATTTGGTGCCTCACGCTGTCACAAAACCAGTTCTAGCTAGTGGGTCCTTCTCCTGCAGTCCCCTGTGTGCTGCAGATACACACCAGCAGAGGTTCCCACTTCTAACTCTTCTGCATCCAAGGTGACAGTCCAGCCTCACCATCACCTGCATCCTGGCTAAGCAAGCTTGTACCAGCTTGCACTCACAACTCAAAAAGAGTGCACATGTAAGAAAATCGACTTCCCAGAGTTAAAGGGTCAGTGACTGTCCTTATTTGCACATTCTCCATCTATCCATTACATTTCTTATTAGAGTGTCTCTGCTGAGACAACCAGAGAAATATGAAGTCCCTGTAACCTCTTTAATCAAGTTCTGGTGTAGTATCAGTAAGGTCCAACAGATCTCTATGAAGTTTTTAATTTTCATGCTCTTTTCATCTACTTTCTGGGTATGGGCTGAGAGAAGAATTTCTCATGTCTCCACAGAGGTAAGCTGGAATTAGACCATCAGTGATGGTCTTGTGTGTGCTCTGGCAGTATAATTTAGCAGGTCATCAGTCTATAATGAAGCCTTAGCTCCCTTCTGGCGTTTTCATTTGTGATGTCTGAGTACTTTGCCTCCTTTTTTTACTGCATGATTTTCAGATAATTGTTCCAACTTACACATAATTATATTAGCTATGCTATTTAAATGCCATATAGTGCTTGGAGGTTTTTTTTTTTAAAAGCCTGATGCTGTTATCAAACTTAAAAGAGCATGGAAATGTGAGATTTTCACAGCAAATGTGGACTTCCAGTCTAAGTTGCCCTTTTATACTTTACTCACTCTGTAACCCAAAGCACCAAGTGCACAATCACATACCACTCACAACCCTGAAATCCTGCTGCAGTGAGACAAAGCTTGGCAGGAGACACTGAAACTCTAAAGCTAGAGGGTAAACACTTGACCTCTCTTTTCTTAGCTCTTATTACATATATTCAGGTAGCCACACTTGAAGATGAAGAGATGAGTGTCAGTGTAGTAACTTTACTAAAGGTAACCACTTTTGGGCTTGAAAGACATTGTTTTACCTTTTGAAAGCACTTCATCTTATAAATGGTTTTGGATTGTGCTCTGCTCATGGATCTTTATGGCACAAAGATGATGTGTTGAAGCCACTGGAACAATGCTTATCTTCTCTTGAACTTGCAGGTGCTTCTGACTTGTCTATTGCCCAACTCTTATTTCAAGCATCACAATATTAATTTCAAGAAATAGTTTTTCCCCTGAGTTGAGGTTGTTGCTATTTCTTGTTCTGTCAATTCCTATGTTTTAAAAAGATATTATGAATTATGGGCTTCTGAATATATATAATTTCCTTAAACAGATAATATTTTCTAAGTGCAGTTTCACTCTTTGGATTTCCTTGTGTGCCTTTCCTTAGGCCTTTCCAAAACAAACCAGAAAGCCAACAGGCTAAGCAAGGTCTGTGTGGATACTGAAAAGGTGCTAGCAGAAGGTTTTCCCAGCTTCTTGCAATATTCTGTGAGAATCTCTCCTTTCTCATGCAAGTTATGAAAACAATAAGATGGTTCTTGTAAATAGTATCCGGACACCTGCTGTTTTTCTGCTCTGTTTGGGTACAAGGCAGAAAATATTTTGAAATAGGCATTGTAGGACTTCAGCCAATCATCCCAGGAGGTGGGTGACCACTGACCAATCACCTTATGGCATTATAGCATATAAGCAGAAGCTGTAAATAATAAAATTCATTCCATTTTCTCATTGGATTTGTGTGTGCTGCATCTCTTCATCCCGGGTACTACAGCGACGGGTCTGGGTGAGAGTTTGTTTAGTTTTAACATTCAACACTCTGTGAATTGCTTAACAAGGGCTGAGGTCTCAGCCTATGTGGGATTAGGTAAATGGTATTAAAAAACATTCAGAATGAGCTATGGATGAAATACATTAGTACTTTATACTTTATCTGTTGGAGGAAGCCAGATGAGAAGTGATGGTTCTTCTGTATGTTTTGAATGATTACAGTCAATTGGGCATGCACTAAATGCATAATTTTAGATAGGGCTGATGAATGTGCAGGTTAGTAAAACTGCCTAATGTGTCTCATGCTTAGACCCCATTTTCAATTGTTTCTTATGTTGCCAGAATTTCACCATTTGAAGTGAAGCTCTGCCTGTCATGTCTACTCAGGTGGAATTACAAAGAAGTTTTGTTTCTCCTTTTGATTGGCATACAATTTGTGTTGAGAATATGCCATTTATTCTTCTGATGAAGTCTTCAAGTCTTCCCACTTGCATCTTGCAGAAAAACAAGCTTGTATGTGCTCAAGAGGCACTTGCTGCACTCTGATTTTCCCTTGCTATTTTCAAGTGTGGATGCTGAGGCTCTCTAAGGCAATCTCTGTGCCATCAGTGCTTTTAAATGGACTATAAATATTGCATAAAGTGATCGAGGACCTCTAGCATAGTGTAGATGGGAACAGAGCTTTGGTCTTGAACTCTCTCTCTGAACCACTGAAGAAATGCTGGCTGAAGCTTCGTACCCTATTCCTCATGCAAGACTGAAGGATGGGGCAGCAATGTGGTCTTACTTCCAAGGCTTCAAAGAGCTCAGCTCCTGTTGCAAATCTGTGGGCTGTTCCTAACGAATATGGTCCTTCACAGTTTCTTTGATGTCTTTCTGATGATCAGAGTAGCTGGGTGGAAGAAACTGTAAGGCATATGGCCAATTTCTTTTTTTTCTATGTAAAAGTGGGAAAAGGATCTGTGGGAGGAGCTGTACTGCTAAAATTCTTCAAAAGTCAGTGCAAGAGGCTTTAGGACTGCTCTCCCACTGCACAAGTGTTAAGCTACATGAATAGCACTGTGATCTACCCTAATAAAAAGAAAAGAAAGCCCAACAGATCTATTAATTTTCCTTCAAAACTTCATCTGAAATACTCTACTTCCACAAAATCAGCAAAATTTAGATGTCTCATTTTCCCCCCTCTGTGCCTGTCTCTAACTGATGCTCTTACTGTGACCACCACTATGTTTTCCTCAGAAGAATTAATGACATTTTGTGTGTTTGCAGCCAGATGAATCTCCATGGTACAAGGGAACAGTTTGTTTCAAAATCTCATAAGAAGCATGTTACAGAACTTGCTTGCGGAATGCGAGGAGGACTTCATATGAAATAGAGAAGGAAATTCTCAGTGTTCAGGGGCTTGGGGCATAATGCAGTCTCTCCAAATTAGACTCCTTGTTTGATATTGAAATAGCTTTCGTGTGTGACAAGAGAGAATTAGTCATCTTCCTTTAAAATAATTGATTGCTGGCCACTTGTTGTTCCAGCTGTCACCAACTGGTCTCTATTTTGGCTTAAAAACAAAACAAAACGTTATCTGGTTTTGGACTGTTGGAGCTTAAAAAGTAATGATCTGGATGATAACCTCTTGGTTTTTCACTGCCATGGAAGCAGCATTAGTCACTCACTGGTGCCAGATGTTATAGTTAGCCACATATTTTTGGCATGCTAGTCACTGTAGAGGACTTCAGGGTTTCTCTGTGGAACATTAGGGCTGTAGCACACAGTGACAATTCACCTAAAACAATTTTCTGCCATTCTTAGCTCATATTTGGGTAAAACTGGAGCTCAGAGAAATGTGAAGCATTGCCAGTATCCCAGGACCGTCAATGAAAGAGTAGGGGAGTCCCCCCTCATCCCCTCTCTTTGCAGACCTGACCTTGCTGTGACCAACCTAAGGCATCCTACTTTTAGGTGCTGCTAATATTTTCGACTGTCTGGGTTTGTCTGCTGAGTCCATAAATATTCAAAGTAGCAACATAATGCTTGAATGCTAAATAGTCCTGTTTTAGTCAGACAAAACTAGCTATTTTCTATGGTGTTGTAAGAGAGAAGCAATGTATAAAGCAGGTGAAAATGAGAAAGACTTAATGAGAGGTCATGTAAGAATCAACTGCTAGCTCATGAAGCACACAGTAAATACTCTTTGTTTCCCTTCCCCAAAAATCACCCTGACAATCTCGTATTAAGACAAATGAGTTAATCTGTTAACTAGAGAATATTTAAATAATTGAATGTAGTTTGGAAGTAGTAAAAAATAGCAGCTATGCTGTGCTCCAGAACTGGGGCTGTCCATGTCACAACTTACAGGGAAGGGTAGAGAAGTGAATGCACTTCTTATTTGCAGCTGGTCAGGCACAGCAAATGATCTTTCAACAACTCCAAGAGCTGGCAAGTTCCTTCAACCGTGGACTATTTATGGTGCTGCTGTGAGCATGTCCTGACACTCTCCTTGTTCTCTGACACAGATTATTTTTAAACAGATGGCAAAACAAAAAGGCAAACTAAAAGGATGCAGAAAGAAAATCACACACAGTGGAAGGAAGAAATACAATCCACTTTCCAGGTGTTCTTCCATATGTAGGTGAAGCTGATGGCTGTGGCTATATATCCAAGGAGATGGGCTCCAGGAAAGTATAGTCTGGAAGCATAAATCATTGCTTCAGTCCCTCTGTACTTTTTCTGGGTTTTTCCTGCTTTGAGGGAAAACTATTTTTAAGGCTCTCAAAAGAGGAGTGGGCTGACAATAGACTATTCTTTCATTGTTTTGCTCACTGTCTAGTTCTAGTTTCTGCCACAGCTGTTTTAGTTCATGCTTTTTCAGATTACTTTTCTTGTTTACTGGATGCTATTTCAACATATTTCTTTGTTCTATGTTTGGGACAATTTGTCTTAAACCTGAGCTTCCCTCAGAACAGTGGGAGCAGCTGCAGCAGAGCTCAGCAGCAGCTGGGTGCTTGAATATTCACCCGTCTTCCCAGCAAGATTTTGACAGTACAGAGGTGTTGTTATCAGGATCCCATCTAGCAAACAAGAAGGCCAGTTGGATTACATCTGCAGGGCAGGTGTTGGAGGCTCATTTAGATACACTCTGAGGGTAAATTCCTCAAGCTGCAGGGGTCCTTGCAGCCAAATTCTTTGATGCTAGTGACAGTCACTGACACTGTGGGCAGTGGCGCAGGATGCCTTCTGCAGGGCTGAACCCTTACTTCTTCATTATTGAAGACACTGCTAGCAGTGGGAAGGGGTATTTTATCAAGTCCAAGCTCTTCCCCTCCAGCCCACACACTTTGGCAAGCTCTGTGCTTCAGCAAAGAGGGAAATCAACTCTGGTACTCAGAAAGGTGTTAAAGTAAAAATCAACACCGTATAATTATCAGCAGCTCCAGCCCAATAACCAGCATCCTGCACTGCATCAAAAGCAATATCATGGAGTCCAATATTGGAACATTAGTGCAAGCTGAATATTGCTTCTTTGAACTTAGGTTGTTTTCAGTTTGCTCTGTTATTATTTCCTGCATTGTTTGTTTTACTAAGGAGACAACAGGAAGATACACAGTTTGCCCTGTTTTTCATAGGCAGCACAGCAGTCCTGACAATGGTATTGCAGGAAGCAAGGATCCCTCCTCTCTTGCTGCAGCCATAATGTAACCACTGGTCTATCTCTGTCTTCTCTTTCATTAGATTTTGTGCCCCTGCTTTGACCAAAACCCCATTGTTCTATAACTTCCTTTTCCAAAGGCAAGAGACCTTTCTATTTCCATATTCAATTATTAAATATGTGCACATTTAGTTATTTGAATTTATTGTTTGACCTTCTTGGTCTGTTATATATGTAACCAATGCTTTTATTTAGATATAGATATAGATAGATTAGGATATATCTACATAGCTATATCTATATCTATTTTTATATATTTTTTTTTTTTTTACACAGATCTTTTCTCCATCATGTCTGCGTTTAATATGCTTTTTATTCTTCTCTCTGTTAGGATACACAGATCAATTTTTTTTCCTTTTTTCCGTCAAGACAAACTACCTATTCCTTTGCCCCTCTTAACAATGTTGCTTCCAATCTCTTTAAATTTCAGCTCGAATCCTCAGATAATGATCAGAATTTTACCTATTTATCCATTTTTTGTACCATACCTCTGGCATTTTTTTATGTCCTTCTCAATTGAAGAAGTAGTTAAATCTAAGTGAAGAGCAGAAATATTTGCAGTTAGTCATGATATTGGTCTTTTCAGCATCAGATGGCTAAATTAGTTTCCCTCATTTCCAATAATGCTCTGTCTTCAGTGAAAAACTTGCAGACCTACTTTCACATGTTCTTCCACTTAATATAAACCCATCTTCTGTGGGATTTTATTTTTAATGATCAAATTTTCTAAAATGGTTTCCGCAATTACAAGACTAATAAGAATAGCTCACAGTCTCTTGGTTTTATCAGCTATTTGGTGGAGAAATATGGCACCCATCACGTCTAGAAGTAATTCACCCTTCTATTACTCTTCACACTTATTCTACATTCTTTATGTAGGATACTAAAGTATCCCTTGATGATATGATTACTAGTAAAACTCTCCTAATAGCATTGCCTGAATATGTGTAACAACCAGACCTCATAACGAAATTATGTGGTGGTTTCTCAGCCCAGCAAAACCTCTTTCATTTTTTTTCCCAGTGAGATTGAGATAGATACTGTTGTGCCCATGCCATTGCTTCTACCTTTACACTTTTATGCTCAGTTCCTTTGCTGATGCACCCCACTGCCTTTAGCTTCATCTCTGTCTTTCTGCACACTGCCTTTTCTCAATACATCTGCTCTAAATGTGACTGCTATTTTACCACATGCTGTTATTCCTTCTAGTGTCTGATTTCACATCGTGTTCCAATAGTTTGACCTTGCCTGGTCTGCTTGCCAGGCCTCCTGCGTTAGGGCACGATGGGGAAGCAGTTTCTTACCACCCATGCTCAGCAATCCATCGGGGAGAGAAACTGTCTCTGAGGAGTGAGATCAGCTGCTTGAATGTTGTTTCCTGCAGTGTGAGTTTCCTTCCTCATGCTCCATCAGCTGTTGCCATGTTTGTCGTTACCTCATTTGTTACTCCTGAAAACCAAAATCACTCCCAGTTTCCCCCTAATTTTTTTCTGGTCTAAAGTCCTTTCTATGAGGTATGCTAACCCTGTTTTGTAGGAACTCAGGATTTCATACAGCAAGCAGCATCCTCTTTCCATGACCGCCTCCCTGCAGCTAGTTTTTCCCAGATGTTTTCAGGTTTGCTGCTCTCAGTTTTGCTTTGCAATAAAAGCATGAAGCCTGGTAGATTGAACCTGAAGGTGACACAATTTGCAGGTAATGGAAGAACAGTTTGGAGTTCAGTGTGGAAATACTAACACTAAATGATGTGAGTGTCTTAAATGCCATGTGCTAAGCTACAGCAAAATCTCTTTTGTGCAACAGCCACAACAGTGAAAATTAATTTTTTCAGAAATGTCTTTTATCCAGATTATTTATTTTAGACCCCAACCTAACAGCATTCAATGCAAATTTAGATTCCTTTTGTACTTTTGAAAATTGTTGCTTATAAAATGACAGTCATTTATGTTGAGGCCATGTCTTCACTGAAGAGAGGGCACACATGAAATTCTAGTTGTACTGTTTTGTTCCCTTCAGTGCTGCATAAACCCCACATCTTAGGCTGAACTTCTGCCTCTCATCACAAGCTGTGCCAATCTAAGATGAAACCAGTGTTGTGGAAAGACCTGTTTGGAAGTGCCATTACTCTTCTGGTTTAATAAAGTAAGCCAACAACTGGAAGGGATACACTGTCATGGCAGTCAATGAAAGTCATTCCAGGAAAAAAGCATGCTGATGGCATTTTGCATTGAAGCAGAAGCATGTTATGTTGTGAAAATGCAGGCAGTGAAGATAATCAACAACATCCCCTTGAGCTGGTCAGTTGTTATTTTGCAAGGCATCCTTCAGCTCACACTGACACAGGGTAAAATGAGAATAATCATCAACAATACAACAGAAACTGTATCAGATAAAAGTGACCTATCAAGTCTGAGCTGCTTTCTTTAGTCATCCTGAACATATTTTTCAGTATTCCATTTATTTCCCAAGCTCAGGCTTCTCTTTTGGGAGCCCTTTTGTTGTTGCCTCCTTAGACATTTCAGAGTTTCTGATTTCTGAGGTTTTCCCAAGTGATGAATTTTACTGAACTCCTACCAAAAGCCTAGGGCTCACAAGGTCAGGACCAGGCATGCAGTTCCTGTTCAAATGTGCTACAAGGATGGAAGAAACACAACACAAAATTGGGAAGGAATTGTTTTATAATGATACAATGATCTAGGAAACTTGCAGTGCCAAAATGAGGAGTTAAGTGGGCAAGAAAACAAGGCCCTTCTACGAATCTGTGGGACAGCGCGGCAGAAGTTACAGCTTTTGAGTTCATTTGCAAAGTAGACATCTGTCAGTCCAGGCCAAATCCAATGAAAATCTTGAATTCTCACCTCTCCTATGTGCACGGCAGAGGAAACCAATCTTCGAGCAAGATTCCGGACTAACCCTGCAGCAAACTAAAGCAATAATTCCCACTGATGGACAGTTGGAAGAGGTAGTGAGTAGAGGACATGAAGGTGAGTTTGCAGACCTGGAGCTCAAATCATAAACAAAAGAAGTCCAAAATAACTCTCTTTAGTTAACACTCCCGCAGAATATTAGAGTGATGTATTGACAATTTGTCCCCATTTTAGGCACTGTTACACCCTGTAGATGGGTGATAGGGGTTATTGATATTGATATTGAGTAATATGCTGTGCTTGGGGAGCCAGAGGGATGCATAATGATGTCAGAACAGGAGAGGGATATGTGCATTGTTTGCTCTTTTCTGACCTGCTCAACTCGCCAAACATGGATGAACTTTCAGGCAAAGGCAGGAACATCAAAGCTGATGGAACAGGATCCATGTAGAATCTTAGAGCTCTTTTGTCCTACAAGTCCTCTGAAAAAGAATGAGTTGACCAGCCCTGAGATTCAGGCCAGAGGAAGGACTTGCACTCAGCTTTCTTTTTGGAAGAATAAATGCTTGAAATTCTGGTTAGGGTACATTCAGCAAATAATCAAAATTTCTGATATTGATGCAAGGCAGTATTGCAGATGGCTGTCAACTAAAGAGCTTCAGACAAGCGACTTCGGTTTCTAGTGCACCCTATTAGACCAGGAGGATGTAACTGGGTCATCTCAAACCAGATGTGGTATGGGAAGAGCAATCGATCATTCTCCGCTGGTGATAGACTGAGGACACCGTGATGCTTCTTTGTTTCCCCTACTTACCAGATTGCACTATCTTTTTTTTTTTTTTTATGCCATCACAAAGGTATTTCTTTCTTTATTTAAGCAGGAAAAAATAGATTTATGCTTGCTGTAAAAATATCTATTATTCAGATTTTTCGTCATGACTGGAAATATTGTCATTCACCTATGCTAGCTTCAGGTGTTTCAAACTTAGTTATGGAAGTTTGAACCAGTCCCACAGACATCCTTTATCTCTGATGCAGATGGATGCGGATGGTATGGAGGTCTTTTATCCTTCATCTCTGCTCTGACGTCCTCTTTATCATGAGAGTTCCTGCAGTTAAACCTCATGCATCTCTGTATAGGATGTCTATCCTTTCCTTGCCATGAGAGGAGTGGACAGACTTGTTTCTTCAGATTGTTAGTTCAACCTTTTGGACATTTATGGTTAAATTTTCATTCCCTTTACTTATGTCAATCTGTCATTAAATTGCTTTCCAACTAACTTGAGGACTGGAGAAAGCTTCATTTATAGCTCTTGTTTCACCATTAAGCTGGGAGATTTTCACGCATCTTAGAGTCCGTCACTCTATAGTTCAACGGTAACAGGACGTTAGATGGCAACGAGGTGCTACCTGGAGTTGTGAAGGAAAAAAATAACCTAGCACAGATACAGGACTAAGCTCTGTGACAGAACATAAACTGCATCCTAGACTCATTACTGTGTGCACCTCTAAAATGTTGCCACACATGTAGTTATCTTGAGTTTTCCTGAGCACCTAGACCTGAATCTCAGTTTATAACGTGTATCAGTTGATGGAACTCAAGCCTTTCCCAGCAGACCAGGAGCAGCCTGGTGCCCTGCTGCAAATCAGTCCCATGGGTCCCTTCCCCAATCTTTGTAGTGGAAGCATAATTTAATAATTTTATGCTCTTTCAGTGACTCAGATATACTCCCTGAGTTTGACAGTCTCTACAGAGATTTTCTGTTCATGCCATGGCCCCTGCAAAGAGAAGCAGTACCTAAGGGACTTCAGAGCAGCAAAACCTGGTTTAAGAGAAATGCGCTCCTGATTACTGCCATGGGTACATGCCATGGCTGATCTGTTGGATTATTTTAGTGGCCCTGTTTCTCAGAAACAGAACAGGAAAAATTTGTGCATGATTAGAGCATAAGATTCTCTGGAATTCATTCACAGTTGCTTGTGAGTAACAGTATCTAATCAGACATTTCTCTGGGGACATGTCTGCACTGGTACTTCCAATTAGGAAGTCATCACAAAGCATGCACACACAAATCTAAAAAACTCAGTTCTGTAGTAAACAGAGTTGGTGTTGCTTGCTGGCATTGCTCTTCTGAAAAAAGCTGATTGCATTGTGCCCTGAGTATGTGAACTGAAGAGGTTCAGTAATGAAGGTGCCTAAGCTTATCACTTTACTAATATTAGTATTTAGTGTTAACAACACTGCTTATAGTTGGTGCAATGTAGCCCTGTTTTTCACAATATTACTTTACTGCAATTTGGTTTCAGTGAGGCTTAAGCAGATACTTCAATGTAAACTGTTCCAAAAGTGTGGGGCCTCACTGAACAAAATGAATACGTGAGAATATTTCAAAGCATTCAAATGAACCTAAAACAAAGAAAGAGTAAGGTATGTCTTTGCTGGAGCACTACAAGACTTTCTTGTAAGGAAGGATTTTAATTACAATCCCACACTCAGCGTTTTGAGAGGTTACAGGCATCAATTTCCCATGTGGTTATTTTCTGTGGAATTCAGCAGTTCTCTGTATTCACATTCCTGGAAACAACAGGAACCCTGCTTTTCTTCAAGCTGAACTAGACAGGCAGACATCAAAGTGAGGAAAGCAGAGCACTTATGAGTCAATGCTTTGTGTTAAAACATGTTTTTGACAATTTTTTTACTCCACAAAAGGAGTTACCATCACTAACCTAGAAACCAGTCTAGAGGGTTTATTATAGCTTAACAGTGGTCTCCCTCAATGTTTGCAGAGCAAATTGATGGGCAGCCAGATGAGGAAGATGAACTCAGTGTTCAAGTCTAGTATTCTGTGAAAGGGTTGTGTAGTTTCCAACACAGTTTTCAAACCATCTGAGATAAAAAGACACCTGATTAGGTCATTCTGTCTCACAGCATCAGCCTGAAGCTCAGACACGAAGGTGATATAGTCTTGGTCTCTTTTCCTGTAGTCCGCTGATTTCGTTCTCTTACAGGAAATTCTCTGTTTGGGTTTGAACTCTACTAGCATTTGCCTTCCTGAATATTTGATCATGATATTAGATTAAAGGAATATTCTCACTGATGCTTGCCTGTTCTGGAATGCTGATATCTCAGTGCAGCATGCAGTGTTCATGTGCCAGTAGATTTGATGTATAAGAAGCTTTTGTCCATTTAGCTTTCTGCATTTCATAAGGCTATGGATTTCCTTGTTATGCGTAGGAGCTGTCACCCTGGATCAGAACTATGGTGATTCACTGGCTTAATGCTTACTGGAGCCAGAAGTAACATTCACATGAGAATTTCAATTAAAACTCAGAAGAGATGTAAGATACACACTTTTAGCAGAGAGGGTGATTTATTATTGGGAAGGAACTAGCCTTGGAAGCAGCTAATTTTTCATTTGTGTTTGAAAATTAGAACTGGAATTCTTTCTGGAGGGTATGTTGTAGCCAAAACCAAAGTATTGAGTTCAGTACAAGGATTGCTGAGTGAAATCAGATGACATGTGCTAGAAGAATGGGCTACATGAAGAGACAGTTTTTTCAGTTCATTTGTCCCACATGCAGAAGAACAAAGTCCCTAGGAGCAGAAAAGACTAGCTTTCTTGGCAGAACAAGGGCCACCTCTGACTTCTCCTCCAGTCATCTGAATCTGAGAAATTTTCATGCTGCTGGCTTGGTGCTTGCCTTTGACAGAGACCACTGGCACAGCACTGATTCAGTGCTGAAAGTATGCATTTATACTGAGGGGCTGGATTTAGAAAATATAAGGCCTTCTGCAAAATCAGCATGTGTTTTACGTGGGAGAAAAAGGATGTGGCAGAGTGTATGCGTGAGGAGTAAGGAATATCAAATTCATAATTCTCGGTTTCTAGAAACTGTATTGGGAAAGCTGTTCTAGGAAATGCAACTACAAGGGGTTTGGTTTTTTTGGTGCCTTTGAAATATTCAGTAACTTTGTAACACATTGTGTCATACTCTAGTTCATTATTGTGCATTGGGGCCACAAGTAGCACCTCTTTGTTTCGGAATTTTTTATTCACGCAGGACAGAGCCTAGTAAGTGTTTTTGTTTATAACCTCCTTTCTAAGACCATTGTGATCTCCTGTTGTTTTCTACACTGGAAAGGGTCATATTTCATCTGTAGCAGTAAAATAAATACATGTGTAAATCAGGGCCTCACTTACTGCTGAGGGACAACATCTGCAAGGTGATATTCATTCATGCCCTTATTTTTTTTCCTGGGATGGTGTAGACACTTCTACTTGGGTATAGTTTTTCTTTTGTGTTTCCTGGTCTTGCCTTTAATTTATCCTTCAAGACTTAAACCCCTGGACAGCTACCAGTAGACACCACACTGCAAAGAGAAATCCCACAGTCCTCCCTGTGCTCTAGAGTTCAGGTCTCTTACAATTGGCAGATTAATGGGAACTGAAAAAAAGATCAGGTGTTTGCAGCAGCTTGAAGCACATATAGTTGCAAAAGTAATAGCTCTTGTCTCAATTGTTTACAGGCTTTGGCCGAAGTGGTGACAGCTAGCTGCCAAAAGCTTGCAAAATCAGCCTCTAAAAGTACACTACCAATAGTGTTGTGTTTCTCAAAGTTACTGAGTATTGTCCCACCAGGATTCAGAGTGGCTGTAGGGCTGTAAAGGATGTGAAAGACAGCTTTGTCTTAAAGCAGCATGCTGTGTCATCTAACTGCACCAGGCCAGATCCCAGGAGCAAAATCCAGCAGTGTTCACTGGTTCTGTGGTGCACACGAGGGGGCTGACAGCATTTCATGTTACATTGCTTCATGTCTCTGTTCCAGACAATACCAGAGAGTTCTCTTCAAGACAATGACAAGATGTTGCTGCTGAGGATGATTTGCTCCAAGCAACCTGTTCCACAAGAAGCAGGTACGAGGCGTAACCCTACCCAAGGATTACAGATCTACCCCTCCAGAACTACCTTTGTGCCACTCTCTGTGACCTGCAGCATACACTTTTAGCTTTGTGCTATAGCAAGACCACTCAGCTTGGCTGAATTTTCAACTTTCAGATACTTTGCACTGTGAAAACATTCACAAAGAAGAATAATTTTGTCTGAGTGTCACAGGGGTGGAATATGAAGACTAGCTGAGTGCTGGGTGGTTGTGGTCATTCTGATCCACAGAGGGTTATATGAAGCAAGGATCCTTCTCTGGTCCATCTTAATGAGTTTTATAGACACAGATTAAGATGTGTTAGGAAAATAGTCAATATAGCAGCATGTTCAGTAGATGTTTCCTTATTGCAGAATGCCTGGAAAATGGCATTCTGTCAGAAAACTGGCCTGAAACTGTACACTTGTCTGGAGCTCAGACACCTGACCTAAAGTTTCAAGGAAGCACTTCTTCCAAAGTGGTAGCTACAGGTCTTATTGATCTGAAGGTATCCTTCTTTAGAAGATGATGTGACACTCAGGGCCTACCCTCAAGATGATGAGACAAGCTGTTGCTGCTTCTTTTGACTACCGTGGTGAGATATCAAGCTCCTAGGCTGCAGCTAAAGTCCCAGCAGGTTCAATTTCTGCCTTCACCCTGCAGGGTTCTAACAGAGCCCTGGGAAGAAAAGGAGTGTCCCTTACATCTCTTCCTGAAGGTGTGCCACTGTGCAGCAAAGACGTGCTTGCTGCTTAGGGTTTTTCCTTAGACCAGTTCTGAGCTGAGGTGGTCACTAGCAGGATAGGGAAGAGTCCTGTGCTGTATGTCACACAAAGTCGGAAAGTGAACTGGAAGGTTGGGTCCATGAATCTCAATCTGGACATTGACCATACCAGCCTGGTACAGCCTACACTGTGCACTGTGCACTCATGGGCTCCTTCTGCCTTCAGTCTCACAGAAGCAGGGTGTGAGAGTGCCCACCGTGCCTTCTCCATTAGCCTGTCACCTTGTATTCATGTTATAACCTCCTACAAAATATGGCTTTGAACCACCTCAGGTTTCCAAGGCTGGCCTGGTGCCCCAATGCTAAATGATGGGCGAGTAACAGGTAGAAATGGCCCAAAACACTCCCACTGCCTTCTGGCTTCTGATAGAGGGAAAGCAGCTGCTAATTTATTTAATAAGAAACTTGATGCTGGGTGTCTGGTGGATTTTGGGTGTTGTGGGATGTGCCATGTGTGAGGGTCTTGATCTGGCTCAGTTCCTGGGCTGTGTAGGCTTGGGCTCACTTAAACATGAAAACTAAAGTCTAGGTGCTATGAACTTTATCAAATATAAGGTATAGTTGGAAGTCAGGTGGCAGAGGACCTTCAGTCTGGCAGTGGGATACTTCTCCATCTAAGTACTTTAAACACAGAAGTTCCCTTGTGTCCAGGCTCTTAAGTAGCCACTTGTCTGCACTGATTTTCTGTAGAGAGTAAAGTGTTTGACCTTCTGTAGGGTTCTTGTTCTGAGCACTAAAAAAATTGGTGCTTAATAGCTGGTAATTTTGAGTAAGGGTAAAGTCTATCTAGCTCTAAGGGTGTTAAAATGTGAAAATTCAGACAGAAATCTACTCACGGTGACAGAATGACACATTCAAGATGAACTCTGAAAATTTCTATGGTCAAGAAAAGGAAGACTACATAAAAAAAGCCTGGCTTCTAATCCCTCTCTCTCACTGTTTTCCATGAAGACTGAACTGGAGCATGCAGCAGTTCTCTCTGATGCATTTCCTTCACACTAACATTGGTCTATCTCTGTATGTACAGTTTTTGAAGACAGTGGCTCTTATTGAATTACTGAGCTAGTTTGTTGGTTGTGTTATCTTTTGTTATATTTTTCATAAAGCTGTCATGGCAACAAAGGGAGAATGAGATTTTCCTTCAAATCCTCCCTGTTTGTTATCCAGATGAAGCGATGGTGTGCCTCTGGTTTCTGACTGTAACTGCCCTTATGAAACACCTTCCACATGGGCATGTCTAAACAGGTATTTGCTGAGCTTCACTGTCTCATCTGTTTTCTCCTCCAGTGGACAAGTATGAAAAGGTAGTTTGTCTTCAGTAATCCAATAAATAAACTCCAAAATGGCAGGCTTCCCTCCATGTGCTCTGCAGCATGGACATCAGACCTCTGGACATCAGACCTCGCCTCCAGCATGAAAATGCTCCTTGTCCCACTTGCTGCCGTTTCTGTCCCAAGCTGCAAGCTACTGCAAACAGTAAGGGAAACATGGTTTAAAAATGAAAGGATAAATTGCTGCAGACTCAGGTCTGGAATATGTCAGATTAAAAAAGAGAGATAAACCACCCCTGCTGCCAAGCACTGCAGTGTATTTGCCTGTGAGATTTTGTCTTTGCTCATGTTTTGCTTGTGGCAATTTGGCAGCTTATTCTTAGAGTCTTCACAGTCACCTGCTTTAGCCCTGATATTTATATTTTATTTTCCATTGTCTAATTTTTTCTCCTAACTTCTAACTTCTACATCCTGTGTGGCTGAATCAATGCCTTTCCCTCTTTGATAGCTAAACTGAAGATATTTGTATTGGCGTTAGCTGCACAAAACTACCAGTCTTCAAAAGTTGCTCATTTTACTAGTTTCTCTGTGAGTTATTAAAAACTGATCACAAACTTCATTTTCTTCATTTTCAGGCAGCCTTTTTATAGGACATGAACTTTAAAACCTAGTTCTTAATGACATGTTATAACCATGAGACAAAGATCTGGCTATTGTTGCATTCAATTTATTTTAAGATTTCGCATTACTAGTCAGGAAACATAGGTGCAGATCATGAACTAGAAATTCTGTTTTGCATGCTGATGCTCCCATGAAATTGCTTTTCTTTGTTGTATGCTTTGTTGTATTTGAAAGGCGTTTTGAAAATTCATGCACAGAAAAATTTTCCATTATCCTGGGGTAATTCAGATCATCAGAGGATGTAAAATATGTCGATAACACATGAAAATTGCACCAAATTAATTAACACTAAATCTAACTGTGACTCCCAAAGTATTGCTAGACAAACAGCATTATGGTAATGTGAACTGCATTTATTAAAAATGTTATCATTGTGGATTTCTCTGTTAAGAAAGGATGCATTTACAAAGACTGTTTCTTGTTGTTATTTTTGCACATGTAAAAGCAAAAATGCAACTCTTGAAAAGTTACATTGCCCTTTGAAATAAACTTCAGATGTTTGTATATAAGTAATAAATTTTTATTTTGTGATAAAGTGGTAATACCCTAGGGCCCTTCCAGAGCATATATTCAAAACAGATAATCAGCCAAGCAGAAATTTAGTTCTCTTTAACAATTATTTGCAGCAATTTCAAGAACAAAACTGCATTCTTTTCTAGCAGATGCTGTTTTTAAATAACTTTCATTTTCCTTTGTCTCTTTCAGTTTCTGGTACTCAGGATTAAAACTTGCCTCATATTTTGAATTCTTTTTTACCTTTATTCAATTAAACAAATATTCAGCAGTGATGCCTTTTCAATGATTTGGATTTTCGTTCACTAGTCATTTAATTTATACTGACTTCACAGCAATTGACACTTTCTGTCTGTAAAAATACCTTGGAATAATGTCTAGTATCAGCTTAATCTACTATCAGCTTGTAATATTCCTGCTATCACCTTCCTCTGTCTCCACCTTTCAGAGTCTCTGTGTCACTTCTGTCTCAGAGTCAAAACTTGCCTCTTGTTCCATGTCCCTAAGTACCAAATGTGCCAGGGTGAAGAAAAGGTGTGACACATAGCTGGCAAGACAAATGCTGTATGGGACAATGGCTTAAATGTGCTTTGGCCTGCCTCCTACTCTCACCATGTCTTGAGGCCATGGAGGAGCTCAATCTGCTCCTCTCATTTACATCATGGCATTCACTCATGCATGTTTATGTTGGGGTGAAATTCAGAAATCCACATCCTGCAGAGCAGGAGATCAAGAATAGCAGTCTAATTTACTCCATTTGAACTTGGGAGTTCTGGTCTTCTGGACCACAAATTGATACCATGAACTGATGTCAGTTTTTCTACACATCCCGAACTAAATGAATGTCAATGAGCCACCTTGGAGGGTTCAAACTGGAGTGGTGTTTTTTAATTTTCTATAATGGTACCCTTCAGTATGGAGTCTCTTGCTATGCACCACAGGATAAACAAGCCTTTAAAGAAGCAGTAGAGGGCTTGTACTGTGGACAAGCAGCCATGATCACCACAGGCTGGCCAGTCCAAAGTGGAAATGTCTAAAAAAGTCCTTGGGCAATTTGGACTTTTTGTCCCAAGTGCCTTTGGACTTTTGCTCTGCCTCCCCTGCTTCCACTGTAATCCTTGTAGCTGATGGTACCTGGTGGTTCACATGTCCTACTTGACAGAATCATGTCCAAATGGAGCAGGGGGAGATGGAGATGACATAAAGCTAAAACAGAGAGTAAGGATACATTAAAGCACAGTCAGGAAAGTCATGGCACAATATTGGTTAAAGGCATAGGACTTAAGTACTGATGAAGAAGCAGCAGAGGAAAAAAACACCTACCTCTGAAAACAATGGGGAAAATAATCCCATGGGATTTTGTCTTTCCAGGCAATAGAACAGCGGCAGTCCAGTTTTCTGTCTGCAGAGAGGGCATGCTGGCAGAGGGAAAGCATGACAGGTGTGTTGTCGTATTCCCCTCTGGGCTGAGTGACAAACGTTCATCTGGAATCTTACCGATGCAAAGCAGAGTGAGAGTATGAAAAGGTGGGAGAGTGGCATTCCCAGAATTCTGAAAATATGTGCTGCAAATGAGCAACAGATGGAGCCTCCACCATCAGCAGCCTTTTCAGGCAGGCTTGCTCACACTGCAGGCTTGTCAGGTGTTTTAAACTGTGAGAAAGGTTCTGATGATGAGGTCCCTAGTACCCATATGCAGCTTAAGTACCACTGAAAATTACCCCAGAGAATGTCTGAATGAATGTTGAATGTCTGTTCTTTCATGGCCTCTCCTAACACTGCATACATCTTCATCTTACTACATACAAGGGGTTCTATTTGGGAAAGCATGGATGAAATGCCTGGGTACATGAAGATACTCGCTAAGCTTTGATACACCAGCTTTCCACTGGACCAGTATGTCTGATGGTGACTGGAATCTGTGTCCTGGTGAAAAATGGGAGCTGCAAGTTGATTGTCCAGCTAATGTTTAATATCCAGCAGCTAGGATCCATCATCCTTGCTGCAGCTGTTTCTGTAGTGCAACAGATAGTAACCAGATGAGAGTATTGGAGGGGATCCGTCCAGAAAATCCCACATGCACCCAAATTACAGATGACAAGTGGAAAGTAGAGACACTAAGCTCCTCTGGGCTCTGTAGCAAAGCACTTCTCCTACACATGAAGATTTTCCCTCTTCACTAATAAAAAATAAGTGGAAGGGCCTACCGTTTGCAAGGCCTCATTTTGAACCTGATGAAGGGATGATTTCGATCAATTTATCGCTCATATAGGTTTTTTTTGTTTCTTGCTTGTTTTGTTGAAATGTTTACAACTTTGCTTGATATGCTGTCTGGCTAACAGTTTATTCTTGTATTACTTTCCAGACAGAATGTCAGTGGCTAAGATGCTATCTTAATGAGCTATCAGTTGTAAAATACTCCAGACTTACGCCCTAATTAAACATAAACATGATGCAGGGTTGTGAAATTGTTCTGCAAAGGACTGCCTACAGCTATAGCTGAAAACTGTTCCACAGGAATATTGAGGAGACAGCCACTGTCTGCAAGACAGCTGCTGAAGTCAAAAGTAATAATAAAAAATCAAGCACATTTGTGCTTTTACAGTTTGCAGTTTGCTTGAGCTGTGAGACAAATAACCCCTGACTGTGGCAGTGTGCACTTGGTGGCTGCTGAAGGGGAGTGGCAGGGCTTGGTCACGCCGCTGGCAGTGGCACCAGCTCACCAGAGTGCTCGGGGGCTCGCTGCCACCACATTGCTGTGCTGCGGCTGTCACCAGGCCATGTGTTTTCAGAGCTATTGCCTTTTTTTTTTTGCTGTGAAAATGAGCACTGCTGTGCCAAACAAAACAGAATGAACAATGATTTGGAGTGTTTGCTGAAACACAAATGTTCTTCCAGGAGCTGAAGTGGCAGAGGGGGACAGGCAGCAGCAGATTATTGTTCAGAGCAGTGATTTCCATTGCATACTTGCTAGAGGACTGACCTGGAGGCTTGTGTTAGCCTGTAGAATCTCACAGTCTCCAAAAATATTTTGTGGATCCATTCTGATTCAGAGATGTTCTACATGTGCTGTGTTACTATTTGGAAATTATTTGAGAATGATTGAATCCATCAAGCAGAATCCATCTTACAGAATCCATCTTACAGAGTAGAAAAGGAGGTTGTCTCAGGAAAGGAAAGAGGACATAAGGATTGAAGACTTCACATCTGTGTGCTAAAATCAAATGGTGATCAGAAGGTTGGGGATTTGTGCATTCAACTGCCTTGTCCACTCTGGAAGCCCATCCTGTCCCTGGGGCAACCCTTCCCATGTGTCAGGTTTGGTTTTTCTCAGATCAGATTGTGGGGAAGGGAAGGGTGAGAGTGTGAGGATGGCAGCATGAAAGTAGCATCCCCTGAAGTTTCACACTGGTCCATGTAAAAAAACCCATTATTTGATAGCTCTTACACTGTCCTGTGTGTGCAGATGCTCTGTGCATGTCACCTATTGTTTTGATCCATCTTTATCTGAGACTGTCACCCTGGCATCTACCTATGGCCAATGGAAAGGAGAGGGTACTTCCAGAGCAAAATTTTCCTTGTCCAAAGACAGATGTTGAAGACAAGACACGGGAGTAGCAATCACTGAAATTTAAATTAGAGGAACTGAATTCTTCATTTCTCAGTGATATAAACCTGGGGAACTTCTGTTCCTCCTTTCTTTGCTCCGTGTGATCAAAGAGCTGGCATGTTCACCAGCAAATCCCCTCGATATTTGGAACATGTCTTGAGTTCCGTTGATGAACATTATTTTAAGGTGGTCATTCAGGTTGCCAGGCTGTGTGTCCCTGGCCCATTTGGAGTGACAAAAGTACGAGGCCAGGGGAGCAGTTCACCCTTGTCAGACTTGCATCCTTTTCGGGTAAGGCTTTGTAACTGCCCAAGCTGCTCCTGAAGAGGCTGTAATTATTGCAGCAGCTCGAGGCCAGATTGTTAAACCTATAGGCTTACTGCTTTTGGCAGTTCTGGGCTTGAATGGATTGAAAAAGAAGTAAAGTTTTCAGGTTAATTTAATTTACATGAGGAAAAAAGGTGAAGAAAAAGTTTTTTCATTGTCTGTATAGTTCTGTACCAGCAAAACTAAATTCTGGAGAGAGGGTGATAACTGTATTATAAAGAAAGAAGGGAAAATACCTTCTCAGATACCTCATACCTTCTCAAAGGATTGTATTTTTATCACTTGTCTTTTACAAAATCTTCAAAAGCAGTATGAATATATGTGAAGAACTGAAAAGCAAAGGCAAAATAAAGAAGGCATAAGCTCTCCCATTTCTGAGCGTCTGTGTCATGGTTGGGTGGCCTGGACCCGACTGGACAGCAGCAGGACCTGGACTCCCACAGGGTTTTGCTTTGCAGCCCTGGAGCAATTTGAGCATCCCCACATCCGTCCCTTGGACAGCCTAGGTTCTCTGATCCCAGTTTGTAAGCCCATACAAAGTGGTTCAGTTCATGGTAGCCAGGAAAAAACCTGGCAGCCCAGAGGCTTTTCCCAGGCCATCATTTTGGTATCGTGCATGACATAATTCTTACAATGGCAGCTTGGCCATGTGACCTGTGGTTCTGTTTCCAAAAAGACAGCAGATGTGTTTGTGTATGCTTCCCTGCTCTAAAGACAGTATCCTTCTATGAATTAAAAATTACATGTAAACTGCCATATGATGTTCATAATATCCAGGGACTTTTGCTATTATTTTTTTTTTTTGCTTAGTAGTTCTCAGTGGTGAGCAGTGCTGGGCACCACATTCCCTTTGCTCTCTGTTCTGATTAGGGGAACTGTGTGGAGAAGTTACCTGGGGAAAAGGCACAATGAGAGACAGATCTTCATCTCCTGGCTGACAATACCTGCTGTGGTGTGTCCCACCTGCATGCCCCTTCATCATAGCCCCACCAGATTCTGCACAGTTAAGCCAGAACTACCTCAGCTGTATCCCGGTCTCACATAAAAGAAAAACTGGGTCCTTACAGCTAGATCCTGCCTTTTGCAGGCAGAGGCACTGAAATGAAGGAAGAAGGGAGAGTTCTCTGCAGCCTGCCAGCTGCCTCCTGTGCAGTGTGTCTTTACTGAATAGGAATAAATAGAACAGGGCCCAGATGGGCTACTTATGATTGACAGGTGTCAGGATGCATGTACAGCTTTGTCAGTCAAGCTGCTCCATGTTAATTGAACAACTAGGTGGTTTAAGCTTCCGCTTGTTTTCCCAATCTGAAATGCTTATTAAAATCAAGCCAGAAGATATGGATTCCAGTATTTAGCACTTTTAGCCACAGCTATTTTCTGTGTCATAGAAATTCAGCCAGATTCTTAGTAAATTCTCTTGTGTACAGTTTGGGTTCATCTGTGTGAACAAGGATGTATGTGTGAAGTGTATTCACAAACTGCATGGGTATCATTCAGCATTTTTATTGCCTCTGCAGGTGATTCTGGAAAAAGAAATGCATTTTCAGATTGCATGTCTTTCCAAAATTTGCACAAAAAAATAACCAATACAGCTGTCACTGCATATTTGTTACGATTGCCTTGTTGAGACTAGCAACCAGCTTTTAACTTAGACATACGAAGATGCCATGTTTTCAAGTGCTACTCAATGCTTGTTTGAAACTATGTTTATATCTACCTGTATTAACAAAAACCCATATTTTATTAGCTATGGGAGGGGGGATTCAGTCTTTTTTTGTGTTTTTTGTTGGTTTGTTTTTAATTATCATTCATTATCCCTGTCTTTTAGAAAATGTAGTAAAGACCCACGAGTAGCCAGTGGCTTTCCCTGTGTACCACAATCAAAAGGACCAGGTCTTTTTTGTGTCCCCCAGATGTCTGTGTTGTATTTTTGCACATGGCTTTTTTGATAATTCCTTCCATGAAGTGAACAAAAAAATGTAGTTGCTAAGTTGAGTCAAAGCTGTTTTCTAGAAAGAAAGCTTAGAATTTATCTCTGTAGTCTCAGAAGCTCCCTTGCTGTCCATATTCTCTGTTTGTGGGAGGTTATGTATGTTTTTGGTAGATGTTGCTTGTGCTCGGCAAGGTAAATAAAATGTTGGATTAAGAACCTGTGTCTTCATTCGAGTCTCAAGGCAAAAAACCAAATAAACATTATTTTTCTTGTATGCAGCCGGTTCACAGGAACTCCCCTGTGGAAACACACATGTATACTTAAGGCTAGAGAATAAATGCTCTGACTCAGAGTCCTAAGCAGTAAGCAGCTCCTGTTCCCACAGCAGGCAGCTGCTGCCTTACAGCTCAGCCAGGCTCTGTTGCCTCCATCAGCTCCCTGCCAGACACATGTACAAATAATCTTCTGTCTCATGTCTTAGGTTTTGTTTTCCTCTGATAATTTATTTTTTGATAGTTACCTGTTTTTTCTATGACTAGCAGAAAAGAGTCATTCCTTCACCAGGGATGACACAGCTTGCACAATTACCTCTGTATCTCATCTTATCTTAGTGCCTTCTCCTTTCAGTTCTGTGCAGATGCTATTTCTTTTGCAAAGAAAGAGAAAGATTCAGTGAATGGGGATGTGACTGAAACATGATAGCACAAGTCAGGATTTATAATATCTTTGGCTTAATTTGGGTGGCATTTTGCTCTGGTATTTCTTGACCACTTTCTGACTCTGGTGTTCCTTGACATGCCATCATTCTGCCAAGCATTTAGTTTTATGTTGGTGATCTCTTGTCTATTACAGGAGCAGACAAGCCCAACAGTCAGCTTTCATACACAAAACTGACTCAGTTATTGAAAAGACATGTATGAAGCTTAAAAGCTGTTTCTAATTGCAGTGCAGTTCAAGAAAAGTGTCACCCAAAAGCCTTCCTCCTCAAAAAGCCACAGCATAAAGTAACAACCAGCAAAGAGTTTTTTGTTCTTTATAACTACCACAGCACTCAGCTTTGAGTTGACAGGGTCTAATAATAAATACAGGTTAATGTCATCTTGCATTTGCAAAAATCTTTTGTTATTATAAAAGAGTAATTAGGTCATCTCACCTTTAATATTAAATTTCAGAAATTCATATAAGTGTTCCTAAAGATTGGCTAAGAAGCATGCTAGATTTGTTTGACCCATGAGAAAAATAAATTTATACCAATGTCTCACCTCTCTTTTAGTGAGATAAGTTACATGCTTCAAAAAACTCACTTGGCTATGCGGCATTTGCCCCTGGCTGTTCTGTGTACAATGTACAGAAATTGTACAGAAATGTACAATTTCACCTTTTTCCTTACATTAAAGAAGAGTGATAGTCAGGATTTGTTGAACTAATTTATTTCAGGGAAAGTGGTTTCTTTAAACACAGACATTTTTTACCAAAAATTTAGTTGTTGTTGATTAAGTTTACATTTTAGGTGTGAATTAAAACCAAAATACAAAAAAACCAAAAAACCAAAAAAAGATTTTTTTGGGAAGACCGTCCCAAATCCGTACACATGGTGAACTGAATATTTCTGTGTGTTTGTATGAGATCCTGTGGTGACTCACTAAAATAATAGACCAGATACTTCCATGTTCTTTAAGTCCCTTAGTGCTTTATCTTCTTGACTGGGCTAGTCCACCAAGACCAAACATTTTATACAAATTATTTAACCATCCAAAGCACAACCTCACTGGTGATCTAGTTTAAAGATGACTCTAAACTTTTAGGAAGAATGGGAGACTCAGATGTCTGGATTAAAATTGCATGAAGTTTGCTACAGTTTAAAGTGCACATATAGCTGATACTGGCTTGAAATAATCTGTTTTCAGCATTTTCACAGGGAAAACTCTACAGAGACAGCACACTCAGAGAAAAATAAATGCTTTTGAACTCGGTGTAATGCTTCCCTATTAAAAACAACTACCTTTGATGCCTTAGGTTTTGACTTCTATATTTTTCAAATCCCATACTGCCTAGAGTGTAACTCTGAAGTTTCATGCAGCCGGTTAGCTGCTGCTCTCTCATGCTGGTTAGACGTAACAAACCTCTCTCGGTTTGCTCTTCAAGGACACCAGGCCCCAAAATGTGTAAACAAAAGCCTTGAGAGGGGGGGCAAACTTGGGGTAATTACATCATTAACTGAGGTTATAATTGGATAATTGATCCTGATATGCAAATGGACCAAATTTATACAAGTGTGAAGAACCCGTGACCCAGGGTCCATCTTGGGTGTAGCCTTTGACTCCCCAGGGTATGCCTTTGAAGGCCCTTCAAATAAATACCTACTTTTATTCTCTTGTTTTTGTCCAGTCTCTGTGTTTTAGGTGGCCACCCCAAGGCATCACCTTAATATCTGAATTTCCCTCAGGATGAAAATTTTGATGTTTCTATTGACCCAACAAAAATGCAGGAATTTGAAGCTCACTTGGGAGAAAAAGTATTCCAGGCAAATCATATTAAAAATATAATCTGTCTTTTCTGAAATGGAGTAATTTTCATCAGGTCCACAGGAGTTCAGATACATTTGAAAGTGAAACCACTTTTATAAACATCAAATCTATGCTCAGACGCCTAGAAGGAAATACCCAATTTTGAAAATTTTGCTTATTACATTTTATAATGTTCCAAGCTCGCCTGTAATTAATGACACACTTCGTTGCTCTGAAGATTATAAAGTTTTTTTCTGAGATATGCAGTACACAGAACTGCTCCAGTCTCCCATATCTGGGATAATTTGGCTGTGTGAGTCCTGTCCTAGGACCTCCCAAAAGTCTTCAGCTCCGCTCTTATTCCTAAATACATTCTAGGATGGACTGAATATCACACACCTGAAATTAGGATGGCAGCAGCACAGCCTGGTAAGCCTTACCTGTGTATCCCGTAGTATTCCAAAAGACTTGTTAATAGATGCTGTATAGTGCTACGTTTTGATTTTGTCCTGGTTCAGAAAAATACTGGGAAAATTCACAGGCATCCTGAAGAGGATGCTGAAGATTAGGCAGGCATTTGAAAAAAACTGCAGAAACGAGGCTTGTAGTGTTGTCTCCAGTCAGAGTTATGTTTAACAGTGAGAAGAGCTTTGCGGTAAAAAAGTAAATGTAGTGGGCAGAGTATAAGGTAAGTTTGACCATTAAGCTGGCAGTTGACGATAAACAAACAAAAAATTTTTTTGGTCATAAACCCTTGATAGACAAGTTCCTTATGCAAACAACAACCCTTTAATCCCTTGCCAAAAGCAAACTTCCTCTGAGATGATAAAATACTTTAAATAATTGATCTTTTACGTACAGCTTCTGTGTACTAGGGGGTGTCTAGAGAAAACTCAACAAACATACTGAGCTTTTCAGGAGACCCACAGCCTGAATTTTATGTGCAAATTCACTTTCCCGAGATCCCCAACCAGTTTTGCAGGCCTGGGGTGTGAATATGTTCTGTAGAACTTCTGCCTGTGCAGCTCCATGAAAACTGGATGCCACAGCTTTGTTGTTGTCATAATACTGATGGTACTTGTGCAAGTGAATCATAGATTTCCAAAGCGAGCTATACCATATTAAGAAAATAGCCTTTTTTTTAACATATTCTTAAAAAAAATAGTTTTTATTTCCTAATATTTTATTCATAAAGTTTTACCATTTATCTGGTACTGGCATGTCACTAATTAAATGTTTATCCAGGAGAGAAACATTATTAATCTTTCTTCCCTGGAGTCAGAAACTTTCCACAAGGCACTTTGATACAGTTTTTGGAGAGGCATGCAAAATCTGCTCACAAAAAGTCTCACCTTTCAGTAACATGGGGGTTTGTTTTCCTCTTCTATAGGCAAAGGTGACTGCAAATACTTTCTGTGCCTTGTTCAAGAAATTTCTCTGTACAATACACTTGAGCTGTTCTTTAAAGATGTCATCCCTCAGCAGGATATGAGACTGCCCAGCACGCAGCAGGGCTGGCAGTAATTGTTCCTGCATCAGCCACTGGGTAACCTGGAACAGAGTCGTGAAGAAGAAGGACCTGGCCAAACTTCCTTCTTTCTTCCACTTTCTTCCAGACCTTTCTTCTGCTTCGGACGTAAGGCAAGAAGAGTGGGACGTCAATCAATTGTGTTTTGTTCCTGGATACTCTCAATTAAACCAGCACACTAAAATATATTCCATCCCCCATCCCATTCACAGATGCAAAGAAAATAAATACCTTGTGATCTTCTTCAAGTGGGAGTCTCTTTGTCCTCCTCCGAAGTTATTTTGTGCCATATTACAAATCCCTAATTAGTGCAATGAGCTGGAAACATGTAGCATTGTAACTGTGATTGACCCCACAGTAGCCACAAACTTCCATCTGGCACAGAAAAAAAAAAAAAAAGCAAAAAAGGACTTTCACAGAATAGAAGAGCAAGTGCTCATTAGATTTGAACTAGAAACCTATTTTAGGAAGATGTGCCATTAGGAAACAATGGTAATACATCAGATAGATAATTCCAAACCAGGATAAGATACAAACACTGCACTGGATACTGCTAAGAAGTTGCTTTCTTCAAGAAGCACAGGACTGCAGCGAAGGGGCATCAGGTCTGCAGCATGTTTTCCTAACTCAGCTTGCTCCTGGCAGGGCAAGGGAAAGCCCAAAGTGGTATCTGAGCATCATGAGTGGTGTGAAAATGGAAACTTTGTGAGGAGAGGACCAAGCGTAGCACAGAAAAAAAGCCTTTGTTTTAAAGGTCCCTTCCCACCCGAACTATTCTATGAATCTACTGGAGTGCTGGAGCAGCTCTCCTGTGAAGACAGGGTAAGAGAGGCTTGTTCAGCCTGGAGAAGAGAAGGCTCTGGGGAGACCCAGAGTAGCACTGTTGCAGCATTTCAGTACTTAAAGGGGACCTATAAGAAAGATGGGGTCATGTTTTTTAGCAGGGCTTATTGCAAGAGGACAAGGGGTAATGATTGTAAACTAAAAGAGGGTAGATTTGCAGTAGATATAAGGAAGGAGTTTTTTTACAATGAGCTTGATGAAACACTGGCATGGGTTACCCAAAGAGGTGGTGGATGCCCCATCCCTGCAAACATTCAAGTTGAGGTTGGACTGGGCTCTGAGCAACCTGATCTAGAGGAAAATGCGCCTACTCATTGTAGGGGGGTTGGACTAGATGACCTTTAAAGGTCCCTTCCATCTCAGACTTTTCCGTGACTCTATAATTCTATGTTAAAGAAAAATATGCACCTGATGAAGTTTAGAATTTCTGCCTTTGCAGCAAGAGTCATCAACCAGAAACCAGAAAACAGAGGTATGCAAGGGAGCTAAATACTCCAGACCCATTGAAATTTAAATTTGGATTACACTGAAAATCCAGAACCATCACTAACCAGGACTCCAAATGCCATGCTGGAAGCCTACAAATAAAGCCAAGGACAGAAGACAGCAAATGACCCAACACACAAAGGAGGCAAGGGTTGATCTTCATTTGTTTGCAGTCAAGCCCTTTTGCAAAGGCAGCAAAGGCAGCAGTGCTGCAGGTCTGGCAGGAGGCGAAGCTGAGCAGAAGTGCACCTGGCACTTGTCCCTAAGGTAGGCACAGAACTGATGCCTTGAGCCATACGAGGGCAGCACAGCTGTACAGTCATGAAGCAGCAGCTCATGCCTCTCATGTATCCTAACAGCAAACCAGCACTCTGGAAGAGGGAGAAGGTGCCTCATCACTACGTGATCCATGGCAGATGTGTTTCAGCCCATGTGGAGACAAAAATGTTGTTTGAGAAGAAAGCTACATCTTTCAACACAGCAGGAGATAAAATAAGATGTTAACAGCCTCCTTACCTCAGCTACCCAGCAACTAGAAAGGATTAGATCTTCTCTGAAAATCTTCCTGATAGCAGCACCTGCTGAGATCTGGAAATTCCTGTATTTTAGCTCATTAAAATGCAGATACAGCCTGTTTCTGCTTCCTGAATTACAGTAGCAGTACAACAGGGCCAATCTCACAGCCTTTAACACTGTACACAATCATTTTACTGAAACTGAGTTTGAATAACAACTTCAGAAACAATTCACAGGGGCTAAAATTTAACCTGAAGTAATTGCCAGGATAGAGAACCCTTGAAGCTCCCTTGCCTGATAGAAACAAATGAAGGGGTCTCCACAAATGAGAAGAAGATTGTGCAGGTGGAACATTGGTGCTAAAACTGTCCTTTGTGACTGACATCATAAAGCTTGCTACATGAGTGATCTCAGAGTCTGACAGCAGTGGAATATATGAGTGCCTGACCACTACTTTAACCTGTCTGAAGACAACTTTCCAGCTCATGTTACTCAGGAATTCAGACTATGTGATCGTAGCTGTCCCTCTGGTCTTAAAAATCCAGGAAATCTGCTTCAACTAGAAAGTTAATATTCTTCCAGCTGTTTTTTGATCTTAAATGTGACTATATGGTTTGTGAAGTGAGGATTGTTTCCATTCTGAGCATCACTCCCTGTTAACACTGTGATACAGGAGCCACGTGAATGGTATTAATAGCATCTCCATCCTTGGGGATACTCAGTAATTGACAGGAGAAGGTTCTGAGCAACCTGCAGTGATCACAGAGTTGATTTTCTATTAGAAATATCTCCAGAGCTCCCTTCCAATCCAAGTTATTTAGGATTTTATTATACTGTTGCCTAGAGTATTAGGAGGTTTGGTCCTGTATTATTTAAGAGGATACATGGTCTGTTAAAACCAAATCTAATTATTTCCTGGAATCAGATTGTCTAGTGTTGGCTTGTGTATCTACTGGACTTGCTTCACATTCTGGGAAGGGAGCACATCTGAAAAAACAAGTGGACTATTGCAGAACGAGAAAGGAAACGCTGAAATTCAGTTCCAGCAGGAGACTAGAGTGCATAATATTGCTAAGCAAACAAAATAACTAGAGCATTCAAAAAATTGCCAAGTAATTCTTCTGTACACAGAATAGCTAGGCTTTTTACTAGTTATCCTGACAGAAGGGGTTTCAGTTTTGTTTGTATAAAGTTCTGAGCCTGAGTTAAGCCCTTTTCATTATGCAGGGTGAACACTGCCTCACCCCTTCCCCCAAAGGACAAACAGGCCTGAGCTTAATTTTGTTGCTTGAAATTTTAAAGATCTTAATTCTTAGAATCTCCAGTCCTCTCTCTTGAGGCCAGGACTCACTGCCATGAGTAGAACCATTGAATCACTTTAACTATCAGTGCTTGCTCTTGGCCACGTACGAATCTCATATTGATTCTGGGGATCAGTGCAAATTTCTTGTATTCCAAGTGACTAAGTGTGTTCAGAATACGCACTGCAGAAATACTAAACCAAACCTGCAAATTTCTAAAGCAGACATTCTTACAGGAATGCTGAGTGAAAACTGAAGTATCCAGTTAGCGGATACACGTGTGTAGTATACCTCACATAGTTACCCATACAAAGTAGTGATATTAACAAACTGTATCTTACTAATTAGGGAAAGTAAGATTTTTCTGGACACGACTTTTTGTAGGGATCCTGGTAAATTCAATTAAGCTTGTGCCCACTGTTTTAATGGTTATATTCACGAGTTAACCAAATGTGCTTTAAAAACTAGACTTGCTAATGATTTCAATAACTGCTTTCTATTTTAAATGTCAATTTCAAACAAATCATTGTTGTGTTTTACTGCCTACATACACTGATTTACTCTGGATGCATTCCAGGGCCCATACACGTACTATGAATGTGTTTGTTCTGCTTTCTAATTTCACCTGATATTTTACCAGTCGCGGAACACTTCTGGCAAATTACAAGTCAGCATTCCCCTTCTGCATTATACCATGAAAAATTTAACCCAAGTCAGATATAGATGCTTGTACTTTAGAATCTGCATTGCTGTGGGCTATATACCACTTGTACACAAAATGAACAGCCCGAAGGCTGAACGGAGTGTCAGTGTGCTTCAGCAAACACATTAGAAACGAATTTTCTTCTGGAGATTCTGAGAGGGTTACAGCATACTGAAATTACTGTCTCTCTGTAAGGGATGATGTGTTCCTTCTATAAGCCGTTTGTCCTGGTGGCTATGGGCACTGCAGGGGACAGAGTGAAAATACCACCCAGGCTTTCCCAGCTTCTTGGTGCCAGAGAAAGACAATGTCATTTGGACAGGTTCTTAGACAGTGTGGCTAAAATTTGCAAGAATGTTCATGCCCAATCTCCCATATTTCAGTGTGCTTGATTTCCCTATGAATTCTCTCTTGGCACACCTGCAAATGTGACCAAAATCCAGCAGTGAATTACACTGTGTTGTAATTCACTATTTTGGGAGTCTTAATCCATTGTGCCAATTTCTAGAATAGAATGAATGGTACCACATAGGAATGCTAAAGAGCCTGTGCCTCACATCAGGCATGGCTGGCTGAGTTAAAAAACTTGAGTGGCAAGAATTTTATCATTACTGCCTTTCCTTTCCCACACCATAACCTCTACCACTTGTTTCTTTTTCTGGGAACAATTATTAGGACCGTTTAATAAAAGAGTAGAAGAAGATTGAAGCCATGCAAAGTGCACAGCTAAAAAACTGCACCATAACCATTACCTATTCCTTATAGGGGAAGGATGGGAAACACATGCTCCAGGGAAAGAAACTCATATATCTGGGAAGATAATTCATTGTAAGTTAATCCAAGCATACCGCAGAAATATCTCTGTTGGTGATTGTTCTGCATAGATGCCATTCTTGATTTGTGAATAGCCAGCACCAGGGATGGGGAAAGCGTCTCATATTGACTCATGCATTCCTTCATGGGTTATTCATAAGTAAGTAGTGCTATCTAATTCTGGCTAACAAAAATGCCGTATGTAAAACTAATAGAAGCAAAACCCAGAAGGATCTTTCTGCATTAAGAATCTGTCCCTCCAAAGACGTCCTCTGATAAAGCTTTAAAAGAAATGTTCCTGACTACTCAGGGTGCCTGCAGAGGGAAGGTGCTGGGCACCCACACGTGAACTAATAACTTTTCATTCCTTATTACTGAGGACAGAAGAAGCAATACTCCAAGCAGCAAGATTCAGAACATTTTTTTCCACTGCCTGTATGCAATATATCAGCTACTGAGACAGTATAATGTTTGTTTCCTTTTACTTTTATGTGATTTACAAGAAACATTAAAGCATACAAAATCCCACTGAGGTTTTCCTTGTATTAATAATAGGAATATTCAGTGAACCTCTAAGAAAAGCTAAGATAAAGCAGTCAGGGTGAATCAGGCTTTGTGTAATACCAAAACTGGCACATTCCTAGGTCAAAGGGGATTGATTTCAAAAGCACAGACCTCATGTGGGGATCATCTTGGCAGCACCTCTTGCTTTTAATACTGAACTCAAATCAAAACCAGGTAACTGTTCCCTGCAGAGGAAGTCCACTGAGTAGAAAGACACCCTAATGAGATCAACCTCTGTGACTGCTTCTAGCCTTCAATGCTACCTCTGTCACTAGTTAAGATCTATTTTCAAAAAAAAGAACCCCAAAACCAGAGATTGGAAAAGCCACGTTAGATGATGCTGAGGACAGAGATCAGACACCTCTCTGGGGTCTGGGAGCCCTTGGGTGCTGTCAAAGCATGTGAGAAAGGACATAAACTTAGGTCCTTCACAGCCCGAAGAGGTGATCTCGTCATTAGCTGAGCAGGGGGTTCCTCTCTTTTGTAGTATTGTGAACAGAACTCCTGTCCCACCCCTGGCCTTCTACACTGCTTTGAACAAAATGCTTGTGGGAAAAAATACGACACACAACTTAATTTTTTTTTTCTCTTTGATTTCACTTTAAATCCAGAAAGGTTTAGTTCTGAGTTTATGTGTGCACATGCACACAGGCAGAGATTATTTTTTCCATTCTGCTGTTGGAATGAAAAATAAATGATTAAGACAGCTGTTGTACATACCAACTCCACAGATGGTCAAGGTGTGGCTTCTGCAAAGTGTGTGGACTAATTGCAGCTGAGGAAACTGAAGGCATTGAATGGCCAACATCTGAAGGAGATGCTCCAGGAACCAGGCTTGAATTTTTTACCAGACAGAACCTGAGTGAAGTTTACAACCTGGTCTCCATGACTTTGTGATACTAATAAACTGGGTGGACTTCATGAACAGGAATGATATTCAGAGATGAGTTAATCCACTGATCTCTGGGAAAAAAAAGATTTAACCTTTTCACTCATCACTTGAGTAATCTATTCTTACTAGTCAAGGTCTGAAGAAAGCAACAACCCATTTGCTGAGCTCCAATGGATAAACACAGAACTGTTCCAAGAACCAGAGAACTTCAACTCCAAGGAAGAATTGAATTCCTTAAGAATTTCCTATTACATCCTGGTGTCTCCGAATGCAAATATGGTGAATGAAGGTAAAAGTTACTTATCTGTCCTGACAGCACGGTCACACAACAATACATCTTAGACATGTCACTTACAACAGGAAAACTACCTGTCATTTGATGCTGTCAGCATGGAGAGAACTGGAGGTAATTATACTTAATGGTGCTAGGTGAAGAGGTGCAGGGAAGGCCAACCTGTATTCATTACTGCTTCAGAAACTGCTTTTAGGCCCATTTAAAAACAAGCTCTGATGGCATCTTCCCAAATGACCTAAAACTCAGCTCTGATCTAAACTTCCATGATGTTGTTCTGCACCATAACTCCCATAATTGTCGTCTCTAGAGGGTAATTTTCAAAGGCTTCAGGACACGAGCTTTGCAAACAATTGATTTTTTCAGCTCTTCAACTAACCTGAAAAATTGAGATTTAAATTGTTTGCAGTCTCTGTCAAATGGCAACTTTTTTTTTCTTTTCTCCTTAAACAATAGACAAAATAATTGCAGAGTAAAATCCATTTCAAGATTCAAAACTTGCAATTTTTTCTTTGGTTTTTGAGATGTTGATTTGTTTAAAAGCTTTAAGATAAAATTTTAACATTTCACCTGTCTCTTTTTCTCCCGGGGGTGAAAGTACTTGCTGTATTTTACCCCTCTGTGCAAGTAGCTCTGGTCCTCTTTATTATCCCTTTGTCCTAGTTACATTTTCAGTGTAGAGAAATGTTTCCTCCCTCTCCCCCTGCCAAGCTGTCTGTCCTCTTCAGGGTGGACAGAAGCCCATCACACAAGGCTTTGGTTATTAATCTAAACTGAATCTCCGTGTTTTGTCCTCTAAGAACGTCTCTCCTAACCACCATTTGGGAGAGGGAAGATGCTGTCCAGCCAGAGCTGTCAAGAGCTTGTAGCTAGCACAGTTAGCAACATGATATCTTGATAGCACCCTTCACCTAAGGAAGGGAAAGTCCTGGGTATAGCTAGCTGAGAAAAAATATCTTCGTGTGAGCTAAGTCTAATGGACCTTGTCTCTGTTAGCTTAGCAAATAGACTGCAATGCCTGGATGAGTCCATTATCAGAGACAGCTCCTGGAGACTGAGAGAGGCACCAGAAGTGTGTACCCATGGAAAATGGAGTGTGTATCCATGGAAAATGACATATGTAGGGCCTGTCTTGAAAAAAAAGGGCAAAGAGATTGAAGAATCAAGAAACCTAAACAGTTAGCCTAATTAAATTCTTGGAAAAACTCTGGAACACAGCAAGCAAAAAATCAAACTTTTTCTCTAAGGAGAGACTGAGTAACTGTCAACGTAGATTAGTCAGGAGTAAAATATTTTAAACCAGTGTACTTCATGACCTAGGAAAACTGGGTGGACACCCTTTCTAAAAAAAGAAACTGTTGATGGTTCATCGTCAAAAGGAAGGGTGTCTTGGAAAACTTTCATGAAGTCTGGGATAACCTCAGTGTTGTTTCTGTTACATGTTTTGCTGGTTACTGTAATGGTAGAGGGAAGAATAGAGATATTAAGTTGGCCTATAAAACAAGTTGTTAGAGACTGAGACAGGCTCAGACTCCAAAATAAACTTGAAAAATTGAAAAAGTGGTCTCTGGAAAACAAAAAAGCAGCAATTTAATAAGGTCAAGTGCAAGCTATCATGCAGGCAGAAATGCTTCAGTAAATACAGAATAGGGGACAATTGAATGAATCAATGGAGTTACGATTTTTTACATCCTGTTCAGATGTGACCTTTTAATGACACTGAACCAATCGAAAATCACGTCCACAGAAGTGATTATTCATGGGTTGAGCAGGAGGGGTTGATATTATTCATTGTGTTGTTATTGGATTGGAAGTCTGTAACTCCAAAGCAGATAAGATGCTGACACTTCAGCTGGACTGCAGAGGGACCCAGTTTCATCACTGATACTGCAATACAGCAGGAAATGCTAAAACTCTTGTCTGGTATAGGTAATGGCTATTTTGGTGACTACAGATTTCCCCAGGGAGTGAAACATCACCACATTAATTTTGTGGATTTTTGCAGTCCGCCTAATGCAGTCCAAGTCTAAGGGAGTCTTGGCAGCTGCCAGCATGCAGGGGAACTTACAGTCTGGACTGCTGCAAAGTTTATTCCCCTGCCCCATGACTGGGAAAGAGATCAGCCCATGCAGCAATGACTCCATTCTCCCTGGTGGTTATGGGAGCATGGAAGACCAGATGTACACCATCCCTCTGCCCCTGCAGCTGGCAGGAAATGCCTGTCAGTGGAGGAACAGGGTGTACAACTGTATTTATAACCTCTTGAACCAGATGAATTTAACTATAGCTGCCATTGTGTACTATTACACAGCCTGTATGAGAGCAAGGCTCCTTTGCTGTGGCAGTAGACACTACTACATCATCCAAAATACGGCTGGCTTTTCTCCCCAGTCCATTCAGCAGTACCCTTCACCTCACCAAGCCCTACTTTTCTGGCTGTGGTGGCAGGAGGGATGCCACCCTTTGTCCCCAGATATCTGCCACCCTACGCAACTGGCTACATTGCCAAGACATGATGATGACTTTGTTGGCTACTCTGATTTACTGTCTGAAATTCTTTGTAGCCAGCACAAGCATAGCTTGTGCCTATTCAGAAATGCTGCCTGAATATTTTACTGAGAGCTTTGTTTCCAACATGGAGAACACTTCAATCAAAACTGACCCCATGAAACAAGTAGGAACTCCTTAGAACAACAGAATTCATTTACTGACAGTAGACTACAAGATAAAATGCAGCAGTAGTAATGAAAAGCAAGGACTGCAGAGCAGATAAGACCTGCTAGTTGAAGGTATGGGTGAGAAAATGGCAAAGGGAGTTGTGCTGCATAGCACCTGTAGCAAGAGATTCCAGTGGTATCTAGAGGTTTCAGAAAAAGTTGGCACATGTTAAATAATGTGCAATAGATCTATGAAATCAACAAACCTCACAGTATTTCAGTATCTGCCAGACTTCTCTAAGACTTTTGAAGATTTCTCAGTATCTTTCTCCTTATTTCCACTATTTGTGGATGCCCTGCACTACGAAAGCACGTGGGAAGCTTAAGGGTACGTGCTGAATAATTTCTAGAGGAAGAATTCACTCACCTTTTCTCATCCTTTCTTTTCAGGCCTGAACAAATGACATTGTGGGAAGACTGGTAACATGGTAAAGTTGCCTGGTGTTGCAGAAGTATCTATACAAAGTGTATCTCAGGAAGAAGTTGTTGTATCAATACAGTCCTGGGTGAAAGGACAGCCAGAATTGCAGGCAGTTGTGTCTGGAGCTTCTGTTCGTCAGGCCACACTGGGATAGACAGAGGCTTTTTGCTGCTGCCTCAGCAGAAATGACTCTCAATTCAGGGACCCTACATACTTAGTGAGATGAAAATATGTTTGGAAGAGACAGTTAAACAATGTATAGCAAAGGAAGTTTGCAGTGGAAGCGAGTCATGTTAGGAGAGGAACAAGTGAATACAAGAATATTTTTTGACAAATACTTTCCACATGTTGCGGCTTTCACATTCCTGTGCTCGTGAGAGCACCTGTCTGCACCAGCACTTGGTCTCAACCAGCTAAGACTGGGTGCTGAACTGCCTACAGCTGGGGAAGGCAGAAGAAGCCATTGCTCTTCAGCTGCTGCATTCAGTGTCCCGGTAAAATCGGTGCAAGCCTGGCAATTGGGAGCCTCACAGAAGCTGTCAGGTGGGAGCCTGGCAGGGCTCCCACTAATTAAAGCAGTCCCTCATTTTCAGCAGAACTCAAGGCCATTGATGTTTTGCATTCAACCTCCTGCTTCCCCTCACTGCAGTATGGCATAGCCACGCAGAGGCACAGCCTGCCTTCGGTGAGGCACGGCTCTTCCTCCTCACTTCACTTTACTTGGGAGAGCTGTTTGAAGAACATGAGGAATTTTTCAACCTGACGGTCCTCTCTACATTTTCATAGGTAGAGCAAGCTGTTTGGTGGTGCTGCCTGACAGCTACTTGCCCTCAGGGGCACACACAGACAGCACCCCTCAGAGAGGCAGCAGAAGGTAATGTTTTAATGAAAATGCAAAACATTAAACCAACGTTGATGCTCTTCTGGAACTGAAATGAGTGTCTGGGGAACTGATGGCATCCACACATTAAAGTAGGCAAATCAGCATTTTGCAACTCATACCCATGCCATTCTTGGCTGATAAGTGATTTTGGAACACCTCTTGTAGCAATGCAAACTGGAGTATAGGTCAGGCTTTGGTCCATGTCATGGTTCTCACTCCACCAGAGGTGGGCTTATGTCCTCAGGGGAATGGGATAAAGGCAATAAACACAGACATAGAATCATAAAGAGTTTAGGTTGGAAGGGACTTTTAAAGGCCATCTGGTCAACCCCCTTGCAATGAGTAGGGACACCTACAACTAGATTAGGTTGCTTAGAGTCCTGTCCAGCCTGTCTCCAGGGCTGGGGCATCAACCCCCTCTCTGGCCAATTTGTGCCCCTGTTTTACTACCCTCACCATAAAAAATGTCTTATTTATTAAAGAAATATAGGGCAACAGACCTGCCAAAAGGTCTGTTCCCATCTTTCTTATAAAGCCCCTTTAGGTAATGGAAGGCTGCAATAATATCTTGCTGGAGCCTTCTCGTCTCCAGGCTGAACAACCCAACTTTCTCAGCCTGTCTTCACAGGAGAGGGGTTCCATCCTTCTGATCAGCTTTATGGCCCTGCTCTGGGCTCACTCCAACAGGTCCCTGTCTTTCCTGTGCTGGGCACCCCAGAACTGGACACAGTAGTCCAGGTAGTGTCTCACCAGAGCAGAGCAGAGGGGCAGAATCCCCTCCCTTGACATGCTGCCCATGCTACTTTTGTTGCAGGACATGTTTGGCTTTCTGGGCTGCAAGTGCACATTGCTGGGTCATGTCCAGCCTCTCATTGATCATCACCCCCAAGTCCTTGTCCTCAGAGCTGCTCTCAGTCCTTTAGTCCCTCAGTCTGCACCGACCCAGGTGCAGGACCTTGTGCTTGGCCTTGTTGAACCTCATGAGGTTCATGTGGGCCCATTTCTTGTAAGTTGATGTAAGTTCACACACATGATCTTATTCACAAGACAATTTTTGTACATTCCTTGTTCTTTTAAGTGGATATTTAAAAGAATTTGGCAACTACCTAGGATCCCAGTAATGAGGTTGCATGCTCACTGACTGCAGAAATATGTTAGTAGCCCAGTGACAAAAGGCAGCTGAGCCATGAAATAATGGAGCACACAAACAACTAAGCAAAAGGGTCAGAATATTAGCTGCAAAGATTTTAGCTGCACTGTGACAGGGTGATGCATGTGAACTGAAGCAAATAGAGCTGGAGGAGATGTTTGTGGGACTATTAATTTTAATGCAATGCAAAATATCCAGTGACAAGGAAGGAAGTTACACTTCAATGCCATAGATTCAGACAGTAACAAAGGTCAGATGAGGAGAATCTGGGGAAAGCTTTTAAGACAGATGCCTATGTGATGTCTCCTATTGAGTTCTTGACTGGATCTGAACAAAAAGAAATGAAGAAAAGGGAGCACCTCCATTTGGTGGATGTGGTTTGAAAGATTACCTAGACTAGTTTAAATCTGGAACCGATGGCTAGGAGGAAAAACAAATTCTTGCTGTGACATTTAAGTTTTTAATGAGTATAGGGCAAGTTCAGATTAATGCTTGTATCTAGTAGAGGTAGCAAGTCTAGATCTGGAGTTCATCCCAGCCAGCCAGCTAGGGTGTCTGAAATATATTTGTCTAGATGAATTTAGGATATTGAGATTATTTAATAGCAAGCAGACTTGAATGAATGTCCATAGACACTGATGGATTAAAGAAATCCAAATTAAAGAGCTCCTGGCACACTCCAGAGTTATCCTCTGTGGAGAAGTCAGCAATAATGCTCAAAAGTAATACGTGGAGATTTAACATGTGCTTTCCTGTCAGTATTGAGAGTGGTGTTCCTGTATCTGCCACATAAGCATAAGAAAAATAGTCCATAGAAGCACGAGGTGTGAAAATAAAAAGAAATTAAGGAAATGCAGTGTAATTTTAGACTGTATCATAACCCTTCTCTGTGGCCTAATGTCAGCTATGTTTCATACAAATCTTTCACCCAACAGTACTGTCAAAACATATGGGGCAAAATTGTAAAATGTAGGTTTGGAGGATTTTGTGCGTGATGTTTTTTTTGGTTTTGTGTTTTTAATTGCTGGCTTCCTTATCCTTTTAAGCCTGAGCATCTGTATTTTATGAAGGGTCTGATTTAAGAGTCAACATCAAGCACTTCAAGATTGCTTTGGTTTTTTCCATCATTTTTTTCTATGCCGTAGGAAATTTGGCTCTTTTGTCAAACTATGTCTACTTCATTCAGAATGAACAGCTGGTTTATTCCAGCTGTCAGGTGAAGGTTGTCCAGCTACTCTAAGTGTTACAGAAAATGGACAGCTCTGACATCTGGAAGGCATGAGGGGCAGCCATAAGATTAGAATTTGTGTTTGAATTGCAGCAAGTGCCAGAATTTGATATTCGTCTCTTGAGTGAGCATGCTGTAGAAAAATGATTTTTTTTCTCTCCAGACAGGGAAAGTGGAAGTCAGCAGTGGAACTTCAAATTTAGTAAACAAGAGACCTTGAGAGACTGTTGGAATGGGACCCAGTGAGAAACAAAGGAACAGAACCACTTGTTGAAATGTGTGAAATAAATAGTGCCTGATTTATAAAAGGGGCCACAATTTGATGGGATGTGACACCCTGTTGGAGGCTGTGGAGCCTCAACACTGGAGCAAACTGGGGGCAGGGGCTGGAGCAGAATAAGGAAATATCAGCAAGGTCAGTGAACAGGCAAACTGCAAACATTTGGCACTAAGCGCAGAACTGATAAGGATCAAAACAGAGTCTATATTTTGCACTTTGTAAATTCAGCTGCATGACTCAGTGCATCCAAGGTAAAAAGAATGGGATTATTCCCAATAGGCAAAAGCAATGGGATTATTCCCTGATTTGAAACCATATCTTCAATCTGTGTTTAAAGCTCTGGACACAAAGCTGCAGTCATTCAAGCTTCAGGGATATCACCCCTGAATTAACATGTAAGGCTTTCTCAGCTCCTCCAGCAGCACCCAATCCCCTGACCCAGGGCTCAACAGAATAAATAAGCCTTTGCAATAACCACATCATGTACAGTTTGAATTGTCATCCTTCAGTTGCTTTGCTGCTCCAGAAAATTAAAAGTCTCACAGTTTCTCCAGAAGGATTGCATTCAGCATGATTGCCACCGAGGCAGGAAGGCAGCCCTGACTGCCAAGGAGCAGTCTATTTATATTAAATAAATGCATTTACAGTTTTGTATTAGCCTGACCATGCCAGATGTCCCTATTCATGACTTCATACAGTGTCCTGAGTCTCTCCTCTCAGTATCTGTTTGTAATTATTTTCCACAACCTATGCATTATTGAATTTTTTTATGATACAGAAATCTTGCAGCTGTCCCTACAAGCACCAAAGAATTGTTTGATTCATTAGATAAATGCTTCATACCAGAGAGCATCCCAGAACATAGTTTTGTATAATTTGTTGAGGGCATTCAGGTCAATACAGAAGAACAGTTTGAAATTTTCTGAAACACATATTTAAGGCTGTCCTGAACCAGGGTCCCATTTCTCAATTTCCGAGTCATTATTTTAAATCATAAATAACTACAGCCAGCAGAAATCGAATGTTCCTGGGGAAGAAAAGCCCCATAAAGCAGAGAATGTGCTAGCAGTTGACTTGTCTCTGAATTGGTTTTTTTGCATCTACCTGTGCTTTTTAATATGCATAATCCCATTACTGGTTTCAGAAGTCACATACACACGTTTTAAAACATTTTAAAGCACATTTGGCATGTAAAGAAGAAAGACAACAATACAGTTGTGTTCAGGGAGGCATTTTCTAGTTCTGATATCCTGGCTTCTCTTGCATAGCACTGCTTTCTTGATTTGTTCCCCTTGTCTGTATGGATGGTTTCATTCATCTTGCTCTGTACAATGTAAGGTGTGTGATGTGAGTCACCGCTGAACTCGCTCCCCTTTCTCTAACCAGTCATATCAGTCTTGTTTATTGTCAGTGCTGTAGCAAATGAGAGCTCCCAGCAACCTCAAAAATTTTTCTTCTAGGCTTCTCAGGCATGAATAGACAGTGGGAATAGCAGAGGCTTCAATGTTATGGCCAAAGTATTGCTTTCTACATTTCTGAGTTTCTGCTCCCAGCAATGACCCACCAAGAACCCCCCGCCTGTTCCTGTTTCACCCAAACAGGTCACAAAATCAATAACAGGAAGCATGATCTTCTGTGCCATACTAGGTAAGTGGGGTATGGAATACGGACAATGAAATTTATGAGAGACAAACAAGAAACAAATAGAAAAGGAGAAAACCCAGCCATAGTCCTGAAAGAACAGATAATAGCTGCACAAAGAAAAATATAACTACAGCAATTCAGTCATAAAAATAATGTTGGTAGAATAGTAAGATTATGCTTCATCTTGTCCCAGAAGGTCAACATTCTTTCTGTTTCTTAAGACCTGTGAATTCTGCCTGGCGACACACAGAGAAGTGATAGGCTTGTAGTCACGTGGGACAGAGCTTTTTTGTGGCCTTCAGCAAAAGTCTCTCACCAGCTTGGCAAAGAATACCAAGAATAGAAGTGGGACAGTCATGAGCAGCAGTCATGGTGACAGTGCTCATGCAGCTGTGTTCAAACTACACAGAGTAAATCTGAAGGTTTTAAAACTTTTTTTTTTTTTCTGGAGGGGTTTTCTTCCTCTCCAATGCACTCTCTTCAGTTTCTCTGGCATGTCTGCAGTCTGCCTTAGACAGCTTTAAATTCCATTTCTGGGTCTCACTGGCTCACCAGAGAGTCAAAGCACAAAGCACTAAAAAGTTTTCTGCTCCATCATTCTGTATTTTAGGTGATAAAAGACATCTGCAGTTGGGGCTTCAAATGCACAGTGTTTCACTAAATGTGAATTAATTGGAAGCACAGAGACTACTACCATACTTTGAAATCAAAACAGCCAGGTCCTGTTGTGATTTATTGATAAAAAGCAGCTGAAAGAGGACAGGAAAAAGGTCAAGACAGAGAAAAGAGCAATCACTGTTTAGGATTTGAGAAAGTGTGTGGAGGCAGTGCTTGTGTTACTGTGGCTTGGAGAAACTGAAGCAGCAAGGGGGCTAATCAAACGAGCTCATTAATGGAGGAAAACAGAGGGACAGAAAATGTGCCTGCTGCTAGGAGAGACTTCTGAGAGAAGAGTCTAGAGAGCCTGGAAAATGTCATGGTGCTACTGCTAACTTGCTCCCTGCTGCCAGCAGCTGTGAGGAGCCAGTCCAGAAGAGGATGCCTACGCTGGGAGCATCTGCTAAAACCTGCTCCTGGTTTGCTGACACTATGGCCAACACAGACCCGCTGGAGGAAACAAGTTGTGGTGCAAAATGCTGGGGTGCCCCCCCCGTGCAGTGGCAGGGGAAGGTGGTCCGGAATCAGACCGGCCAAGGACACAGGGACCGAACTCAGGGGGAGCTCACTGAGGCGCTCTGTGGTGAGTTAGAGGTGAGGGGGCTGCCAGCAATCCTGGGTGTCAGTATCTTCTACCTGGTCATGTCAAGAGCAGTAATAGAAGTACTACCATATGACAACTAAAAAAGAGGAGGCAAAGATTATTCTCCAAAGGTTTCCTTCTGACTTGAGTGATGGCTCTGGGAGGCAGTAAGTGGATTGCCAAACCTCAGTATGAGGTGCAGCTTAATAAATAAATTTTCATCAGGGTACAGCCAAGGTAAAGTAAAAGACTGAGAAAAGGGCAGAAAATGGGCACAAAAATTATTTCAATTTAGGTCTGGAGTTGGGTAGACACACAAGAAAGGCCAGAACCTAAAAAGTGTAAGAGTCCACCACCACAGTTAAATCTAAAATTGGTGAACATTTGGCTAATATCATGAGGAATGAAGGGGATCAGTGTATATTTTAGTATATAGTAATGCCCTTGACTGGTTGATTGGACCCTGGATGTGCCAGCAGGGTACAGCCATAAAGACTAGCTGGAATAAATCCTGAGCCTAGAGCGCTGCTGTGGAAAGGTATTGCTTCTTCAGGAAGGATGTTTGCAGGGCAAATGGAGAGAGAAATCGTTGCACTGACCATTGTGAGTGAAACCTAAGGGAGGAAACGTGGCTTGTTCAAGAGTTAAGAATGACAAGAGAGGAAAAGTAAGCTGCAGAGGGGTGCAAGGTGGTTGCAGATTAACAGAAGGATTGGCCTCTTCTCTCCTTGTCTGACTTCTCTGGCTTTCAGCATCCTTCCCTGCCAGCACAACATCTCTGAGTGGTTCCTGCTCTCTGCCTGTGCTATGGAGTGTGGTACTGAGGGGACGGATGAACATAGGGCAGGGGCAAAAAATGGTGGGGTGTCAGTGTGTGCGGGTCGCTGTGGGTCAGAGAGACGGGGGAAAGTGTTTCAGGAATAAAAAGTTCTGCGAAGAGTTGAAAACACACACACATACACAAAAAGAGAAAACAGCATATAAAAGAGTGTGAGGAGGGAAAGATAATGAGAGGAGCCTGAGGGAGGGGAACTAGAGGGGCTTGAATGAAAATGGAGAGGTACAGAAGGGGGAAAGCAGAGAAGGGGAGCAACAGAGGGAAGGAACAATAGTGCTCTTTGGAAAGAAGTGAGGAAGAGGAACAAACATGAAACTAAGATACAAAAGCAATGGAATAGTATGAAATTTAATTAATTAATTGAGGATTTAAATGAACACGTGCAGCTTTTTAGGCATTGTCCCCCAGAAGAAACAACATAAAACTCAGTGCAAAGAAAAGTGTATGTGTGAGTAGGGTGGTGTCACCCTGCTTTTGCCTTTAATTCCCAGTTTTACTATCTGTGGTATCTTACTCCTTATGTCATGCTCATGGTAATACGACAGAATTATATGTCTAATTAGATCATTTTGTGTTTTGTATTTTGCTAACATAACCTTCTCCTTTTAAGTTCTTGCTTAACTCAGAAGTCTGGATGTAGAAATCAGTAAAAAGATGAGGCACAATTAATCCCATCCACCTTAAGAAGTTCAAGAAAAAAGCCTTACAGTGTAGGAAATCAAGATAACCAATAGACTGGCATGGCAGAGCAGTGGAGCTTTTCCTCTTGTACTGCGCAGAAGTGTAGGGAAGACTGCCAGGATTATGAATTCTTAGAGTGTGTATCCATGGAAATCGTGTGGGCTTGCTTCAGAGTCGGTGTCACAAGGGCCAAAGCATTTTCTAGCCAGCAGAGAAAATTTCTGTGGCATATACAAGGGTGGTAAGCAGAACATGTGGATCCCAAAAGCCCTGAAGGAGTTTGTAAGAGTTGAATTTCACCAATCCAAACGAAATAATGTAATAACAGAGAAAAAATGCAAAACCTAGGGCTTCTTTGCTGAACTTCACCTGAGAGGAAAAATGGCCGAGACCTGACCTGCAAAGGGAACCTTTTGTGTGGTTTAAGTTTGGAAAAGGAACAGAAGCAAGCTAGAGTTTGCTGGGGGAAGGTGTGTTTTCCATGTGTTTCTAGCTGGCAGCTCTGTAGAGAGAGGCTGATGAACAAGTGTGCTCAGTCTTGGGGAATGATTTGTTTCCAGCTCAAGAGTGGATTCTCAGCTGGTAGGAATCAAGTGAATTTATATCAGCAGAGGACTTGAGACCTATTTCTCCCAAGAACAGGACAACTGAACTCTACTCCTTGTTTTTGGAGCTCTTGCCTTCAGTTAATTATTTTCATAAATGTTTTATCAAGCAGCTTAGTCCCATGCGACACAAGAGATATTTTGTGAGGGTTTTGGCTGTATCTGCTAGGTTAGAAAACATATTATCATTTGAACTATGATAAGAAGTAACAAGAATATAGGTAAGATTTTATTTACATTGTTTTTAAAGGCATACTGAATCTTTTATAAAATTGGTGAAAAAACAGAAAAGGACGATCAGCCTGACTTGAAGTTCTGTGCAATATTTCATAAATCAAAACACACCATTAATTCATGTTATAAACTACTGGAACAGGTGACAAGTCTCATGAGGCAATCAATACAGAGAGTGTTTCTAATAAGGTCTTGAGAATAAAATAATGGTTCTTTAGTGGGAAAAGTGTGTTGGGTATAGAAAAATATGTCATGAAGAACAACAGAGATGCAAAAGTAGAAGACACTGAACTGGACTTGGAGGGTGAATAGCCCTAAATGTATTGCTCCTTAGTTTATATTAAATGGTAGTGTATGGCTGTGTCAAAAATGTATTTTTTATTTCTTTACCTTCTTTCAGGCAGCTCCCCTGAGCTGAATGAATCAGAGTATCAGTGGATATGCTATGAGGCCGTTTGTTCCCTGATAGGTGTGTGCAGAGAAGCAGAGGGTCTCACTGAGTAGGGCCTTCCCTACTCAGGTGCTCCTCTGGTGCATGCCCTTGCCTTGCGACGTCCCATGGCACATGGCAGTCAGCCAAAGGATGAAGATGGAAAGTGGGCTCCTCTTATTCCTGTTACAGCCACTATTGACAGATAGGTTCTTATCAAGACTATAACAGTCCATCATATTTAGGATCCTAATTTAATTTTTCTTGTTATTTCCTGAGAAGATAATTGTAGTTGGAAATGTGTGGGGAGACTGCTCCTCCAAGCTTCCCTCTCCTATGCTCCTCAAAAAATATGGGAATGAGAAACATGAGGAATGATGGATGTGTTGTCTGGTGTGACTTATGTTGTCTGGTTGTGACTTACGGTGACACGGTTGACAGAGGGCAAACATTTCTCTTCTCCGTGCCTCCTGCAGTAACATCTGTCCAGAGGCTGAATCCTTCTGAAGTCCAGCTAAACTTTATTATGACCCTTACAAGACCTACTTTAAGATTTTTGTGAGATTTTAGGTGACCATGCAGGTTTTCAACTCAAAACATGGCTTAGTCCATCATACCCAGAAGCTACAGGCCACGTACATTTCTGTTTCCCAGCACAGGCTCCCAGAAGCAGTGCTTTGAGCCCAAATCTGACTTGGTTTCTGAAAAAATCATGACACTGGAACAAAGTTTCATCTTCAGAAGACAGAAAAGATGTAGCACAGCTGATTAGTTTTGTCGTGGAAATAATACTGCTAACACTCAGGACAGGCTTTTGATTGAAGATTTAATTTAAAATTCCAGGTGTTCAGGAACTCTCAGTGTACTTGGAATTCCGGATCTCTAAGAATTTATCTTACACTAAAGAAACTTTTTTAGGTTTAAATATGTGGGAAAATATTACAGTTTTAGTATTTTCCCATTGTCAGTATTCCCTTGCATTCTTCGATTGTGAGAAACAAACACAACTATTTTGAGACCCTATGGAAAAAAAACCCCAAAAAACAAAAACCAAAAAAAACCCCAAGTTTGGAAATATTAATGATTAGTTGCAATTTCTGTGAAAAGTATTTATTTCCTTGTTCACTTTAATTTTTCAGCTAGTGCATATCTGAAATGTAAATGTTTATGCTTATGCGGGAAATACAAATAAAAACTTAAAGGAAAATCAGTAGATTTTAATATGTAGCATAGGAAAAGCTTAGCAGAAGGGTAGTATTGGGCAAGAGAATAAGACAAATTCAGACCTTTTGCTGTGTATTAGCCAGGCATAAAAAGGACCCAATGCCTATTGAAAATATCGATTTCAGCACATATTGATTCAGGCCTAGAAACGCTTCATTTGGTATCAAAGAAAGTAGGCATGAAAGCCCACAAGAAGTCTTTGGCTTTCTCAGGAGCAGTCAAACACCTGAAAGGTGATTTTCATGTTGACCAGCATTATTAGGTGTCATAGTTTTTAAAGATCTGTCTTTGAGTCCAGCAAAAATACAGCTCTTCTTGTCTTGGGTTAATGAATGTGCACAGCTGTCCTGAGCACAGCTGGAGTTCCCAGTCTACACGCACATTTAAGATGTCAAAGGTGCTCCCTTCCTGTGTTATGGGAGAAAATCAAATCTTTCACAGGTCTTCTGAAAAGGTAGAGAGTGTGACAAGAGGTGATTTTAAACAGGTGACAGCCTGGTGGTTATGGCATCTACAAGACTGCTTGTGTAAGTAGCAAGTGAATCTGTGCTCTACTTTTCAAGAGAGTGCTGAACCACTGTTTATTAGTTTTTCTCAGGAGGAAGCAAATTTGTACATTCTGGCCATCCTATTAGTTGTTCTGCACTGTACTGAAAAAAAAAAACCAAAAACCAACCAAACAAAAATCCCCTCTCTGTTTCCCATATTGCTAGGAGAGAAGGATTGCTTAAACCATCTCTGTAACCCAGCAGGCAGGGGACATGCCCAGCCTGCAAGAAATACAGATTCATTTTTCTCCCTCATCTGCTACCAAATTGGTTATACAAACTGTGTAAGACATTCTTCCTAAGACAGCAGTGGGTTTTTCTTCTCAGAAACAGTGGAACAAAACAGATTTAAGATTTTGTTGAAACGATATTTCTGAATCCTTATGCCCCTTGGCTCCTTTTTCTCCCTTGCAATACCCTTTCTTCTTCATCAGATGTAAATAAATAATAGGGATTTTGTCAGAGTAATCCCAGGCAAAGGCATAGACCAAACTCAGCAAAACTACAGCACTGTAAAACTGAAATACTTTGTCTTTTGTATGTGTGTTCTTGCTATTTGTTTGCTTTTTTTTACATTAGTACAACAGTTGTGTGTAGCTTCAGGGAAAAAATGTTTTAGTGAGAAGGGAAGGTCTTACACCATTGCATAAATTCAAAAATACAGATGGAAATCTTGTTTATTGCCTTCAGAAATAGAAATGTCTCAAAAGAAATAAAAATTTAACATAAAGTGAAGAGTTCAAGTACTGTCCTTTGTAAAAAACTTGTAAAATGGACTTGTTCTGAGTTTTTCACCGTCTCTTTATTATTCATATCTGACTCAGAGGGACCTTATTGATGTCTTGAGAGGAACATCTTGAAATCTCTAAGTTGAAACATCCATGCCTTAGAATAGCACAGGGCATTTTTTCTTCCAGACTTCCCAGAACTGGTACGAGACAGCTATTTTTATGCCGCCGGATTTGCCAGCTCATCTTCCACTTTCTCATTCCATTGCTGGTATTCTCAGAACCTCCTGACACCAACTGAATCGTTAGGGAGAGATCCAAATTGCTCAAATCTTCCAGTGTCCTTCTGGTAGACCGTCACTTCCCTAGCATGAGTGTCTAGAATTTCTGGATTCCCATTGGAAGTGGGATTAACCATTTGAAGATTCAGAACAATCATCTAGCAGTGAGACCTTCAGTGTGAGACTTGCCCGTGAAGAATGACTGAACATGTGAAAAGCGGATGGAAGAGCTCATTATTCTTTAAGACTATGGGATTCCACACAGTCTGTACTATGCAAGGATGAGGAGTTTGTTGGAGCAGCCAGCTGTGAATATGGAGCTGTAATATGTCATTCAGGAAAATAAGGTCTAGATAGAACTGAAAGAGCTGACAGCGGTATCATGCTTCTCATCTCCTTCCAGCTTCCAGAATCTCTTCTAAGGAAGATGACTCAAAATCTTTTTTTTCAAGAAAACCCAAAGGAGAATCACCTTGCTCAGACTTCACTGAAAGAGGGAGCTTTTGGAAAATCTGCAGGTGCAGAAGGGTTTTTGCAGTTCAGAAACCTCTTCATTTTCCAGTTGTGCAAAAAATATGCAGTGCAAATCCATCAAATCCGTATTGTGTGATCTGCAGTGGACAGTACCTATGAAAAATGAAAAACCTAAAAGTGCATTTAATTATAAATATTTTTTCTGCCAATCAGTTGCTACCTTTAATATCAACAGTAGCTCAAGGCTGTCAGGGTTCATAAAGGTCAGCAGACACTTGGCAGAAAGTGCTCCATGCACAGATTTGAAAAGGACCAGTGCCCCGACTTGTATCTTTGTGTATATTTGTAATGGTATTTGATATTCTTCCCCTGATTCAAGGAAGTGGATAATAATTCTCCGAAGTGAAGTGTGCTCTGCTCTTGTAAATCACTCCTCCTCAGGTTACCCCTTTTCCTGGAGAGACTGCGTGGCATATCCTCAAAACTCCATGTGCAATATGCAAAGCTCTTTGGTGTGAAGTTTCCTAAGCTGCTGTGAAACGTTTTCCAAAAATCTTTTATTCAAATAGCACTACTTTTTCCTCTCTTCCTAATATAAAACCAATGCATTTCTGGTTTATCTTTTATTATGCCTGTAATGAAACCTTTACTGGCTGAAATTTCTCCATGCTACTTGTCTTTGTGAATGCAGTTGATGTACCAGTATATACTATATTAAGGATTGACATCTGTGAGGAAAAAGAGTACAAGGAATCAGTTCCCCAAGTTTTCAAAGTACCTGAACCCCCTAAATCTAAAAGAACTTTGCTGAACATCTTAATTGTTGAAAAAAATGGGCAAATAAAATAATAAAAAAAGCAAATACTGCATCCAAGAATGCAAATGCAATGTAATTTAAAAAGAAAGAGAACAGTTTTAGTAGTAACATTCATTTATTTTTTAAATTCTTAAAGCACAGGCCAGCCCATTTAGGATAGATCTTGCCCGAGCATTAGATTTTAAGCAGAGAATATAAAGGTTTATTTTACCTGCAGATAAGAACTGCAGCCTGAGCTTGAGTGCAAGGCCAAAAGAGTGCTGCCCAAGGGCAAAGACCTTCTTGATCTAATCACCAGTGCATCGTTTTTGTATACTAAATGCTCCATAAAATCACTTTGCAAATACAGAAACTAGAAATGCTTGAGCTTTTTCTCCAGACAGACTAGATCTACTTCCCAACTTCCATTTTGTACCCAGCAGTCATGATAGTTAGTAGTGAGTCCCTGTTGGGAATCTGAAAAAGCTCTCCTTCACAGTCCTGTCTGTGGCCTATGCCTTAACTTATAAAATAATTTACACGTCATCTGAGACACTTAAAATCTTCAAACGTTTACTAGCACTGCCATATGACCTCTTTAAAATGGCCTTCTCTACTCTCAAATGTTTGTTACTTGCTCTTTAGGTCAGCAGCTGTCGCCTTTTGTGTGTGTACAGCAGCAACTCTGCAGGCTCTGAGTACCACTGATGATTTACAATTGCTTAGACAGCTAGAAATAACTGGTCAGGGTGAAACTCTGCTTCACGGCGCCCACCTGCATGAAGCTCAGGTGCCCAGCCTGGGACCAAAGGCTTGTTCAGGTTGCCTCATTGTCACAGCAGAGAGAGGGGGTCATCACCAGATAAGATTTCAAATCACCTCGCAGAGATGTCTTGCTTTTATAACACCTTAGGACTGAGAAATCCTGGCTTCCTGGCTTAGGCGCCCTGCTTATCTGTTTTTCAGGAAGGGATGAGCCTGATCCTACACCTGCCACAGAGCAATTCCTCGTGTTCCTCAAAAGTGGCGGCTCACTCCAGGAAACAAGGAAGACATTCAATCATGGATTGGTTCATATTTTGAAGTAATTTAACAGAATGTTCACTATTTGTACAGGCTTCTGATGTAAATACTGAGTAGAAGAAACATTTATCGCAGCAACTAGGGGGCTACCCTAAGACCAGACTGCAGGGTAAAACCGAAAGCAGAGGGGTGTTGCACAATATCTATTTGTTATGTCTATGAACAGACAACTAATCCAGCACAGTTTGCTAACCTGTGGTAACACGTTTGTGTGACTGAGAACCAGTTTACGATTGCTCTGAAAACTAACAAGCAGGTTTTGATGGTAATCCAAGAGCAGCATTGCATGCCATTGAAACAAAAGCAACGTCCTATGTTAGAGTGAGGACAGGCCAAATATACGGAGTATGAGTTATTTCCCATGCACAGCAGTATATTGATCCTCTCTAATTCTGTTCAGGTTAAAGCTAGTATTGTTAAGTCTCCTTCAGCCCAGCAAGAAACTCAGTATGCCTCAACAAAGTCGTGGGCTCCAGGCATGCTGGAGTACCAGCATCTGTGATCTGTGTGCGCCCTGTGGTTGTAAGAGCCTTGTAGCACTAGACTTTGGAAGAAAAAATTCACCCATACAGACATTCACTTGTAATTAAGCTTTGCAGAACAAAAGTTTAAACAATAAAGAGAATAAAGGATCCATTCAATAAACTTTTAAATTTTTTTTTTCTGGAATGGCTGTTACCCTCATAAACACACCTAGCAATAATTGGAAAATTATCTTGCTAGTGCCTAAAAAGATTATATGTGTTTAAATTTATGCTGTATTTAATTTAGCTCTACTCAGAACTATTGTTGTGATCCATTGGAGAGCTACTTACATGTGGGAAATATTTTGTATAATAAAAAGAACCAACAATGCAAAACCTGTAAGTCCCAAACTCCCTTGCAGCTTAAAGCTAAGTCCATGTCTTATGGTGAATATTTCCATGCTAGTAAACCATAACATCAGCCTCAGAGAGCTGCAAATCAGGAAACTTCTCCCAAATGCTTCCTCCACAGAAGTTTGAACAGTGAGCCAACCAGTTATGCTGCAGCTGGGATCATTAGCAGTAGCTAATGTCAGCACCAGTGGGCACAGCTTTACACTAAACTTTCCTTTTGTTCCTGAAGGGTACCAGCCTTATTTGCTGCTTAAACACTGGCATCACTGATAAAGAGTTTAAAGGAGTTGGTCTTGCTCTGTTGGTCCATTTACCTGTCCTTGTAGCCTGAAAGGTATTCTTACAGTCAAGAGAATGCTTGTGCAGTGCAGAATGCTGACTCCAATGCAACAGGACAGATTTGTTTCAGCATTTTCTATTAAAAAGTGCTATTTATGTTTTACTTCTACTATTTTCCAAGAAAATTCGCTGGGTAGATTTCTTTTCATATTAGGTGTTATTCTCCTTCCAGACTTTCATTATACAGTCCTACACAGTCTTGTGCACAGCTAGAAAATGGGGTTTGATATAAAAACTCAAACCAAAAATCTGACAAGGACTTTCGCAGAATCCAGCAGCAGGTGCTTCAGAAGAGCAGAGAAAAAATGCTGTAAAATATGTTCATAAGTAAACTGTCCTCTTCAAGTCTGTGTATGTCATACTTATGCACAATGTGTATAAATAGATTGCTGTTATTTGGTCACATAAATACTTGTTATACATAAAACCTCATCTGTGTAATTGCAGTCATTGTTATCTCATAAACTGATAGTTCTGTTTTCAATTTCATGCAAGATTTGGCCTTTGAAATAATTTGTGGGAATGCTTTCCCCTTTTTAATGATGCTTTGCATCTGAAAGCATTTAATCTAGCAGATTCCAAAATGTGTCACCTTCTAGTTCCAAAACACAGTGGCATGGATGTGCAATTAATGCAGTCTTTTCAGTGAGGCAGCACGGAGTTATGAGGCCTCTGAGGCACAACCCAAGGGGCACTGCAGTCCAGGCTGGCTTTTCAATGGCAGATTACGAGGTACCTCTTCAGAACGATGTATGTGTACATCTTAGAACAGCTGTGAACCCTACTCAGTAATAAATAACCCTGTATTCATTAGAATAATGGGGAAAGACAGACATTATTGGAATAAATTGCTCTAGTTCATATATTTGTAGAAATGTGTTCCTCTTTGCAGGTGAATCAGCTTTAGAGAGGGAAGTTTCCTTCTGGTCAGCTATCTGCCAGGATCCAGGGAGCTGTATTTTCTCTGGATGTTTTATTAAATGAATTGTGTGTACCCAGACAAGATTCTCTTAAGTGCTGCAGATGCTTTGAAAGATAATCCTGCTGGAAACTCCATCTGTACTGAATGTAAAACCTTAGCAAGACTGAAAAAGCTTCAAGAAAACCCACAACCCAATTTCAGCTACATCAAAGCTACCTCACTAATTGCTACTACCCTTTAGTTTATAATGTTTTAAAGATATCTTCCAATCACTTGTTTCCAGAAAGAATAATATATTGTGATGCTTTCGCCTAATTTCATGAAAACGTCTTTTTAAATTTTTCTTCCAAGCTGTCCTTATCTGCAGGAGTGACCAAAATACAAAATGCTTTAGTTCAGATCACTGAAAAAGTAATGAGGATTAAACTGATACTGTATTTTTTGCACCACTGATAACCTCTTAGAAATTACACAGATGCTGCACACTACTTTTTAACCCTTTTCCTAGGAAATGCAAGCACTCATAATTCTTAAATTTTGTTTAGCACCCATCAGTCCTTTGAGACTATAAAAATATATGTTCTTCATGCCCTACACTATATTTTAAAAGATCTATTCTTTATTTCTGTCTCTACTCATGCAACCCTTTAATTTCTGCTGCTTACATAAAAGAAAGTAATGGTCCTTCATTACCTTTTCCTACCCATACATAGTCTGAAATTAATTAAGTTTAAAAAACCAAAAAACCAAAATATGATTAATTCTGTTATAGAAATAAAAAAAGTCAAGAGATAATCTGCTGAACTGTGTTAGCTTTTGCCTTCTCCCTGTATGCTTTTTCTACTAGACTGTCTTGAAAAGCAGAGTGATGCCTTTCAGTGTGCTCATTCAGCAGATAGTACAATGGGGTACTGATCATCAGGAGTAATTCTGGACACCAGCACAGCATCAGGCATCTGCTAATGAAGGTCTTCGCCGAGCATTGTTATCCAAAATGGTCTGAGGGTCTGACCAGGATTTCTAATCTCCCAGTGCCCTCACATAGATCTTGAGTTGCACTACAAACCCTTCACGTTGGGATAATACTGCCTGTTTCTTCTCCATATCCTTCTTGCCTCATTCATTGTTCAAAATCTTTTAATAAACTGCTTTTGACCTGGTGACCCAGTTATTTATCAATAGTTACTAATAGTTCCAGCTTGTAGAAGTGTCCTAGAATAACCAAATGATACGGCAGAGAGCTTCACAATTCATGAATATTTCATGTAGCAGCAAACTTATATTTTTCATCCAGTGCCTTTCTCATAATTACAGGAAGTTTTTTTTAGAAATTTTATCTACTGCAACCAAATCAGCAAGCAACAAAAAACCCAAACAAAACAGGGCAGGATATTTTTCATATTATGTTTGGGCATCTGCAGTAGCAGAAATGCACCACTTCATGTTTGATGGATCAATGAAACCTAATGTTAATGCAATGAAATTAAAAGAAAAATTCATCAGTTTCTCATGTTTATGTGGGGACAGGTGACACTGACTGCTATGGCATCTTCAAAATATCTGCTAATTGACATTACAGCAGTAAAGGTGGGTGACATTAAAATCTATGCAGTTAAGACTCGGTTTACCTCCAGCTGTTGTATAATAAAGTGAGAAAGGATTCTGAAGTTTAGCTCTGAATGACATTGAAAAGCACTTACCAACCCCTAACAGTGCCTTTGTTACGAGATGCTGTGCTCAGGATATGCAGTTTGTGGGTGAGACTTGTTCCCAGATCATCTGACATTAATAGAAGCTTTCACAGGGACAGGCATGCAGAACTGGGACTAAAGCTTTAAGGAAATTTAAAGAAGCTGACTTGCACCACCCTTGTGCCATGATTTAACAGAGGGAAGGAAACTGTCAGAGTTCCCACAGCAGGCAGCCTGTGAAGGAGTATGTCACAGCTCCAGCTCAGCCCCAGGTCTACCCTCTGACATGCCACAGACTTCAGAAGGATGAGCCTCAACACATCAAAAAGACATTTCTGAGGAATACGGACTGAATGAGAGCCTATATCTTAAAACTGGAAAAACCCTTTCTAAAGACAAGGCCTTTAGAGAACTTGTTCAAGGGTAAAAACCAAAAAAGATCATTCGCTAAATGTCTGGAAAAGAGCAGGTTACAGCCCCCAGGCTTAAGGATATAAGCAAGAGAAACTGCTTGAATTCCCTATAAATGCAATAAATGTATATACATGTAATATTTGGGGCAGCTAAGAAGAGGGACAATTAAAGAGAGGGATGGGTTTTATGCAAAGGCAAAATTGTGACGTATTAAAAAAACCCATTAAATTGAGGAAGTGGGAGGGAAAGCAATTATTTCTGAAGTATGGATGAGTCAGATAATATCATGCTGAGCTGTCATCAAATCTGTTGAAACTCAGTATTGTCTTCAGTTTCTTTCAGTTTCATCGAAGTTGTGACCGAGAAATGGTAGCCTGCGGGGCTACACAGACACTGTCTTTCTCCTCTCTTATGTGAGACACCTCCAGACTGCATTTAGAAACAATGTTTTGGCTCAGGCCCTCCTTCTTGCACCCTTGAAAATAAAGGGCAAGTCCAGTATTTGTTCCTAAACTGATTATCTGCCTTGGTGAGACCAACTGACACTGACAAGTGTTTATTTGCTCATGAACATAGCCTTGAAGACCTCAAAACTAAACTTCTACTGAACAATGCTCACATTGCAGAATTAGACTCTCATCCTTAAGGACCTATTTTGTTTAGGTCATCAGGGAAACAGCCATTTCTTCCTGTCCTAAAGATCTGAGAATTTCCAATCTGTTTTACTAGCAACACCTGTATGAAACAGCTCCTCCAGCAATGCCGACACGTCATTCTGCTGCTGTCAAACTCTGTATCTGAAATTTAGCTAGACATGGAGTGATGTCATCATGGTCCTGCTGACTTGTGTAATTCTGTCATGAGCCTTCCTGATATTTCATCTATTTATTAGGACTTCAAACTATTTCCAGACATATTTTCCCCTAATGCTAGTCCTGCAATTTTCTGTTGTGGTTTATGGCTTTCAAATATTCAATGTCATGATCACCATGTTGATGAAAAACTTTCAGAAGGCATAAATTAGAAAATGGGATTTTGACTGTGATACAGAGGTCATGTTAAACCTCATGAGAGAGTTAATGCCTTGTTGACTTGTACATTTACCAAGGCAAATGCTATATCATCTAGATTGAACTGTGGGCACAGTGTGCTGTGAAATCATTACAAACCCACACACTTCAGCTGATGCGGATGATGATTCTGTGATTCTATGTGGGTTCACTTCTTCAGACACGATCTTTCCATAATGCAAAAGCCAAGAAAACTTCTAAGCAGATTTCTCTCCTTCAGCACAGTCTGAAACTATTGTAGGAAGAAAAATACTGTAAGGCTGGAATAAGAATTTCATTCTCCAGTGCTATACCTGAAACACTGAAAATGTTGTCTGATGGAAAGAGGTACTGAAAAGTAAAGGTGACAGAGGTCCTGATTGTCTATTAAAAGCATACTGTGCAACCCCAGAAAAAAAAATAAAATTGAAACTGCTTTGTCTTGCATCCTGCTCCCTACTTTGTTCCAGTAAAACAGAATTACAACCTTTAATATTTTGGTGGGAATTTTGCAGGACCTCATATTGACTTTGTCTGTTTTGATAAGTGCCCATCCATAGGAGTTTGCTGGATAAAAAATTGCAGCGGATGTCATTAAAACTGGCTGCCAGTTAGCAGGTCAGTGACCCAAGAAATTGGTGGTGTAATTACAACACTGTGTGCTGTCACGACCCACTCCAGAAGGGGAGGGTAACCCAGGTTCGTGTTAATAGATCCCTTGGGGCAGATTAGAGTGGAATGACGTTGAATGATTGGTGTTTGTACATATACACACGCAGGGTTTATTACAGAACAATTTGGTTGTAATGGAAAGCAAGTATGCAGCCATTTTGCTTACTGTTATCTATAGTAATATATCAATATGAAAACATAAAAATATTACTTAAGAAAGCGCATAAGGAAAAGGAAGGATAAGAGTAGAAAGACACATATTCACCACCCCTTGATCTTGGGATGAGACTTGATTATTGCAGCTTAGACATCTCTTGGTCAAAGTGATGGTCCATTGCGGGTGGGAAAAGAAACCCATAAAACACAAAGTCCGATGGGTTCAAATACACTCAGGCTTGGTGGGAACGCCCAGGTACCTCCCCTGGAGGGGAGCTGTCAGTCCTCTGGTGGAAGGCCTCAGAAATGAGTCTGGGGGCACTTTAGGGGTTTTTGATGGTTTATGACACCTTCTAAGACATGACAGCTGCCTCTCACATCAGCGCAGTTGAGCCAGGAATGCCCCATCAGGAGGGATGAAAACCCTCAGGACCTTTTCAGGGGAGGAGGTAGGGGAAAGTTTTACAATTGAGTGAGTTGTGTAAGGGAGGACAATTAGCATGATGAAAAGCACCATGTCACCTCACAGAACCTGCCTCAAACCCTGGCTTGTAGACTCTGGTGTTGATTGTTCAGCCCGTCTGGCTTATGCAGACAGAGGTCTGTCATTCCACATCCAAAAACTCACATCTCTCCCTGTGGGGGTGCAAACATGGCTTCAGCAAAGCACCCTGCCCCTTCAAAAATGGGCAAATATTTTGAGTCATTAATCATTAATAGACCAGCTTCTCACATGGGCAAATGCTGATGTTCTAGTGTCAGGCGTTGGCTCTACACTCAAATAGGGGAACAGAAAGTATTGACTTTCCAGAGTTCACAAAGAAAGAATAGAGGAATTTGACTCGTTGGAGAGCAGATTTTTTTGGTTATAAAATGCATATGAATTAGAATTTCCAGGGCAATAAAGACAAAAATAAAAAGCCCCCACCCAATCCAAATGCTCGTAACATGACTGACAGAAAACACCTCAGCAAAATACCATCTGACACCTCTTGTCCCAGTGATCACCCCATTTCGTGAGGGCTGCTGTGGGAAAAATTAATTGCAACTCAGACAGTGACAAATGACAAATATCAGTTGCAAATAGCATGGTGTAGGAGGTCTACAACGGGTCACAAGAGGAATTCCGGGAACACACATTATTGGGGGGTGGCTCCCATCCCCAAACTTTAAAGGGGTTGAAGATAAGAATCAGCAATGTATTTGCTTGAGTCTCATACAAGCAATATGGACAGAAGGGCTGAGACAACCAAGCCCCAGGACACAGCACGGACAGGGACATTTCCATTGCTGCCTTTAGTGGTGCTGGTGGGACCCACAGAGGGGAGCATGCTGATTCACCCAGCAGTGAAAGGAGGCTTACAGATTAATTAACCATTGCTTTCTGTAGTATGGCATGTTTAACTTCCCTGTTGTGATTATTGTTCAAACGTGAGGCTTGGGAAAGCAAATGTGGGGAAGTGCTCTTAGAACAGCTCATGCACAATGCTCTCAGTGCAAATGGTCTTTGTCAGAAGCTCATGTGGATCTACAGAATCCACTTGCTGTCCTTACACTCATACTCCTTGCCAGAGAGGTCTCCTAGCTATTTTCCTTGGCTGTTGCATCAGTACTGCTAGCTTTTTCTTTCAGGCTTTGCTGGATGCCACATAATGATGTGACTAATTGAAGTAGTTTCTTTCCCTTCTCCTCCCCCAGATCTCTTGATTAATATTTTGTTGTATACCTTAATTAGCACTTTTCTGGCTTCTGGCTGTTTGTAACTCAGAGCTTTCTGAATAGACACTAGTAAAACTTTACACGTTGCATTATGACAAATATTGCAAATACAAACTCCTTACTAGATTTGCAATTATATCATGCCCACAGAATTCTATTAAAAACCCAGCATGAGGCTGCAGATGGCAAAATGGGGAATGGGCTGCTTCCTGTATGCATCGAAGTAATTCTGGTAAATCCCATCATAATCATGTTACAAAGTTAGGCCATTAAAAGGAAAACAGCAATTGTTAGCCTTTCTAGTAAAGTTTGCATTTTCTGGGGTTTTTATTTCAGTGGCTGTTCCCTGCCTACTGAATCATGCTCTCAAATGTTGTTTTAATACAAACACACAGAGGAAACAAGCTCTGCTACAGTTTTCTTGCAAAAAGCATTTGTATTAGCTGTAAGAAACAGCCTTTGTAATTTCACTTAAAGAAGTGTAAAATGTCTTAAACTTCTGCTTTTGGCCTCACACACCTGTAAATTTATCCTGAATGAAGCCCAAGACATATTCACAGTGGGTGGGAAAAGGTCAAGTTTTACACAGTTTTAAAGAGGATCAGGAGGAAGATGGCATCCCCAGCGTGGCAGTATTGTCCTCTCTCCAGAAGCAATGAAGCCACCAGCAATTCTGTGCCTACGGATACGAATCAGATGAAAAGGGGCTCCTTTGAGACTCTGCAAACACGGCTTAACATAAGAAAGTGCCTACTTTAAGCCTTTTGCATACACCTTACTTGTTCTTGGAGGGGGAACAGAACATCATTAGTGTGAATTTATTTGATGTAACCGCTTTTCTTCACCTTAAAACTATTGCTTTCACATTATAGGTTGCTAGTGAAAATTCACATTTTCTGTGAAAGGGTAAATTTCTTGGGGCTTTTTTTTTGATGAGGATCTGGCTATACAATTTCTCTTAATATTGGAATGACCTCATATAGCTAAATCCCTGTGAGGAGATATGCTTCCTTCATATGTCAAGACTTAGCAAATTAATTTCATTTCCATAAAATGAAGAAGGCAATGGCACAGAAAGACAATAAATTAAGTCCACTGCTCTGGGCATGTGGTCCTGAAGGAGTACTTATTTATTTTATTTATATATTTTTAATAGAGATGCAGGCTTTAAGCATTGCTTGCAGTGAAGATTATGGAAACTAAGACTTTACTGACATCAACAACAGTAATATAAACCATCTTCATTTATGAAAGAAGAAAGACATCAGTAAGTGAAACCAGCAATACATATGTTCTTCCTGCTGAATAAAGCCCAATTTTGAGGAAAGATGCTTGGATGGTGCGCAATAATAATCTGTCTTTCTATAAAAACTGACACTCTGTGCCTTATAAAAATTTAATAAAGCAGGCATGTAGAGCCAGATGGTTATTTCCTGTTGTTAAAGCTTTAAGGGACAAATGAATCTATCTCTGTTATAGCCTCCATTGACTTCAACACTGTCTCTAATGACTTGAATGAAATTACATCGCAAATAATTTGGAAGTGGGTTCTGGAGGATGGGAACCATTTAGGTACCTTTTTGGAAGTCATCTGTGTGAAACTTCTGCATTTCACGTAACTGTCATGAGTTGTCTGTATCTTTGGACACAACGTCACCACGCAGTTCCTTGCCCTACTAAGACACCAGCTTTGCCCTGTACCATGCAACATGCTGCTTTGGTTTTGGAAAAAGCATGGTGGCCACAACTGCGATAAAGATTTCTACAGTTGCAAAAACGTTGAACTGTTGTTGGGTTTGGAGGAAGTTCAAATATTTCTGTGGAACTGTGTTGTGCAGATGTTCCCCAAGTCTCATACGGCCCACAAAAGAAGTTTAATCAGTTAATGTGTGTTCGGGTTCAGGGGGCAACACGCAGGTACCTCCCCTGGAGGTGGGAGTTTTACACTGTCTGATGCAACACTGTTGATCATGTGCAGTTCTCTGGTGGGAGGTCCCAGAAAAGTCTGGGAGTACTTTGGGGTTCTTTGATGGTTTATGGACCCTTGTAATGGCATGACCGCTGTTTGACCCATGCTTAGCTCTTCTTCTGAACCTCTGCCATCTTCTGCCTAAATATTAAATATTGTAAGAATAAATGGCATGAATTTTATTTTCCTGTGGTCTGGAGGACAGATGCAAAGATTTGACTGGTTTCACATATGCCAGCCATCTAGAATTTAAACTACTTCAGCACTGCTAGCTGCTGAGCTGGAGTTTTGAAGAACCAGAGGTTTTGAGGAGCCAACGTGCACCCCAGGGGTCAGTCAGTGGGGCTGGACAGGGTCTGACCAGACCCCACATCTGCTTCTCAGAAAAATCACCCAAGTCAAAACCAACCTGGGCTGCCTCTAACTGCTGCAGTCTCTAATGCTGTAGCCCCAGTTGAGGAAATGAATCTCAATTTAGTGTGGGTATAGAACTATATTAGTTGAAGATTTCTGTGGATATGAGACAAAAAATCCCATAATGTTTTTTTTTGCATAATACAACACCGTGCTGCCTTTCATCAATGATATAGACCATCTGATATTATACAGGAATGCCAGTATCAGAGTATATGTGATAATCTGAAAGGCAATTCTTAATAAAAAAACCCATGGTTTTAATCTATTTTCTCTTCTCTATGAACAGAGGATGTTTTTCTGGTTATAATGAAGATGAACAACTACATCTCCGTGCTTTGCTCCCCTCTGGAGATACTGAGAAGTGGGGAACATTGTGATTCCCCTTTCATTTCAAAAGTTGTTTGCAATGTACTTAATTAGTCCTGGTAGAAACAAAAATGACAGTATGATAAACCACAGAAGGAGTTCAATGTGTCTTGCTCGGCTTGGAAATTGTGGCCAAATAGAGTAATTTGCAAGCAAAAATATCCTTACCTTTCTTAGTTTCCCTGAACAAGTTATTTGAATGGGGAAAAAAAGTAAGAAACTTCCTTTCCCTTTACCACTTGAAAACAGCACTTTGAATCAGAATAGAGATTGTTTATCCACTTACAGCAACTTACAGCAAAGGTCTTTGATGAAGCCCTTATTACTGTTGAACAGAAATGTTAGAGGCAAAGGCATTAGCTGCTGCCTGAATGAGCTGTATGTAATGTGCACTGGTTACAAATCGCTTGGAGAAAGTTGAGAACTCATTAAGCATTTGGCACTAAAAACAAAACAAAACAAAACAAACCACGAAAGCTCTTTATTGAGCCCAAATAGCTGCAGTTGTGTACGTATTTCCAAAATTGTAAGATAATGAATTTTGGTGGGTTGTTTGTTTTGGGTTTTTTTGGTTGTTTGTGGGGTTTTTTTGTTTGGTTTTTTTTTGTGTTTGTTTTTGGGTTTTTGTTTGCTTGGTTTTTTGTGTTTGTTTGATTTTTTGTGTTTTGGTTTTTTTGTTTTGTGTTTGTTTGATTTTTTATGTTTTGGGTTTTTTTGTTTGCTTGTTTGATTTGGTTTGGTTTGGTTTGGATTTTTTTTTGGCTAGATGCCTTTAATTTCATTCTAAGGTATGATCTGAATGTACAGCACTTTGCCAATGTGATTAGACTGTCAGCAATCAAAGTGAATGCAAACAACAGAAATGAAAGATGTGGGAATCTGACATTTACTTGGACCAAGATTTTCAAATCAAGAAATCTGGGTTTGGAAAAACCAGATCTTGTGAGGCAAATTTCAGGATTGGAGGTGTACCACTGGTTCAAACATAAAGATGCCAAACTGAGGCATTGACATTTCTATTCTGTCTAACTCAAAAAGGACTTCAGTGTGTTTCAGTGTGGCTCAAGGAGGACATTGAGAAGTACGTACTTGGCATACAGAGTCACGTGGGGAGGAAGGAGGGAATATTAGAGCAGGTGTAAAAAAAATTGTTCTTGGATTGCTCAGGTCATTAATGTGACTAATGCCATAAGGAGACAAATCTCAGGCTCCTTAAGAGATGCTTAAGAGGTGTTTTCAAAGGTGTTGGAGTGTGCAGATCTTGGAACTCAGGCACTTAGAGATGTTTTTCCGTTTCTGGTGAAGCACAGGTCAAACTTGAATGCAAACTCTCGGGATCATACCTAAGTCACCTAAACCTGACTTCTAGATGGAACAGCCCAGGTTCTTATCCTTGCTGTTTGGATGCCATGTGAGGAGTCAGAGTCCAGGCCACAGCATGTGGCTAAGCACAAGGTAATTGTCCAAGACTTTGTTACAAGGGGAAAATGGATCAGGAGGATTGCCATACTGAAGAATGACCTTTTGCCTGTGCTTGCCCCTTGCTCTTCCCAGCCTGATGTTACCACAAAATACACTGAACATCACTGGCTATTTTGGGACACCAGGACTTCATTCACACCTCCCAGAGAAAACATGAAGAAATGCAGACTACTGAGGGGATAGAAATTAATGTCATCCTTCTGTTGTTAGGTCCTGTGGGATTCCTACTCTTTCCCACAGGAAAGAGTTTTGCTACAGCAAGTGATGGGATATGACAAATAGACTGAACTTCATTGTTTGCCTTTCTGAGATAGAGGGATTAGTATAAATCATGATGGATCTTGTATAGTGCTGCAAAGTCAAGCTGTGGCATCATAATCCATCAACTCCACTGCAAAGGCTTTCCCTGTGTTTCCTCTGCAATGCACCACCATAACACTCCAGTAAAGGAAATACAGATTGGTTGCAGGACTGTTTCCTAATGGCTCCCACATGTACAGTTCATTGAAATACTGCATTAATAATTCTATCTGAATGCCTCCTTTCCAAGAACTACTCAGGAGTCAAGAAATGGAAGATAAGACTCCTCTAGTTTAAAATATCAATTCTTGCCTTTGGTCTTTTTCATGACATCATCTGACACATCAAAATATCTTTTGAGAAGAATTACCAGAAAGCTGTTTCCAGAAAGCTATGTGACAATCTTTGCCCACCTCTTCTTTAACACCTTGATATTGTTTGCAAAGTATTTTCCATTCAGTTCTATATAATGATTGTTAAAATCACCCAGAACCTCTTTTTTTATCTTAAATGTTTTAGTCTAGTTTTAGCCTTTCATGGGATGTGCCCTGATGTGCTTGATGCTATGAAATGTGCATTTTTCCTTCAAATCAACACTGCCTTACTTTGGTGCAGTTCAGAATTGGTAAACTGAGGGTAACTTAACAGCTCTCTGGTAACACCTGTGCTGTTTTCCTTACTGTGAAATGTACGTTCCAGCTGGGCACAGAATAAAATCCCTCACAGTGCGAATGAAGAAGGATTAGAGGAGGCACCCAAGGAGGCTTTGGAAATCTGCAGCCTTGGTAGTTTTCAAAGTTTTACTAGACATGGTCCCGAGCAACCTGATTTAACTTTGTGATTTTCCCTGCTTTGAACCAGGGAGCAGACTAGATGATTGTAAAGGCTCCTTACAAACTAGGTTATTCTGTGAGTCTGTATTACCTGCACAAGTTTTTCTATGGCCTTTCTCTGACTCCTGGGAAAAATAAAAAAAGAGGGAAATCCTTATGCATAAAAGACAGTGATTATACTAAAATTAACATATATATTCTCAGTAAAATCATTACATTCCTGGAGGGCATTATGGAAGGTAGTTTAAAATGCAGCTTGGACATCCAGCCCCAACACATGAACCTTCTGTGTGCACTCTGTAGTTTGCAGAAACGGAGTGGCTGCTTTTGCAATGTGGCCTGTCATAAAAAGTTTTCTTTGAAAGTCTATAGTGACCTTTAGGTAAAACACAATTTGAAGTCTACCCTGTAGTAAGTTTTTCAGGTATTCACAAAGTAAAAACTTGGGACTGGAAAGACAACTACAATTCTTACACATCTTCTTAGAACTGGATAAATACTGTTGGAAAACCATTTTAGATTACAGAATATCTTAGAAAACTTAATAGCCTCTGCAGACGTCTTTGACCTGGTGTCTGCAGATGTCATGACAGATCTGTTGCAAAGGAACTGAGTCCCGTTTTTCCCTTAACAAGACAAAGTCCTTCTAAAACTGAGGAATATATCCCTTTTGCCACTGGTGCAACTCTATACAGAGCCAAGACTCACCTCAAAAGGGAGTGGGCTCCATTTTGATTCTTCTTTCTGTCTGTCAGCACGCAGGTAGGAAGAGCATGCAGGCACGGAGCAGCTGGGGGTGGAGATGAGGCTCTCTCTGGTCATCCTGTGCTGGGTTCAGAGTTGCACTGGTCAACACTACGTAGAACATCCTGGAGTCTTCAACAGATTTTACATCCTTTGGCAGTTTTATAGGACACTAAGCCAAAATCTTTCAAAATGAAAGTGCCCAGTGAGGCTAGGGATGAATGAGCAGCCCTGCCCTGTGGCATGGGTGCATTTTCCAGGATGACTGAAGTGTTACTGCAGATAACAATCACTTGGCTTGTGCTCTCTGGCAGGCAGTGCTTTTCAACCAGGAGTAAGACTACTGTCAGAATAAAGCTGAAGATTATCTTAAACTGAAAAAAACTTAATTTGGTTTCCAGGCTTAGAAGTAGGGTTTCCAGGCTGTCAGGTCACAAGAAGAGATGTTTTCAAGAAGTCCCCTGGCAGAACTGTAAATGTTGACACACACAGGTTGTCAGTGGTCAGGACATTCTTTGTGTGTGTGTAAATATCAAGAAAAACAGCCCTGGTACTAATACACTGAGCACTTAAGCAAAGATTAGAAGTCACAGGGATGTCAAACAGTACCCACTGTGTTGCTTTCTGTGTGCTTGTACTTAATAGCTAAGCTGGACACTCTCCTCAGGAATCCTCACACTTCAGGAGATAAAATGATTTATTTTGCTCTCAGCAAAGCCTTAGATTGCTTCTCTTTCAAGTCTTTAATACACAGAGCAAGGTTCGAAAACATCAATATTCTTTAAGTTGAGGAACAACCTCTGAACAGTGAAGGAAAACGTGTACTTTGGCTAAAGTAGCATCATATCATTCACCTGGAATCCTTAAGTGCAGAGGCAGTGGAAGAGATGCAGCTCTAGAGAAACTATAATTCTCTCCCTACTCAATGTTTTGAGCCCAAAATGAACCTTCACCTGTAAATGTAACAATTATCATATAAAATGTTCTATGAGACCAAATTCTACATTTGTTCATTGCAGCAAATAAAATGTGCAGAAACATTTTATTCTTTATTTTTTTTTAGCACTGTATTTCACCATGTATATGTCCCAGAAATCCATTGACAATTCACAGAGAAGGTTCACCCAGAGAGACTTTGATTTCTAAACATGACAAGAAAAATCACTGTTACTTCAGTCTTCCCAGCATCACACCCTGTACATGTCCATTACTGTAGACTTTTTTTGGTAAGAAATGTTTTTGGGAGCTTGAATAAGAAAAGGCTAGTCGGGTCCTGGTTCCACAATGTGCTTAATTGCATCTCTGATTGTGGGTCTGCTGATTGTGATGGGATCAGAGTACTCAGCTTAAATTAAGCCTGTGCTTTGGAGAAAGACTGTGAGATCTTCTCCAACCCATCACAAGCACACAAAGCCTTAAGATTTAAACTCTTGGCTTTATGAAATGGCTGCAACATAATTTTCCAAGGTGACTGTTAAGTAGACTGAGTTGGCAGTATACCAAATTAATTTACAAGACTACACAAACAGTAGTCTAGACAGAGCTGCAGAAATTTTTTCTCCTGCTACACTCATACATCCAGTGTTCTCTGTAGAACTTTTTATCTCTCCTACTCAATCCATTCTATGAAAAACGTACTTGAAATAACATTAAGGCTTGCATTTCCCAGTGCTTCCTACTCCTCTTCACAGCCTAGCGACAACGAAGAGGAAGTTTAGTTCTGGGCTATTTCTCAGCTTCTAGAGCACCCACATAACAGACACGTGTGAAAAATGACTCAAAAAGTGATGAACAAAATCTCACTACATCTGCATCTTGCTCCTAATGACACACTTTTATTCTTTTTTCAAGCTGCAACAACCATCTCAGTCTCAAGATCATTACAGCCCTTTAAATATTCTAAACAAGAGGATTTTTTGCAGTATCCATGTTGTTCATTTAACCACAAGTAGTTTTAAAATGTTTTTAATTTATGACAAGATGCTGGCTAAGAAAGAGCTATCAAATTAATGTATTGTAAGAAAAAAGATTTAACAAGCATCAGCCATAAGCCAAATCAGCAAGAAAAGGGAAACAGCCCAGTTTTTCCACTAAAAGGAACAAGTGTTAACATTTTGAAGGATGAACTGATGTGTGCACAGCTGTGCAGCATTGGTATGGGAGAGAGCACTAATAATCCCCAAGGCTTCATTGCAAAGCATGTGTAAGAATCAAGTCTGGCTTTTGTTGTAAATCTCTCTTGATGGTTTGGGCACCTTTAAGTCTTCTGGCATGCAAAGTTATCTGTGCTGTGGTGATCAGCTGCTCAGTTTGACTGCAAGGATAGGAACAATGAGGATTGTCCTTGGCTTGCAGCACTTCTGTTTTCTCTGCCCAAAAGAATGGATTTTGTTCAGGTTCTGCCCTTGCAGGAGGTACTTGACTTTGGAGGAGGTAAATGAACATCCAGGTACAGTTTCCATATCCTTCCATTTTTCTAGCCTCTATGTTCTCTTCTCATTTCTCTGTATCTTAATTTTTCCCAGCTCAATTTTATGAAATGTCTTACTCCTTCCCACATGTCTCTTTCCTTCATTTGCTTTGCCTCTGCATATCCTTCTTCATATCCTCTCCAAGCTGTTCTTTTGCCCTTTGCTTCTCACTTACCCATCTGGCACAGCACTTGGACCAATAGCTTCCCACAGCTTGGCTAAACAAGCAAGGCAGAATTTTTCCCAGTGTTTTCTCTGTGTCAGTAGACTAGGAAGTAAAAGTGCCTTTTCTAACTGGTAGTGAGTGCTGAACCAGATCTGATCTTGTCCAATGCACCATTAATTGGATGCATTTCACCCAGAACTGATTGAAGATTCATAACTTCCTTCCTTCTTTGACCTGAATAATACTACGATCATTAACATTTTTGGTTTGTGACCTGGAAATTTAGATCAGCCACCAATTCACAGGGGTTTCTAAAGGAAAAATGCCTTCTTTACCATGTGACGGCTGAGAATTCTTGATAAAAAAACAATGTCATGCTGAACATACTGAGGCTGTGAGGGCGGTGATGGTTGAGGAGGTTGGAAAGGAGAGCTTGGGTAGGTTGCTCTCTTCATAACAGGCAGCTTCGAAGCTCCTGGATACTCACAGATGCAGGAATTTTGCAACTCTCTTCTAAAGTCCATCCATCCTGACATGTTTTGAATAAATTTTAGTCTCTATCAAATGGTATTTTTTGTTGGAAATCTGGAAAAGTATTTTCATGCAAGTTAGGTAACTCAGGAGGTTTCCATGAAGTTGTTGAGAAGGTAATGAAAATTTCTGACACTTCCGAAGAGTGCTCCAGACCAGAACTAACAAACAGACTCTTGGAGATTCAGATTTCCATATCTCACCAAAGAGTTTGAGGGGAAACCAGGCTGCATTCCTAAGTCAGGTGCCTGAACTTGGTGGCCCACTGCCAGGGACAGCTTGTTCCTTATTTTCTTTGAGAAGTTAACAGCTTGGTAGCAGTGCACAAGGAAGCAAACTAAAAAGCAAGAGAGCAGCAAATCAATGTATTTAAACAGCATGGAGGAAAGGCATGGGTGCTTTCTGTTGCTCAAATGCTGGAGCAATCTCAGGCAGTGAAGAGAGGAAGCTAGAGGAGGCATTTTTAGCTTTCTATTGGTTCAGGGTAAAATGACTGCCATTAAGACACTGTGTTTGTAATATCTAGGTCCATTAAACAGATTAATTTGGATTCTGGATGTGAACACAACCTAAGGGTGATGGCGAGAATATGCAAATAGCTGCTGGCTGCCTACAAGGCACCGGGTTTAGGATCTGTGGAAATCCAAATTTCCAACAAAGAGCTCAGTTTAAAAGCCTGGGACTATGCATGACTATGTATGGCTTGGAAACATGTATTTATTGTAGTTAGACTTATCTGCAAAACCCTGAGTAGCATAAGCAAAGCCTTGTCCAAGAAAACACAGTGTAGGGGTCACCTTACACCCACGAAGTTATCAGCTAAAATATTAGATGATCTGAAAGAACAAGGTCATACAGAGCTCCTGGGAGCTAACTAACCTTTAACTTGTCATGAAGAATAGCTCTTCTTTCCCTAGTTGTTCTTTCTTAGATTATCCTGCCTTTAAAACCCACTGCCTTCTCGGTTTTGTTCTCCCAGTGCAAAAATTGCAGTAGTTAATTATTTGCAGCCAATGTGATTATTTTGTTTGGATTTTTTTGTGAAGAGGTTTATGTTTCAGAATTAGGAGTGACAGAAGGAAGAGGAAATTTCACCTGGACAGCAGCATCAGAAAACACACCAAAAAAAATACTGGGGAAAAAGATTGTACTGACAACTGGAAAAAACCAAATTTGTAGCTAATCTAGGTGGGTCTGAGGTTGCTGGAGTGCTGGAGATAATAGAGTTGCACATTTCCACTAGAGGAGGATCTATCTTTCTTTTTGCAGATGAGTTTGACTAAACAGCCATTTAACTTTGCTAACACTAGAGCCTGTGTAGTCTCTAGTCCTGCAAAACTGAAACCTCTTGACAGGATTCTTTTGCTGACTTGTCAAAAATTCCCTTATCAAAAAAAAAATTCAGAGTTTTGCCTTGATTTTGGAAGCAAGTCTATGTTAAAGAGTAAGTAGTGTCAAAAAAGCAGAGTTTGGTTTTCACAACAAAAGACTTTAGAGGCATAGAGGATGGAAGAGTGGATGCATGGAGGCCATTTTCCAGAACAAGAGGTAGATGTGGACCATGGATTCTTCCAAGAACAGAGGAAATACTGCATGCAGTGTTTGACTGAATTCTTCTAAGTGAGATTGAAAACAGCATGCTGTTTGACAAAATGTGAAAGGAAATATAGAACTGGAATATGTGGCATTTGGATATTTCTTTTAGAGCTGCAATTTCCAAGCTAATTTCTTACAGAATTCATTGCAAATATTGGACAAAATAACAACTTTCATCATGTAAGCTAGAACTTTAAAGTCTAAGAAACTGTTTGAACCTGGAGACACTGAAGATGTTTAAATATTTTATTGATTACAGTGGCTTCAATAACAGCCAAGAAATACATGGCTTTCCTTGTAAAAAGGTACATGGAAATAAAATTGGGGATCTCTTTGCTTTGAAAATCTTTAAGACAGGCTTCAATATTGATGGGCATCTTAAAAATTTGTCAAATATCTGGAAAACCAAGACAAATATTTTCTTTAAAAAAACGTAAAAGAGGTTAAAATGAACAGTATCCCAGAGTGGATCCTACGTGTGTATAATATCCTTGAAAAAGTATATTGTACAGCTAAACATAATGCAAAAAGTGTCATAGAGTGGATTTAAAAGAAAAGGATTTTGACCAAATAAAAGGTTTTTGAAGTTCTCCTAAAGTGTTCTCCTCTTCTTTACACTTTCCTCTATTAATTTCAAAACGTTGGAACATAGCTCTCATGCAACACAAAGGAAGCGGGTTAATAAGAGCAATTATACAGAATGTTTGAAATAGCAGCATACAGAATGCTCATCTCATTATTTCCAAACTGTACTGTATGTGTCTTACTTGTGGTAGAGCTCAGATCCATCCCCCTGAAATAGGCAGGAAGTAAGAAAAAGCTTTGTGAGGAACCAGCCAAAGTGTGTGAAAGAAGTAGGACTTAGTTACAACTTTCTTCAGAAAAATACATTCCTATCAGTCTTTTTTGCTGGCTTACACAGCAAAGACACAGCAAAGACACTGCAAAGATGGGATCTTATTCAGCCAGTTCCTGGAAATACAGAGCAGTGGGAAGCATTATTGTATGTTCTCAGAAGTGTTGCTGAAGTTAATGAGTATGGTCTGGTTCAGAGCTGATATTTCCTGTTATTTGTTAACTGGATGAACTGCCTTTACAAGCTCTTCTCCTTAGGTGTTTCTTTACTGGCATACAGACAAGCAGTTTCTGATTTCTTTGTCTTTTCTCTTTCCTTATGACTTTTTAAATTTCTTTTTTGTCTAATTCATGGTCCAACACAGACACCCTAAATCTCTTTGCTCTGACATGTAGTGCAGCAAAATCACTTGGTGCCCTATACATTCTGATGCCATCATGGATTTGTTGTATCTGTCCAGCTACTGTAACATGTTTCCTCAGAGTTCAAGCTGTATTCCGACTGGTTGGCAAACTCTGCATTCAAAACTATTTAGGCACATAAATAGCAATAATTGCATTAATATTACCGTGCTGTGGATCTAATTCTTGATTGTTGTAGATCAGCAAAGCTCTAGTGGTGACAAATCAGGGAAATTATGCTGATTTATTCCTTAAGCATCAGGCCGTATTTAAAATGATGACAAACTCTGACACACATCAGCCATTTCCCTGTGGTATACCACGGAGTACTATCTTGATGCAGTGATGATTTCTGAGCCACATCATTGCTCATCCTTCAGTGGATTTTACCCATAATATAGGAGAATTAATTTTATCCCGAATATTCTCCACTTTAGCCATTGTACTGTGTTCATCATGAAATATGGCCTGTGCAAGAACCCTACAGGAAAATGGCAGTATCATTGATACATTTACCAAGCCTACAACAGTATTTGAGGAACTGAAACAGGCTAATGAAATGTATTTGGCCAAAACATCAGAAATGAGTCAACACCTGTCCTTAAAGAATTCCACTGGGAAAACATTATGGATCAGTTTGTCTCCATATGTCTCTGCATTGCCTGTGTGTATAATACAGTTTCATTTTTTTAGGAAGATTGTTTCACTAGATACCTGACCCTTACTAGAGGCAAGCTAGAGGTATTGGAACCCATTATCCTCTTTCGTAAAGGCACAAATGTTTCTAATATTTAGACATGATTATAAACATTCCCTCTGAAAATAGGGACGTGAAAGTGGAGCTGGATCATCTCAGGCTGTATGTTTGAGTGTCCCTTGTGTCACATCTTGCAGTGCAATTTGCCAACATGAGCTACCTTTAAGAATGGCTTTCCCTGCATCTGGGCAAATGCAGATCTGGAAATACCATACAAGGGACACTTGGAAGGCATCCAGTCATCTAGAGATGGGACCTGGAGGGATTGCAGGGACAGCTGCACCACACTGCAACTTCTGCTTTGGATGTATACCCAAGTTCCTTTTCCAGGGAAACCAGGGTGCAGGAAGGTAGGGCTGATTGTCCCTCAGATCTCTGCCGTCCAGCTGGGACGTGGCTGACATTCTCACTGATGAGGTTGCACTAATGGCAGCACAGTCCCCAAGACTGGAGGGACCAGCTTTAGAGGGTTAAATTGCAGACAGGGACATGAAATCCCTGCCTTTGACAGAATAGCCTGCCCTTACACTTAGTGGAAGAGAAGGCATCTCCAGGGAGTGAGCCATCTGACCTATTTCTTCTGCCCCCTCCTGGCACCCAGGTAGAGGATAGTTCTGTCAGTCAGTGACCAAAAAAAAGGCTGAACATTTGAGACACATGAAGATCTGCCAGGGACTTGTCTTATTGAGAAACTGACAAGGAGGTCTTAATCTGAAGCATTCACTTTGGCTTCAGCCTAAGCGTGTTGTAGAGGTACTGTGGGTGGCCAGACCTTTTTGGGTGCAAACAATAATGTGGAGTCTTTGGCCCTCTGTTGCTGAGGAGTTTCTTTTCTTTACTCCCAGTTTCTTTTCTTTACTCCCAGCCTGCTTCCTCCAAACCAGGATCAGTGTACAAAAGGGAAAAATTGGGACAGAGCAACATCTCCAACTCAAACTACTGTGTTTTTTAAAGAATTCAGGTGATAACAAAAGGTACTCCTGGCAGATTATGTTATTGTACTGGAATTGTTAATGGTTTGAATTTTTTTTGGTAGGGTTGTTTGGTTGGTTTTTTTAATAGGATTCAATTTTATTAGCATTGAGTACCTTAAACGTAATCTGCAAGGCAGGAAAAACATAGTGAAAGTGACTGGTTGTAAAATTAAGATAGTTTGAATGTTCTTCAACAGCATGTAAAATTTTTGTTACTTGAGCACTCAACATCAAGACAGAGGCAAATAATCATTTAATAGGCATTTAAGCATTTAAGAATCCATAGGCTAGTTTCATCTTTAGTAGGATCAGTAAAATCACTTGTACTGCATACAGCTTCCTCCATGCAGCAATTCACATGAAGTACTCAGCAATGGGGACATTCTCCATTGTGTCTGTTTTAAAATGTTCCTATTCCTCCTGCCTGCCCAGGCAAAGAAGTAGGAAAATAGTGCAAGGTAACAACAGTAAGAGTAATGGCCCTGTAACTGGGAGAAGTTAAAAGATAGTAGAAAGGGTGGCAATAAAACAAATATTGAATGCATACACACCTGTAGAGTTGTAATGAAAACCAGTGCTGTGGTAGGGCATGAAATGCTGCTGCTATTGTCCTAGCTCTCCAGTGAAGCATGGGATGAAATCCTACCTGGAGCTGAGCGAGGTTCCTCTGCTTTATTTTAGTATTCTTCATTGGTACAGAAAAGTACAGTGGAAAGAAAATACAATTATACTATCCTATGGTCTTCTCCTGATGTCTCCAAACCTCACTGTATCTTGTCTATGCTGTTTTCATTATCAGCTTCCTGATAGCTGGTAGGGAAATGTCTTTCCCTTACAATAAAGGGGAAGTTAAAGCTTGTTACCAGTAAAAGCTATCTCTTTAAAAGACATTTAGCATTACAGCTCTGAGATTTCCCTTGGCAACTGTTAAGGCAAGCTGCCTAGTGGTATCCACACTCCTGGGTGGGGGTTATGCGATGCCTGTGTGGTGCACATGCAGAGAGGACATTAAGCTTGCAAGAGATGCTACGGCAGTAATGTCACTATTGCCTCTCAGGATCAGATGGGCTAATGTTCCTGCTAGAAAGAGGTGCATGTCTCTTTTGGAGGTTTTAAGGCTGAGTTCACAGCTTCACAAAGCACAAGAGTGAGTTTCTAAATATCATTACTTAAAGGGCTGAAATTCCCAGATGAATCCCCACCAAGTCAGTTGTCCTGCATGGTGGCTCTAAAAGACTTTCTTTCCCTTCCTCCTCCTCCTCAGCCCAGAAATGAGGGATAATCATTCTGAGTACACACAGGAGAGCCAAACAGCACCCACCAAATACAGCCTCATATTTGAAGTAGGTTCAGATAATTTCAGATATAGAGGGGAAATGAACCCAAGACGAGCACAGACTCAGAAAGTGTATTGACCAAGAGGTGATCAGATACATTAGCAGGAAGTGAGAAAGAGAACTCTGGCTTCTTCTAGAGCAAAGAATCTGCTGCACTCTTCATAACTGCACTCTGAAGACACCAACTGATTTAAGTCCAGAAGGTGGAATATGTGTATGAGTGTGTGTGGAATATGTGTAGGAGTATATGTGTGTCCTCATCAGAGACACAATTGTGCAGCTTCTCAGCACTAGTATGTTGAGGAGTATTCTGCTCATGCCCAAAAAGAGATTTCTAAATGTCATATGACCTTTAAAAATGAGAAAGTCTGGGCAATAGCTAAGAAAATGGGAGTCTAATTAGCACCCAGATTAGACACATTCCATTTTCCTATGTCCTTTTGTGCCTCTGGTGTACTAGATTTAATGACAGCTGGCACTACTCCATTTTAAAGTTGTTTTCTAAAATACATATGAATGCATATATATATATATTTATTGGCACACTGAAATTTTTGTCCTCCCATTTCAAATTTTTCCTCAAGTCTCCCTGCTTCTGGATAGCCAAAATCCAGCAACTGTGGCCCATGAAATCTCCTCCCTTTCTGTAAATCTTCAGTTGCTCTGTTTAAGATGTGCACATGGGGATGCAAAGACAGCTGTTATTTTGTTCCCAAAACATTGGAGGCTGTTGTGGAAAAATACCGCACATATTTCTCTCATTGCTGCTTTCATGCTGTTTTTTCTGCTTGATTTTTTCTTGCCTTAATCTTCCCTGTTCAACAGCTTAAAATTAGAAGTACTGGTTTTTTTTCTTGTTGTATATAAGAAAACTTAAAAATCCCACTACTGCTTAAGAGATTCCTTTTTATGGACTACATATATTTTTAGCACAGTGTAACATACTGATGCCACAAGTTATTTAGTTAAAAACACTGAATGTAGGGAAAACAATGTAGGCTCAGTTCTATTGCATCAAACTCTAGGATCTGAATCACATTTTTCCTAGTCTCTCTGTACACAGAGGATATGGTAGGTATCTTCCCAGGGTGACTGATTTCCTCCTAAAGTCCAAGTTATTCTTAGAGATGCCTACAGTTCATCGTGGACAGCATCAAAGTGTGGGATGTAGTACCCTCAGCTGGGTGTCTTGCATTAGAGGGGGGAATTTGGATTTCAGGTGCCCCTGCTACTCCCTGCTCCAAACAGCATCCCATGTCCCTGGGGTACCTCACTAAAACAGATGATCAGGGGCTTGCTTGCAGACCTAGAGCCTTTGCCCATTTTTCTGGTAGTTATGCTACTGTAAACATAAAAATAAATGGGAATAAACAAATAACTGCAGAAACACAGCAGACTTTCTCCCAGTTGGACAGCTAGACAAATTTCATTCTAACTGGTGCTAATACAAATAACTAGTTTCTATTGACAGAAATTGCCCTCAATTCAGCTTGATAGAATTATAAAAGGATCTGTACTGTTCTCCAGGGTCTCTTCAGATTCAGAGATTTAAAAGAAACCAAGAGTTGCCATTAGAATTTTTTATATAATTTTCAACATGATATGCTACGTCAATCTAATGAAACACTGCACCAGTGTAGTAGTGGGGAAGAACATGACAAAATTATTTCTTACATAGCACAGCAAGTGACTGATTACTCTCATTTTTGGGATTTAAAATGCTAAAAAAGACAAGTGTCTAAAATTTTGCAAGCAAATCAAATAGAAAGTGACAGGTATAATTATTTTGTATTCTTGAAAGGGATATGAAATCTCCAAAGTCAAGAGCTCTATAAACAGAAGACATGGTTTTAAAAGAAAATAATGAAGAAATCTGCTTTTTAACGTAATAGCAGCTGATGTCCTGCAATTATCCTCTACTCATTGGAGTCTGTGAATTTTGCAGCCTGCTTATAGATAGTTCTGTTGTTGTATAATTTGCATTCATGTTTTAGCATATTTTTAATATATAGCAGAAGCAAGGTGTGAGCTCAGACTCCAAAGCCAAATGTTGATGCTGGTGTGTGCAGGAACATGAGCATCACAAAAAAACATTGCTGTTTTTCTAACAGTCATTCAGACTGTTTGAAGATGTGGGGCTCAGACCCAGAAAAGCTGGATACAGTCCTTCAGACTCCTGCATGTTGTTGGGAAACTTTGCCCAAAAGAGAGATGGATCCTGAGGATGGTTTGAGCTACTTCTGCTTTTGTTTAAAGTTAGTAAATGGTAGGTGTTTGCTGACTTCTGTTTTCACAAATGAGATTCAGCTTGCTTTGTCTAAGCTGCTGACAACTCAAATATGCTTTTCAGCCCTGAGTACTCAAATTCCCTCTGTAAAGCCAAAACATTGCTTCTATAATGAAACGTGCATTGCACTCTTTCAGGTTCCGGTGATACTGAGGACTGTTTGCAGACACAGTTTAAGGATCACTGCAAGAATTAGGCACTTAACCTGCCTGTAAAATTCAGCTGTGCAGTGGAGCACACTTACAGCAAGAGCCAATGTTGTTTGCACAGACAAAAGTCAGGCACAATGTTTTTGTGGCCCTTCAAATGTATGCCTAAAATGGATACATAAGCCCTCCCTCCTGAGGCCTTCTGGGGCTCCTGCTATGGAGGAAATTGATAATTTCGGTATTTACTTAAAGAAAAAGCTTCCTGGTATTTTGAGTACACACCAAGGTCCTAAGCTAGGAGCAAAAGGCATCCCCTAGCACAGGTGTGCTCGGTGTCTGGGGCAGCAGTCACGGGCAGCTTGTGTCAGAATCTCTTCTTAGATACGGTTGCCCCCATTCAGTTTCTGACAGTTAGATTCAGCAGAGGTCTGACATTTGAGCCCCCCCTGAGGCTTGAGGCTCCCAAGGTACAGCAATGCCAACACAAAATAATGGTTCATTTCAGTTTTGCTCTTCAGCAGGGAGAGTTAAAAATGGGCATAGGAAGGCTTTTGATAATTTTAAAATACTAATTTTATTCATAGCAACACAGAGGCCAATGAAGAGTGTGGTGACAGCCTGGAAGGTTGGAAGCTTGGACTACAATTTGCAACCACCAGTATTTCATGAGTATTTCTTCTTTTTCTTCTAGAGTGAAAGACAAAGGTAAGGCCAGCCTAGCATGAGGGCTGCAGCAGTAGCTCCTGTGCTCCATCCCTGTTTGTTTATTTTAGCACCTAAAAGAACATCAGAACAGACTTTAAGAATATTTCTTCTAGGAAAAGGAAGGGAAGATGTAGCAAAACTGCAACCTTCTGCTAATTTATGTTTATATTGTCATATGTTGTATTTCATATGCAAGAAGGGGGGGAAAAGACCTCTTTGAAGGCAAACTTCTGTTTAGTAATTTCAGCACAAAAGAAGAGATGCTTCAGGGTGTCCAGGACACTCATAGGGATCTGGCACATATTACAAGTGCCACTGGAGAGCTGTGCCATTCTGCAGGAGCAGCTGTGGAGGATACCAAGGAGTGTATACCAAAAGGCACCAGAAAGCTAACCTGTCCTTTCCCGGTCACCATCATCCACCAACTTCTTCTTCATCACAAATCAAAACCAGATTGTCCTCTCTGGATTCTGTGGCCTGCAGGGGGTCTTCCTGAGAAAAGAGGCCAAAATGTGGCAGTACTGAGGGCTGGGGAGCAGCCATTCAAGGGTATCGTTAGGAACATTTACTACATTTCTACTCCTCAGAAATAGTATAAATGCTATGTCAATGACACTTAGGTGTCATTTAGACCTTTTCATACCTTGCTTAGCATGTTGCAGGGCTGGAGGATGGTTCAGTTACAGAGTGCTCTGCCAGATGCTTGCTCAAATAGTAATGTTGAATTCATATTGAGCTCCTGAAGTCTTTGCATTTCCCACTGCATTTACATCACCCACCCACCCATCAGGAGCACTAATTAGAGGGGAAATATAGCTCACATCAGTAATTTATTTTTCTATAGCACCCCTAGGCACAAACCTCCTAATGCCCTTTTCTCTCATTAAAATCCAATCAACTAAAAGTATTCTTTATTAAGTGGCCCATGAAATAACTTTTAAATTTTAGAACAAAAGGACTTGAAGGCTATGTCCCATTTGAAATATTTGCCAGCAGTGTACCTGGAGAAAGAAGAGGTATTTGCATCTTCAACTCACAGGAGAGATATTGGGAAAATAGCCTCCAGAAAGGATGGCTGGTGTTTCAGAGCCTCGGTACCTGCTGTTCAATCCCACCATGCATCCTTCACATTGATGTTTGCAGCTTTGGAGGAAGAAAGTGAAAACAGAAGACCAAAGCAATGACAAGGAGGAGAAACATATTAAAAAAGTGAGAACAAGAAAACAAGCAAAAATGAGTCTTTGTTGATACCAGGTGCAGGGACAAAATAATTGTTTCAGAAAATGCTCCTGTCAGGAAAATGCTTTGCCACAAAGGAAAGGAGAGTAGGAAGGCAACTCCAGTACTGGCTGGAATATTTGCATTCTTACTTGTGAAATAGTCTCATATTCACCTAGGTAATGCATTCATTTAAATTGAAATCCTGTTGTGGAAACGTGCAACACATTGTCAGCCGGAAGCTGTTGTAGGACTTGGCTTGCCATTGCTGACACACCGTCTCAGCACTTCAAAGAGGTTTATTGTCACTTGTGTGGTCACAGAGTGAAGAGGACAAACACACTGAGACACATTTCCTATGCCTTCCCCCAAACCTATGCCAGTCTGTTCCCTTAAATCCCATTTGAAACACTGATTGCAATCTAAAGCGTTTTAAAATTTTTTAAAGAGATCTAAATAATTTTTCTGTGAAAATGAGGATTTTCATGTGGCTGCTTGTGGGATCAAAGCCACCCTTGTTCTGGACTGGGTACGTTTGCTTTTCCTTCATGCAAGTTACTATTTAGAACATTATAGGCTTCTGACTGGCTTAGCTATCACATGGTGGCGTTGATGGAGAGGAGATGTCACTTGGAACTCCAGCTTTTTGGTTGCCTTTCAATAAACATCATGTAAGCCTGGTGCTGGCTCACTCAGGAAGGAGAATACAGCTGGACCAAAATGCCTGTCTGTGCAGCCACACGTGCCAGGCAGCCTGACAAACAAGGTCCATTATTAAAACCAGAAAAACACATGGAGACAAGGCCGGCTGTCCTACTCACAGAGCATCATGTCTGGAAGCTGCCCTTCCAGAGAAAACCCCCTAAGGATGAACAACTTACCAGAGACAGGCACCCCTCTCCCACATATGTTGCTGGACATCTGGCACTTCAGTAGGAGCGGAGGGTTAAAAGACACTTAGAACCTGCTCTCACCCCAAGAGAATGAGCATGGAGAAAAAGAAAGGAGGAGAGTTCAATTTTGCTTTTATTAGATCCTTGCCTTTCTTCTTTTTGTTGCCAGGTTTTTAAAGGTAAGAGCCTTAGAGCAAAAGAGGGAATGAGTCACAGCAATAGCTTCTCATTAAACTAATGACAAGACATATAAACAGAGGGGGCTCACTTGGCCAATGTTCCTGCTGTCCACAACACTAAACCATAAGAAATTAAACCAGAAAAAAAGCCATGTAGTGTGCCTTGGACCAGATGTTCAATTAACCTTGAACTGGAAATGATAACATTTGATTTAAAAACAATTTATGCACTTACACCAGGTGCCCTGTAGGTGGATAGGGTAAAAAGGAGTGAAATCAAGTTTCAAGCTCTGCAGTTTGCACCTTTGTGTGTATATGCACTGAGTAGCAGCACCTCTCTGGAACTTCATTTCCAAAGGCGAGGAGTTTGTCACTGTTCTCATTCCTCTCTTTTTAATACCAAGTCAATTACACAGGCACCTCCCTGGGTTATGGTAGTAGCTGAACACTTCTGAAAAATACCCTCTCAGCAAAAGCCATTATTTGCCATCCTGACTCCATAAAAACCAACCTGCCTGAAAAAATGAATTCTGAAGGGCCCCGTGCTAAAGCCTGTCTCCAGAGAATACTCCCTGTTCAGTATTAGAAGTATATGTGAATGAGCCTCATCCAAAGAGATTAAAAAGCAAATGAGATCTTAATCTGCAGAAAACATCTCATTGCAAAACTCTCCTAGGTCTAAAATGTCAGCCACAGATTGCAGGGAGAATAAGATCTTTGGAACTGAGAAAATAATACTGAAATTGTTTTTAGAATTGCTAACACGTGGCAGTGTTCAGGCTCCTTTTTCAGCAGTGTTTCCTAGCTAATATTTACAAGGTTTTCAAACTGAAATTTTTAATTGAAAGGAATTAGAACTTCAGTCATTACTTTGAAACATTTTAATAATATTTTATTTTAAAGTGGACTTGCAGTTCCTGGTATGCTTGACAAAAACTGTGGACGTAGCAGTATTAATGCAACTAGTTTTAAAGCAAAGATTTGTCACTCAAATTTTTCTAGCAACAACTGTATGAAATTGAGTAAGATCTCAATCCTCTCAGCCTGATAACTTCAGGTGTTGGAGCAATTAATGTTGACGCCAGCTTTGGCAAAAGCGTCTAGCTACAACATACCTTTTTGTCTCATAAATGCCTTACACACAGCTGAAGAAGCTTCAGCTCTGTGGTTAATGTGAAGGAAATGAGGAAAAATGTTCCTTTCATTTCCTCTCCTTTGTGCAAAGGCCAAGGTTTAACATACAAAGAAGAATAATTTAGAATAATACCTATTTTTGTAACAGGCATTCAGGAGAGCTCCTTTGTACAAAGAATCTTAACAGCAGAAAACAAAAAGAACAGAATGTTAAAAGCACTAAAACCTGCAAAGAAATGTAAGGCTGACACCAAAACAGCCCAACAGATTAAATTACACAAATATGTGATCTCTTCATTAAATTTAGCCACTATGAAATGGACAGCATTTCTATATGATAAAACATGACAGTTGAGCAATCATTTATTCCTGTCATTACTCAGTGTGCAGTAGAAGTACAAGTAGAAAATTATTTTTTTCACTGAGTAGCCTTTGTTAATAAACAAGGCATTATCCTGGCAATGAAAAAATTAATTACAAATTGTTGATGTTGGGTGGGGGGTTGCCAACAAATTATAATGGAGTTATTTTTGAGCCTGGAGGTATAAGTAATTTTCTCTACTGTCTTTTAGAGAGAGATGTTTCAAAAGTAGCAGCTAAAAATAAAAGGACATCATTATTATCAAACACCATCAAGCTGACAGACACTTCTGTATTAAGATGCAAATAAAGCCTTCATGTCACAGATGACGACTCCTGTTATTTTCAGTTCTTTGCCAAACTTGAATTTTTTTAGGCCAACAGTTTTCACAAGAAGAAAGTCCCTCAGTTTGAACACGTTTGTTTAAGCTCTGTGTAATGCCATTTGGCCATTTCAAATCGTGGGATTAAGGAAAAGTAATCTTTTGTTTTGCTCATCACGAGTTTTAGAATGTTTTTTAACTAAGAAATCCTAGCATTGCCACACGACTTATCCCAGATGACATTCATCTCTACTGACTTGGTATCGAAGCTATTCTTTGTGCAATCCCTGTGCAAGTTCATTGCCATCTCAGCTTCAGCCAAGGCAGAAGTGTTCAACAACTTGTTTGCCTCTGTCTTCACCATATATGTCTCCCAAACCTCTGCGCTTAGTGGAAGGGTTAAAGTAGGCGAAGGAACAGCAATGCAGATGAGTTGAAGGCTATTTGAGGGAACATGAGCAGTAGAAGCCTTTTCTCTCTCATATTTGAAAGGCTCTGCAAAGTGGGGGAAGACTTTGACACCTGAAAAACTGCATCTTCTCACCAGAGAGTTCAAGTCTGCATCAAAATGCAGGTATGAAATGTTGTACAAGCAGTCAAAAGTCTGGTATTTTCTAAGTGTGTTTGCCTTTATACTCATCACCATTTTATGATATTGTTTTTGTAGTTTGGATTGGTGAAGTCTTGCAGCAAGCATTGTCCCTTACCTAGCTCTGAAAAAGGCATCCAAGTGAATAGGGAATCTGTGTGGAAAATGGTTTGATATGCTCATCTGCTGAAACTGAAACAGCAGTAAAATTCAAATAGTGGTGTTAAAACGATAAGCACCTTCTAAAGGAATTTTAGTTCCATCTGGTTTAAAATGGAAGAAATTATGCTATTATTGCTAAAAGCCCACAGTTTTTGCTCTCTTAAATGCTAGGAGAAAAAGGAATGTTCACCTCCTTCCTCCAGGCTCAAATTCGTCACAGCAGTTTGGACCAAAGGAAAGGAGGTTGACTATCTGGTATAATTCCAAAGGACATGAGACAGGCCAGTGCTGAAGATTAAAAAACTACCACAGTCCATTATGCAGTGGGAAAGAACAGAAAGTTGGGTGTGGAGAAAATAAATATGGAAAAGTGACCTGAAGGCCTACATGCGATTAATTCCAGTTTCACAGTCTTCTGAAATGTAAGTCCAAGAATCCACTTGAACACTTTCTAAATCTGGACTTTGTGTACCAAAAGATCTGATCTCTGCAAGCAGTTTCTTCACAAGAGACAAAAAGAATTGATGCTATGCAGTAAGTAATGCAGTTACTCATATTTCTTGCTATCCAGTATCCCAAGTAGGAGAAAGTATGAATGCAATTGATGAAAATCAAGCACTTTTGGATGCTAATATCTAGGCAATTGTTGAAAAAGAAATTTATGACCAGTAACCACAAATATAGTCGGCAGCTCAAGAAATCACTTCTTACCATTCTGAATTTTAGTAACAGTGAAAATGTCAAAGAGATTGAGAAATCCTTTCTTTTACCAGGAAACTGACTTAAAAGTAAATGACTGATAGAGGTTGAATTGAATAATAATTGCAGTTAAATAGTCTAATATGACTAAAGACAATATGTTCTTCAACAGAAGAATTACCTACTTATGCACTATTGTGAAAAGACAAATTGGATCTAAAAGCTGTTTCTCAACATCAGTAATATTTATCTAAATAGAAAAATTTCCTAAGATCAAAATGGCACTAATAATTATATGCTTCTACAAAGGAATTCCACACCAGATTAACATTTAAAATACATCAAGGTTTTAAGTTCTGGACCTGTTACTTAGTGTGAACTTGCAGATGAACTGAAAAAAACCCCACATTCTTGATTATTCATTATATTGTCTTAGTGGTCTTAATAAATGTGATGGCCTAGTTTGAGACAGGCCTTATAGCTAATCTCCCTTTATTTATGAACAGTTTTTCCCCTGAAGTTTTTCAGGAAATGAAATGCTGGGATTGGAAATCTCCAGAAGTGGATTGACAAAAAAAACCCCAAAAAACCAAATAATCTATGCTACAAAACATATCAGTTTTGTGTATCTCTATGCTGAATCCTTACACTGACTCCTTGGTCAAAATATATCAAATGCACTTGCAGGCCTGAGATGGCTCTCTGTTGAAATTTAATTCCACCTCACATATGGGTTTTCAGAAGAAAAAGTACAGTCAAGGTAATTAATCAAACCTCTGTGATGTAGTGTATAAGTAAAATAGGCCAGTACCATTACTGGATTTCACATGAAACTGGCCTGGTGTAAATCCCACCAGTATAATTACAGAGAGGCCGGATGATCACCAAGTGAGGCAGCTCATCACTCAACACTCACCATAGCTGAATTCTGTGATGAACTATTTTCTTGCTATATAGAGCAAGAACTTATTTTCTCATTTTCTTGGTTTTGGAATATTTCAGATTCCTCTACCAAACTGGAACAAAACCCAAGAACCTCAAAGAGAGCAAAATTAAACAAACAAACAGCCTCCATCTCCTGCAAATACTGCTCTAGAGTGGTGGAAATTCTTACTTTTAGATGCTGATCTTTTTCATTTTAAAAAATCTTACTTTTCACTGTAATTACATTTCAGAAGGAAAGTATTTCTGAAATTAAAAAGCAGAGCACTTCTTTTTGAAGATACTGGAACAAGATATTAAACAAATGTCGAATTTTTTTGACTTGGAATAAAATACTCAAAGCAATCCATTGTCATAAAAAAGTATGGTTTTGACAAACTGGCATTTTCAAACTAAAAAAAAAGATCTTTCTTGTATTTCATATTCAGCTCTACACACCTCCAGGATGCATTGCAATGTGCTGATTCTTGTGTGATTGCGTACATGCATTAGGAACAAAATCAGCCATGGGCTGACAACCAGATGGCCTCCTATGATTTTGGACTTATAAATGTAAGAAGTAAACTAAATGAAGACCATCAAAAGGATATCTCATAGTGTAATATCCCCTTCAGGGAGTTTTGAAAATGTTTTTCTTCTTGATTCTGTCTGGAATACTACAAGATGACTACCAGAATATGTTCCTTGTTAAACAGATTAATTTCCTGCACTATCCCCTTTACTTCTTTGATATATATTCAATTACATATCTATTACTAGGTGTATTTCAATTATGGAGGATGATACCACAACTTGAAGAATTATGAACCGAGAGCTTAATCAGCCAACTAAGTACCTGTGAATATAATTTGTAAGTATAATGAGTTATTTTTTTCTCCATACTTACAGCTTCATGTCCCCAGTAATTGCAGTGCTCAAGTGGAAGTGGGAGCTGCATGTGGCCCTGTATCCCAACAGCAGCCAGCAGGTCACAGCAGATTGCACAAGTGCCTGGGTCAGTTCCCTCAGAGTGAGCTGGCTCCTGCCTCCTTGTGCTCTTTTGTATAACATTGAACATCTGAGCCAAATAGCCGCTGGATTTTTCTTGAAAAGGAAATGTGGGGCAAAAAAATCTGCCAATTTTCTACCCTCCTGAACTCGCAACTCCAGGAAAGAGGTCACAATATCCCAAACAAATTTTTAGGCAGTCCAAATGTAATGTTGATGAGATGGTTTCACAATGACTACTGAACTCTAGTGCATCCCAAGGCAGAACCTTGATCTTGGCAGGGATGTGAGGGAGCTGGCATAAGGCAAGGTATGCCCAGGACACTCCATCCTCCCTTGAGCCACAGAGTACTTGGCTCTTTGCCATTCTTTTTCTATACATGCAGTTTACAGAATCCAACTGCACAGGAAAATTGGATGCCAGTGGCCGTTGCAGTCCTTATTTTCCTCTTTCTGCTAATGGATATTTCTTATCAGTCTGATGCACAAAATGGCAGGCAGGGCAGCATGCTATCAGAGTTGGCAGGCTGGAGGAGAGGAGGACGTCTTGTCATATGTCACTTTGGACAAGAGAGAAATGGCAGAAAGCAGCATGGTTAAAAGTCAATTTTCACATAGAGAACTCAGGAAAGGAAACCTGGCTGGCAACAAATGGATTGGAGGTAGGAGGGAACACCAGTCAGTCACCACAGACACATATTGTCTTCCATGGGAATACAGCTGAAGAGGAGGAGGGGATGGAGGACCAGAGTTTGCTGAGAGCAGAGCAGATGGCTCAGGCAGTGAGCGGGCAGTGCCACCCAGTCATCAATAGGACAATTTGCAACGTAATTTTAGACTATGCTTTCACATTTTCTTGTCCCAGTCATGTGATAAAATAAGAATAAACCTTCTTTATAAGTGATGCTTTGTAGTAATTTATCTATTTGCTTATACAGCACAGCTGACACATAAACAGTGTATTGTGGCTAGTGATGAAGCTGAAAAATATGTGCCAAAGCAAGAGGTGAACGACATTTTTAAAGCCACAAAATCTTTTTTGTTGAGTTTTAATTTGGAACAGACTTCTTGTCATTATCATTGTTATCATTACTTCGTGTTGTGTTGTTCTTGCATTTTTATGACTGTTGTGTATTGAGCTTGTCACAGAATAAAAGGTGTCTCTTTCCCCACAGAACATCACTATTTAAATTTAAGACAAATACTATCAATAACATCAGAGAGATGAAGAGGTTCCTTCAAGGAAACAACTTCTAACTGGCAAGATGGGAGGGAATTTCAGATTGCCAAAAAAGAGAAGCTTTTCCACAGCTTTTTGTAGATATTAGGTAGAGGAAAATTAGAAGAAGTATTCTGAATGACAGCAAGATAAATTAGATGTTTATGGCATTATCTCCATGGCCTGGGAGAGAATGGAAGCAAGTTATCACAAATATGTTCGGAATTTAGCAAGCAGGATATTGGAAACAGTACAGCAATCAAAGATAGCAGTGGTCTTTGAAGAGCTGAATGACAGGTGACAGGCAGGGTAGGGCCTGGCCATGACAGGCTTTGAAAATAGACATGTCACTTGAATTTAGTGAGAGAGTAAAAACAAGATGCAAAGACATGGGAAATAATAGGTAAGTGGGAGCACTCTGAGCAGGTAAGGGGAAAAATGTGCTTATCAATGCTGGTGGAAAAATATGTTGCAACAAGTAAGACAAGCTGATAATGAGAGCTGTAAAAGAGACTTAGCCATGTGGATGGAGATTGCAAGCATGAAATTGATGCAATTGCTGCTCAGGATGAAGTTCAGGATGTCAGGAGATGCAGAGAAGCTACAGATGAAGTTGAAGATCAAGCCAGGGACCTAGAAATGGGTACTACCTGAAGGAATTAATAATAAAAGAAGGCAATGATAAATCTCTCTGGTAAGCATAGGTGAAAGCTGCACATCCATGGGGAAGTGTCAGAGAAACAGGCTGAAATCGCCGTGTGTATCAATAGAGACATGGGCTGTCTTGTTGGGGACTGAAGGAAGATCCATGGGAAGACAGTCACTGCAACCAGAGGAAGACAGTGCTTTTTGGAAGAATAAGTCATGAAAAAGATGACAAGAAGTCGGGAAAGATACTTCTCTAGCACAAATGCCAAGCTCCTCTGTGAGGAGTAGCTGAGTAAGAGCTTAAGGAAATGGTGTAAAAGATGGAAACCACATCACAACGAGATAGAATCAAAATTTAGGAGTAAGGTTTTTTCCAAGGGGTGGGACAAGGGACAATAGTTGTAGGAGGCAAGCAAATTTGAAAGAAATGTCTTAAGATGGATGAGGTGGGAAGTTTTCTGCATGTTGAGAAAAGATGTCCAGGGAAGTGTGAGAAGAAGGGGTAAGCGTAAATGAAGGGATAAGAAAAGTTCTGGGGTCACCAGTAAGGACTTGCCAGGAGAAGTGAATTTTAGCATTGTCCTAGGTACTCTATTCTGCCTTAGTGACTTATTGCTCATGGGTTTGTGAGCTGCTTAACTTGACTACTATCCAGTTTTCCCCCCTGCAGAGCAGAAAAAATCATGAAAGTTTTTTAAAAAGTGAATGGAGGGTTTTGCTAACTCTCATTCTGATTCAAAGTCAAAGGGCAGAAGATTGTAGAGAATAGTAAACCAGTATATCTGATTGCTTGTCACAATTCAAAGGTCAGTCATGACGCTGGATTGCCAGAAGATTAGATCCTATACAGGAGAAACTGAAATGATAAAATGACATTTTTAACTCCACACAATGGAAATGACAGTCTCTTCCGTGAGCTGAGTGCCATCATTTTGCTGTTGGATTCATAGCAATTTCTCTCTTGAAGAAAGAAGTTAGGAGGGCTTGAATCAATGACTATAGCTCCAAACTCATATAAAGGCATAGATATTTTGCGTTTGAAGACCCAGTGGTGCAATGATGAAGTCAGTGGGTTGTATACTACTGATTTCCATAAAAAAAAAATATCCTCTATGATCTAAGGCAATGTCTGCATTTTACCAGATGATCTGGTAGATAGAGAGATCCAAACAACACTGATTAATCTCTTTCAAGTCGGGGTGAGTTTCCTCTCCGTGCTGACCCCTGTACCACCTTGGTCTGTGACCATATGGAAGGCTGATGAAGTAGTACCTCGCATCTTTTTAACTCCTCTGAAACCAGGGGAGAGACAGGAAGTTTCAAAGGGAATTTGTAAAGGAAATACTAGATAAGGTCAAACTCTGAGATGTCTGAATTAAATGTATCATACATTTTGGGTGTGAATCCCTTACCTAAACATGAGATACCTTAAGTACAACTCTATCAATTATTTGTTGGTGGTGAGGGCATGGGCTTCCCTTAGGTATGGTACCACATTTGCCAGTCCTGATGAAGGTCTCTGGTGTTCTTTGAAACCACAAAAGTCTCCAGGGCATATGTGCGGACAACTGAGCACAGCCTCTTCTGTCTGCAAAAGGAGGGGAATATGGATCTTTCAGTCTGGGGGAAAAAAACCAAAAAGAAACCACATTTTGAAATCAGATTTTATTTTTTCCTCTATTCATTGTCTCTGTCCTTTTCCAGAAAGAATTTCGAGATTTCTTCTTTTGGAGACAGCACAGTTTTACTCTGAAATAAAACGGTCATCAGGATTCAGAGTTAATGACTAAACCAGAACATGTTGTTTGTCATTTCAATGCAGTTTTGTTCTCAATTTTCAGACACCTAGCTGGCACTTCTGGAATGTGAGTTATCCTCACACTGGCCCATTCACTATGTACCTCTAGTGTCTTTTCCTGTTGTTTGATCATATGAGGAGCCTACATAGACACTTATCTTATGGATTATTATTTTGGAGTAGAAGAATTAAATCTATGGGTTGGATTCCTTTTTTCTCCAACCACAAATATCTATGGCAGAGATATTTATTTCTGAATTAATTCTATTAGACTCCATTTGTGCTCACTGGGGAGAAATAAGGACACAATTCATTTGACCTATTTTGCTCTAATCTCATTTGAGTAAGATAAATTTTGTCCTAGGGGTGCCTATTAAGGGAGCTTATGGAGATAAGAGCAGATGTAAATGCTCCTGCTCTGGATACCTTAAAGTGTCACACTTTAAATGTGTAAACAGATCTGCCTGTAGCCAGATTTCAGAGATTCATTAGGTCATTGGTAAGATCTGATTAACTCTGATGGTCTGGATGGTCTAAAGGGCATGGTGATCACACATCAGCACTCACCACAGGCTGGCATTGGACACAGCTAACTTCTGTCTTCCCCTTGTGCCTCCCCATGGCACATCTGGCTCGGAAGAGGGGACATTAGGTGGGCAGAGGTCACAGTGTCCACAGCCAGGGACAGCATGCAGGTGACCATGTCCCTGATCACAAAGGGTTTGATTAACATGGGAAAGATTCTCACTGTTCACTCCCACAGTTCCTACTAGCCAAACGGGAAGTGCTGTCCCCTCATGGGTGGCAATGATGTGCCTGGGACAGTGAGGTAATGGAAGGCCTCTGGCTTGTGAGAGAGGAGAAAGGAAGCAGGCATTCCTAATGCAGATCTGATGATTGTGAGAAACCCACTTCAGAAGACCCTATAGTGTGTCCCCAGTTCCTTCCCCTTTCAGTGGCTGTGCTGGAGGTGCCTTTTCAGCTCTCCTGGCTCTGTTGTTTGTGTACCTGCTGAAGATCAGAAACCTGCAACAGGGCAGCAGAAGTAATCAACCTTCACTGGTTTTTTCTTAATCAATTGCCATTTGTGCCTACAAGACAAAATTAACAACTCCAGCTGCCAGTGGATGCAAGCGGGAGAAAGTGATGAGCACGTGAAACTCTTTAGACCTAAGCTGAAAACAGAGAATTCAGCCAGACTTTGGAGATCTCTGCCTCACATGGGATACAGATATTATTGATTTGGGTCTCATTTCTGTGTCTTTGCTCCTTTTTTTATTTGTGGGCCTTCTCACAAACAGAAATCAAGAGAAAACTTCTATGGAAGTACTGGTCTGGAGCATAAGGAAATACTTAGGGAAAAAATTAGGTTTTGGAGACCAGAGTAGCAGCACTTGTTATGGAATTGCCCAGGGAACAGCTCATTTACTGAAGTTAATTGATGTGTACACTCTCAGTGGTATATCTGTATAGATACGGTAAGTGACTAGTACTTAATTACTTTGTGTGTTTAAAAGGGAGTCTCTAACGATGAGAAAACGCCTCCATGATCAAGCTCTTTCTACTTTGAGATAAGCCAAGCCAATGGGGAAAAGCTTTTAGTGTTTATCAGCATTCCTATGAAATATTTTTGCACTCCATTACCTATATCTAGCAATCAGAGATTTTCAGATTAATTTCCTCAACTCACACTTAGCAGAGAGCCTGCTTTGTTTCCAGCTGGATCAGTCCTCTTGCACTGGGTCACTGTTGATGCTCAGGAGCAGGGCAAGAACAAGAGCTGGTTTTCAGCTGAGAAGGGGAGACATTTTGTTTTTGGCAACATCTAATTGGCAGGGTTAATTAAACTGTTAATTAAGGGTGGGCTGCCCTCCGCAGCCCCTGCCAGGCTTTTGTAAGTATGCATCCCTGAAACTGCTCGCTACACTATGATTTGCTGGAGTTCCAGTTCTGGTGTGAGGGAATTGATTGGGACAGGGAGCAAAGGGAGAGCATGGCAAATGTGTGGACATTAGCCCAGAGCCATAGAATCGTTTAGGCTGGAAAACACCCTTAAGATCATTGAGTCCAATCATTAAACGTGGTGTTCGCAGCAGGTTTCAAACCAAGCTTGCTTATATCATAATTAGAAATATTATTAGAGATTAAAAAAACCTGGAATTCCAAATGCAGTTAGTGTTGCTATACCCATTTATAGTTTTCCATTTCTCTCATTATTTTTAAAAAATGGTCCAAGTGTTAACAAAGTAAGCTGAAGTTTGTTTAGCCTCCCCTTCCCAAGCTTCTTGTTGACTCCTAGTCTAGACTCCTCTAATCTTCTCTCTTTCTCTCCCAAATTGCTTAATGTGTAAGCAGCAAAATGTGCAGACATGACTGTGGCTGTTTCCTAGGCCACCCTGGAGGTTTACATGCACAGGGGGGTTTTGTCACAGACATTCATGCTGTACCAGCGTTGGAGATTAAAATAAATTTACTTATAAAATATTAGAAATTGTATAGGTTACAGTTTGATTGTAACTTTCTTAGCATGAGTGGGCCCTGATCAAAACTTAGCATAGATGAACTTTAAATTAATTCTGTTTGTTAGGACGAACAGCTGAGCAGGAGCGTAAACAGAGAAAGACTGATATCTCCAGATCAGGGCTGAGACCCTGGAGGGCCTCAAGGCTGGCCCAAGCTGGAAGATAAGAACAATGAATGGCCTTCCCATGCGGACATGGAGAAAGAATCCAATGAGGTGTTAGAAGACCCCAGACCACAAATCTTCACTGGGCCAAGAGGGCATGAAAAGAGCATGTGAAGACTGGGAGCAGAGACAATACAAAGGCCCAGAGGTTTCTTTGTTTGGGGTCCCTCTCCAAAGACAAACAGCTTGAGCTGAATTAAACCAACTCACAGAACCTAGGGGTTGAACTCTAGGGAAGATGACTGGGGATAAAATTAGAGAAAAAAATGGGAAGTTATATTCATATTCCAACAGAAGCTTTAAAAGTACAGCAATTATAGGATGAAATGCAGTTCCTATACCCTGGCTGGAATGCATTCGGCATGCTCAAAACCTCTTCCACAGTGACTCCCCACACACAGAGTCTGCAACCTTAAGCACATGTTAAAAAGGATGAAATGAGTGTGGAGTGGAATGGAGTGGAGACACAGCTGCCAGGCTCTGTTGAAAACATTGCAGGGATGGGAACCTGATGGTACCAAGCAGCTGATAAACCACATTCCAGCTGTCAGCTAATGCAGATAGGAGAAGTTCCCTTGCTGCTGAACCAGCAACTCTGGTGAAATCACTCTCCTTGGATGAACTTGGTTCATTATAATCTAATTGAAACACTGATACATTCCTCCATCCCAAAGTTACCCACCCAACTGAGCATGCACTCCATATTTTATTGACTAAATCTTTAAGTGCAAAGTGAGAGAATTTTACACCAAGCAGCAACAAAAGCATGTGTGACTACAGTCACTCAAGCTCCACCTAAATGTAAAGAAATAGTATGAAAGTAAGTTAAGAATAGGGAGAAGTTAGGGAAGACTCCATTGTAACTTCTGGGATCAGTTGGATGGGCTGAACCTTATCTTTTCCCCCACAGGGATACGTCTTCGGTAAGAACCGTATTGAGTGTGTACTGAATGGTTATCTTGAGTTATTTTTTGTTGATGACTAGAACTTGTCTGTGTATTGCTTTGAATGTGTTTTTGCAGTCAGTTACTATCGGTGGCAATCTTTGACCCTTAACCTGTCACAATTTCAGTGTGTGCACTAATTAACAGTGTTACTCTGTAAACTGCCAGGGTGAGTCCTTCAAGGGCGCTGCCAGTCGCTGGCAGTAGACAAGGTACTCAGTTAAAAGCGTGCAGACCCAGGGGCGAGTTTCTCTAACGCTGTTGGTGTGTGCCCCTGAACAGGTCAGTCAAACCCTCCTTTTGTGTGACACCTCGCTGACCTGGGTTAGTTAGCTCAGGTGCTCTGGATGGTGTAACTGCACTGCAGAGGGAAATCTGCTCTCACTGATCACAGAGCATCCACGTTGTTGCAGTCTGCTCCTAAAAGTTCAAATTAATGGTACTAACTTTTATTCATCCTTCAAAGTGTTTTGGGACTGAGGGGGAGGAAGGTTGCAGGAAGGGTCTGTAGATACAGCTAGAAAAACTTTGGAGGTTGCCCGGGAGGAAAGGCTTGGTGGGTTTTGCAGCTGGCTCCCTTGCGCTCTTGGTTCATTGCATTAGAGGTAAACTCAGATAGAAAAGGGCTTTTCCAGTTCAGTGGCTGCTTTGGAGAAGTAGAACATGACTTTTGGCTCTCATTCTAGTTCTCAAAGAACACAGAAGAGAGAAAGAAGAGCCTAAGGATTACCATGGGAAGAGATGACAAATGACTCCCCTGTCACCAGGGCAAGTACAAGGCTGAAGGAAAGAAAACTCAAAACAACCCACATAAATTATCCCTATACACTTATGTTACACTCAGTAACATCATACCATTTTAGCAGATTTTTTTTTTTTAGCTTTCAATACCCATGAAATTTAGGATCCAAGTAGATCTTTTTTAAATAGCTTATCTGAAAGTGGATTTGGTGCACAAGCAGTAGCTTGGGATTCTGGGAGCATGTAGGAAACCTAACAGGAAAGCTCTGTGCTGGAGAAATGAATGTCAATGAGCAGGACTAAGAGTACTGCCCAGGCATGTATACATAAGCCTTCTTGCTTTCCCTTATTCATAAGGAGCATTTGCCTCTTCCCGGTGGAAAAATATTTGCCGACATTTCAATAAGATGTTCTTGTAGGCTGCTTTCATTAGTGAAGCTGTAAGCAAACAAGGAAGTGGGCACCTTTAGCACACTGGTGGTGCATTTCATGGAGGCACAGAGTGCTTGGCTAAAGTTACAGTGTAGTCCAAGACCTTCCAACATACCCCTGTCTTTGAAATGACTGTATCCAAATGTGCATTCACTGCAAATCTAACCACTCCTACACTGATACTGAATCACTGCACTATATAAGCCAAAAAGCTCCTGAGCCTGCATACCTGAATGAAAAAAAGAGTTTGATTACTTAGGTTATCCTTGCTGTGTCTGATCCGGAATGAAAATTGCCAGAAAAAGAGATTATCATCATGGTTTTTTTAAGGGTTTGTAATATCTGTTTCACTTAACTATTTGGGATTTAGTAAAGTGAAGTCAGCTAAAGAAATACTCCACTCCGTAGCACTGCACCAGATGGCACACAGGGTATAGGTAAGTGGCACCGTAAGAATGATGTAACTGCCCTGATGTGACTGCCCACTTATTAAGCTCAACCCATGTTTTGGGGAGGGGATTCTTCAAGAAAGACAGAACCTGATTAATTCAGATTGCCATTGCTTGCCAGCGATTTAGGTTATTTATGTGCATCTACATTTTAAAAACACTGAGATTGCAACAGGGTAACAATACAGCTTCCAAATTCAAGTTGAAAAAATTTTACAGAGAGACAATGCCATATATTGCACCAGCCGAACAGGCTGGAAAGAACAGTCACTCAAGTCTACAGGCTTTTATTCAAGCAAACTGCAGAACTCATACCCAAAAGCCTTTCTGGGTTTCACAACTGGTATTGATGGGTCTGAGATATCGCACCTCACCAACCAAGAAACAAAAGAACAGGCAGCTTTTCTGCAAGGCATGCAGATGTACAAGTACTTACGGTCTTTTCCTTCAGGAACAGAGATGATACTTTGGCCAGGGAACCACTAAAATATAACCTTCAAATAGCCCCATTATAAACTTTCTTATCAAGGTAGGAAGGTTAATAGAAGTGCCAGGGAGAGGTCTTGAGAGCACCAGAAATACTCTTGAGGAGACAGCTCATCTTTGCCTCCACCTTGCCCTTAAAAGCTTTCAGCTTTGATGGATGATCAACATCCCACAAGAGCCAAAGACACACAGTGTTTTGTGGCAGCTGCAGGACACACCAAGTTTATTTTTTCTCATTCAAGCTGGAAGAGTATGACTTCCTCTTGTAAGAACAAGAAGCTCACAGAGGGGACTGCAGCAAAAATTAATGGGAAATGAGGAAGTTAAGAAAAGGCCGAAAATCAGTAGAGCCACAGGAGGTTCAGTGTACAGCTCTTCTTATGAAAGGAATAGTACAAACAACTGGATGCTTGGAAAGTTGCAGCCAAAAAAAGCATTGTTTTTCAATGAAGCTAGCTTGTTTTTCAACTTGATAATTTTTATGACCAGGTAGTCGAGAGTGCTCAAAGCAATGGTGACCTGTGGCCAGGTGTTATTATCTCTCTTTGAAACTCAGCAGGTAAAACTCTGGGACAACAAATTCAGTACAACTGTGTTACATATCATATCCCTAATCACCCACAATCCTCTGGAAATATTGTTGTAAAGGACTGCTGAAGACTATGTTAAGAGCATTTGATGATGAGGCATGGAAGCTTTGGGATGCAAATTTAGCAAGCCCAAGGCTGGTTAACACTAGAGGATCAGCTAACAGGCCTGGTCCTGTAGTACACATAGGGAAGTGGATGGGGAAATTGATGTGGATTTCTCCTCCATTGGGAAAAGGCAAACCCAGTTGTGGGATTATCTTTGCTCAAGCTAAGGTGTGGGTTACTCGGTGGGTAATGTGGAAGGCTGGGGAGACCCAGTGAATGCCTCAAGCAGATTTAACTTTGGGGGAATTTGTGGTGTTAAGTTGCAGGAGAGTGTGACAGTGACCTGGGCTGGGCTGGTGTCAGTGCCCAGCGAGCAAGTGTGCTGCTCCTCCTGTCCTGAGCTCCCATCCTGATGGAATGGATCCCAAGTCATGGCCTGTTTTTGAACATCTGGAGGGGTGGAGGAAGCCCATGAAGTGAGAAAATAATATCTATCTGTGGAAGGATGGGGGATAGTAGTTAATGAACATGTATTAATATGTATATTGAGTATAAAAATGGTTTAAGAATGTAGTTTCAATTCTATGTGTGGGTAAAAAGGAATTTCAGTAACGAGAAAATAAATACAATGGAATATTTAGAAAAGACAAAATTATATGGGGTCTGAGTGTGACGCAAATTATAAGGAGTGAAATTTGTATTGGGTCTGGCTGAGACGGAGTTTATTTTCTCCAGCAGCCCTCACAGTGCTGTGCTTTGCTTTGGTAGCTGGAAAGGTGTTGATAACACACCAGTGCTTTGGCTGCTGCTGAGCAGGATTGGCACAGCATCAGTGCTGTGTCCCCAACATTCCCTCAGCATTAGGCTGGGGGTGGGCAAGATCCTGGGAGGGGACACATCTAGGTCAACTGACCCAAATTAACCAAAAGAATATTCCGTACCGTATGACATCGGATCAGATGTAAAAGCTAAGAAAAGGAGGACGAAGCAGGTGGGGGCATTGGTCATTTACCATGTTTGTATTTCAGAACAACCATCACGTGCTGAAGCCCTGCTTCATGGGAAGTGGCCAGATATTGCTTGCTGATGGGAAGTTGAGAATAAAATTATTTTTTTTTTCTTTGCTGGTGCATGTGTAAACTTTCACTTTTGTTTTAGTAAACTGCCTACAAGTTGTTTTCCATCTTATTTTCTCTCCCCCGTCCAGCTGGGAAGGGGGAGTGATAGAGAGGCTTTGTGGGTACCTGACATCCAGCCAAAGTCAACCCACCACACTGACTGATGAATGTGTAAACAAAATTATAAGGCCGTGAAAAAAAAGAAGCACAAACTTTGAATTTGTTCCTTCATAATCTTCTTACCTTTGGAGAAAGCAGAAACTTTTAAAGAATACTGGAAGAGAAAGACATGGATAATGAACTCCTACGGTATGTTAATCTCTCCTGACTCCCCAGCAGGTACAGTGATTTAAATACAGATCCAGTCATTGTGATCACTGAAACTGTGGGTGGGAAAAGGGACAGCTACGATCTGACAGAAATGTTGTCTTATCCTTGAAGTTATGGCTTCAGTAGGTTTGTTCGACAGCGAAGCCATTGCACACTGGTCTTTTGCAGTGCCGGTGTTTATTCAAAGCCCCACGGGTACTGCTGCAGCTGCAGAGCACCAGCCTCCTGGCCTTGCAGGGCTGCTTTCCTACACACTCACCTCTGCTCCCTGGGCTTGTACATGCCCTGCTCATTTCTGTTAACACTGCTGAAGCACCATTCGCTTTGATGCCTTAGGTTTTAACTTTTGTATTTTTCAAATTCTGTACTGCTTAGAGTGTAACTCTGAAGTTCCTTGTAGCCTGTAATTTCTGCTCTTTCGTGCAAGATAGACATAACAAAGCCTCTCCAGGCTTTGCCTTCAAGGACAGCCAGGCTCTTCTAGGTCCAAAATGTGTAAACCAAAGCCTCTAAGGGGGGAGCAAGCTGAGGGGAATTACATCACTGAACTGGGGCTTTATGCAAATGAACCAAACCTATAAAGGTGGGAAGAACTCGTGACCTGTCGTCCATCTTGGGGTCCATTTTTTGGGAAGCAGCCTCTGGCTCCCCAGGGTGTACCTTGAAGGCCCTTCAAATAAACACCTATCTTTATTCCCTTACTCTTGTCTAGTCTCTGTTTCTAGGTGGCTGGAGAAGGCATCAGCTTCATGCCACACCTGGACCACTTTGCTGCTTCTGGGTTGTCTGCAAGCACATAACATGGCATCCTAATAGCACCTGGCTTCGCTCCCTGCTGCTGCTCATCCATGTCCAGAGACACCTGCACCTCGTCCCCCTGAGGCAGGCCACTGCGGAGTGCCGAAAGTTAAAGCTTTCTAGCAGCTCCCAACACTCACCCTCACCACTATCACTGTTGGCACTGGGTGCGTGTGGTTCCTATTCGCATGACGTATTTCCGATCTGGAGGCTGAGCAAAATAAAGAGCAGGCCACCACTCTCTTGTAGAGGAAGGGCAGATAGGTAAAGAAAGGAAGAAGCTGAGGGAAGTGAGATAAGGCCTGTGCAGCTAGAGCAAAATGCACAGTCCTGTGAGTGCTAGAACAAATTAAAACTGAGCTCTTTGAGGATTTACATTTTGAGGAAAGTATTCCTATGTGGATGCTCTGGTTTCTAATCAGAGCTGAACTAACCCACCGGTCCTTTTTTTTCTGAGATACCTAAAAGTACTTCTTCATTTAGCTGCTTTTTTTCATGAGATTCATGAGGGAAAATTAATTAAATTTAAAAAATTAAGCCCTTAGGAACTTCACTCCTCTTTCCCATGTGGCTGAAATTAGCCAATTCCTTCAAAACATTACCACAAAAAGAGAGAAATACGCTGAGAACAGCATTATGTACACCACATTTTCCATGGAAATTGGGCTAAAAATAGGTGGATCATTGCTGCATTTGAATATTTTTTTCTGTAAGAAATCTGGCCCATGATATTTCAGACTTCTCCTCTTGCCCAAAGACAAGGTTGTGTAAAGGACAAAGGAATGCGTAAATTTTTCAAAGGCTTAATACAACAGCTCTGGAGGGTGTGGTGTGGGGGGTGTGCTCCAGAGTCAGTGCTCATGGAGGGACCACACCACCTATCCAAGCTCCTTTTCCACCTCACAGATCTGTGCCACTACTCACACCTACTCTCTTTTTACTTCCCATGGAGAACACACTCCTACTCTTATCCTGCAGTTGTGAAACCTGAACACTGACCTTCCTCCCACATAACTGTGGTTAGTACAGCTCATCTGGTATTTACCTGCGTGGTTTTATGCTCCCATGTAACTTATAAATGGCCCATCTCCCTGGGATAGTGATGCAGGAATGGAAGAACTGGCATATCCTTACTTCACAGAAACACAGAATCACAGAATCCGTTAGGTTGAAAAAACCTCTGAGATCATCGAGTCCAACCTATGACTGACCACCACCCTGTCAACTAGACCATGCCACATCCAGTCATTCCTTAATCTCATCCAGGGATGTTGCCTCCACCACCTCCCTGGGAAGCTGATTCCAATGTTTAATCATTATTTCTGAGAAGAAATTCCTCCTAATGTCCAACCTAAACCTCTCCCAGCACAGATTGAGGCTTTGTCCTCTTGTCCTGTCACCAGTTGCGTAGAAGAGACCAAGCCAGACCTGGCTCCACCCTCCTTTCAGGGAGTTGCAGAGAGCAATAAGGTCCTCCTGAGCCTTCTCTTTCCCAGGCTAAACAATCCCAGCTCCTTCAGCTGCTCCCTATAGGACTCGTGCTCCAAACTCTTCCCGAACTCTGTTGCCCTTCTCCAGACATACTCCAGCACCTCAGTGTCCTTGAAGTGAGGGGCCCAGAACTGAACACAGCACTCATGATGTAGCTTCACCAGTGCTGAGTACGGGGGGACAATCCCTCTCCCAGTCCTGCTCTCCACAGTTTTTCTGATACTTTTGAGCACTGGTAGCAATTCTTTCTGTGTGGAACACTTCTCATATTAAAAAGCCCCACAGCATGCTGGAGCATACTTAGTTTCATAAATCTTGGAGACACAAAATATGGTTAGGGTAATTTGAAAAATTCTTGTTTCTAAGGACTGGCTGAAAACTTATGCCAAGAATAAAGACTCCTAAGATTTTATTCCAGGAATAAACTTCTCAGTCATATCCAGTAACAGGAAGCTGACTCCTCTTAGAAACTTGCATTACACTACTGGGCAGAGAAAGCCAGTAAGGCTCTTGTGTCCACCCTAAAGTCCTCTCTGGGGTTAAACAACAGTATTTTGGTTTCTGAGAAGTCTCATCTTTTTGGACTTCTTTGTCTTTGAACTCACAAATTAGAGTTTCCAAAAAACTTCGAGGAATATTTGGAGCAAAGTTGAAATCTGCTTAATAATGTTTCAGCACAGCTGTCATTCCCTACCAGTAATGTGAATCATACTCTGTGTGCAGTAGTATGCACAGCCTGGACTGTGATCTTGCTGATATGAGCCAACCTCAGAGAGTTACTTGGGACAGGGAGAATACGTGGGCAGTGAGTGGCGGGAAAAGGGAGTGAGAAAGATCCTTGAGCATGCTTTCCTTCATTCTTCATGTGGGAAATATGCCATTTCCACATCCCATCTGCTTTTGCCAGGAATACATAAACTGTGTTTGATAGCAACAAGTACCCAGTAATTGTGTTTCCATTTCATCACATCAATAGTAGGTATTTCTAAACATTTCACGGTACAGAGCTGGCATTGCAGAATACGGTTACTAACAATCAGTCAAGCATGTTTACATTCATTCTCGTGTCTTAGGAAATCACAGTGGATGTGTCTGCACTGCAGGTAACTGCTCCAGAGCATGGAGATACTTCAGCTCAAGTCAGGTCCAGTTGAGACAGCAGTCCAGCACCACTGCAAAGAGCTTGGTGCAAAGAAGAAGTCATTAATAACACAGCTTCTCATTCTGAAGGGTGAATTGAGTTCAAAGTAGTGGAATAAAACCCCTGTAGTCTCTCCACAAGGCCTTGCAGCGCACTCAGTATGGGTTCTCAGCAGATAGAAACCATAGGGCTTGAAACACTGGCCACTCCCAGGGTGGAATTGGGAATTTTAGGGTTGGCTTTGCCTCATTTAACCTTAAATCATTAACAGTGCAGTGTTTAGGCTCAGGTAATCGTCTGCGGCATGATTCACTTGCCTACATATAGTCAAAATGCTATGTTAAAAACCCTGAGGTATCCTCCTGCAGCCACTTTTAGGGAGCGTGAATCATCTGTGCAGATACAGTGCATCCCTCCAGTCAGTGAAGGCAGAAAGAGAACTCTGATGTGGGAGTAATCCCTTGGTCAAATGGGTGTCTGAGGCACGAGTCAGGAATGTGAACACAGACATCCAGCACTAAGTGAGATACCCCAGAGTAAACCTACATTCTCACATACTTAGGTGCTCTAAGAAATCTCCAGTTTCCAGGAAATGAGAACTGAATTGTGTCCAGAGAGGAATGGGATGAGTTTCTTTCTGCAGGTGCCTATTCTCTCACCAGCTGGAAAGGGAGACTAAACAACTGGTTTAGTTGGGTTTTGTCTGTCTGAAGTTGGGTGAGATGAACCCCCATGCATATGGCAATGCAGAGTTCAAGGGCAGAATAGTGTTAGTACCAGAAACTGCACACAGTGTATGTGCCATCATGGCAAAAAACATCCTCAGCTCCACAGCTGCCTTTAGCCTTTGATCCCTTCATTTAGCACAAGATACCGGCCAAAGAAGGCTCCTCACCCAGTGAGGTCAATAAAAGGGACAACACTCTTGCCTTTGTTACACTCACAAACATGGGAACAACTCGCCAAGATCAAACTGTAAAGAAAGGAAGAACTGGGTTGGAAAAGATCCAGACATTTCACTAACGAGGCTATTCCTCCATTAATTGCATGAAGTGCTCTCAGGATTCAGTTGTCAGGAGCAGAATCAGAGCTGAGGGACTGTGTGTGACACAGAAGCTGCCAGTGAGTGAAATTACATTTGGACCCATCTGGGCTCTGAAACTCTTCCCTGCCAAACCATGCCGTCAGCTGACCTGTGGGGACAACTTCACACCCAAGTAGGAGATGGTAAAGAGTCCTATAGTTCCTCTGCCACAGTTCTCAGGAGTATATGCACGATAACTCCTCAATTTTTATAATCATTCTGTTTATTTTGTTGCTACCATACTAACACCTACCAGTTTGCCTGACATCTACAATATGTGCCTTCCTCCTGAAATAAGGTTATTAGTGCAGACCAGAGTGAAGTTTAAGGGTGAGATCCCAGTATTGTGCAGCACAAAACTTCTTTTTTGTTGCCCTGTCCATGAATTTTGGAGAGATTTGATGGTGGAGGGACCAGTATCTGGCCTGATGGAAGAAAATGCCAACAACTCAGATTTCCCATGTTACCAGCAGAGTCAAGAGGAAAGGAAATAAAGGAGAGGCAAGGAAGCTTGGAAATAACAAAATACATATTTCTCTATGAACCTGGATTGGACTGATTGGCATGTTGGACATCAAGAAAACACTGATGGTAGTGTCAAAACGTAGTGCTAATGATAGTTTTGTTCAAGTGAAGCAAGAAGCTCCCATCCTGAGTGTTTTGTGTCATCTCTGCTCTTTGGAGACTGTCTGCCAAAAGTTCCAATGCTCTAAGGCAAATTTTTGTCACAGCAATGACATTTTGCTCAGCGTAAAGTAGATGCAGTAGTTGCATTAATTCCTAGCCTAAGCATCTTTTTTGTATTTCAGTGTGCCACTCACCACCATAGCATTCCTCATTCAGAAACAGGGAAGACTCCTGCCTTTGTCTCTCCATGCCTAGAGCACATTAAAACTCCTTAGGGATAAAGATCCTGCTGAAAGCCACTATGTTTTCATTATTTCATTATATATTCATCATGCCTAGTTATCCACAGTGCTTTGATGTATGTCAGAAGGCTGCATGGTATGTCCCTGTGATGGTACCCGTCAGAAACATCCAGCTCACAGCTGTCATATGGTATATGCCATCTGCTTAGACAGCTGGGCACTGAACTGAATAAGAGCAAAGAAAAGGACAAGAAAAAGACAGCAAGATTTGGAGGAGAGACTGAGCTTAAAAGAATTTTCCCTTCTACACATAAGCATGATACAGGAATACAAAAATATAATTTTAATCTCTCCACCAAAACTGCAGGTTATTCTTTCCTGCCTTAAAGTCTTTAATGTGTGCTTGTATCCACATCTCTTCAGTACCTCGAAGTTTACTGCAAGCAGTTCATCTACTCTTTATATGCAGATCAAATCAAGGAACTACTTCAATTTGCCCTTCAGTGATAGGACTAAAGCAGTGGCACCAAAAACCACCTTAAAGAAAAGGTATTGGTTGAAAGCAAGTAAATTCTGGGAAGAGTTAAGCATAAAATGCCGATTCCTTATGGCTTGGGTTACAAAGTGGGCCTTGGAAGGGGCTCAGCAAGTGTCAGGTGTATACAGAAATGACAGGTCAGAGCACTCAGGCTGCTTTCCATGGCAGCCAGCAATAGCAGACTCCGCTAGGATCAGCAGCAAGGCAGCAACGAGGCAGTGCAGGATCCACACAGAGTGTAACATGTTGTTCATCCAAAGTGCTTCTCACTTGTTGTACAAGCTTAAGGGGAGGAAACTTGAGGAGGTTTTTAAATGAAGATCTTTTGTTTTTTTAGAAGCAGGATTCAGTAGGAAATGTTTTCTCCTTTCTGCTAGAAATCAATTAAAATGAAGTCAACATAAAGAAAAAGAGCCCTGACAAAAATTTGAGAGTTCAAGATATTTATTTTCATTTTAAAAATGACTTAATTATTTTTACTTATACCGTATTGCAATTTGTTGAACTTCTGACAAAAAAAAAGTCTTTGTGATTTTTTTATGTCAGAAATATATGACATTGGAACTAGAGAAAATCTTCCAGAACAATGAGGCTTTTGCAAAATCAGAATTTTCTGAAAAAAGAGGATAATTTTCTAACTATCTTTACAAGGGTCTTTTAAAGAAATAGCAGCTCTGTATAGAGAAGAGGCCTCCAGTTTAACCAGATCATAAATGACATCTGGCACAGAGAACTGTCAAAACGTAACTCACCTTAGGGGAAAACTGTCCAGATGCAGAGATATGTTTGTCTGTATAATGACATCTGTTGTGCAAACCAGAATTACAAACTTAGATCTGTATCTGTTAATGGAGAAGACAAAAATTAAGCTGAGCCAAATGATAAGGAACAATTTAAGATTACAGGCTTAATTAAACAGGAGATAAATGGTTTTCCTCCTGAGCAGTTGATTGAAAAATGGGATCTGATCAGAACAAAAAAAGAAATGTAAACACATCAACATAAAGGATTTAGGGAAGATGTGCACTTGCAGCCCAAAAGCCAGCTGTGGCCAGCAGGGCAAGGGAGGGTATTTTGCCCATCTGCTCTGCCTTTATGAGACCTCACCTGCAGTGCTGTATCTGGCTCTGGGGTCCCCAGCATAGGAAATACATGGACCTGTTGGAGTCCAGAGGACAGCCACAAATATGGTCGGGGGGCTGGAGCACCTCTCCTATGAAGAATGGCTGAGAGAGTTGGTGTTCAGCCTGGAGAAGAGAAGGCTCCAGGGAGACCTTAGAGCACCTTCCATTACCTAAAGGGGGCTACAGAAGAGCCTTAAATTGAAAGAGGCTAGATTTATATTAGATATTGGTAAGAAATTCTTCATTATGAGAGGGGTGAGACATGGGAACAGGTTGCCCAGAGAAGCTATGGATACCCCATCCCTGGAAGCATTCAAGGCCAGGTCAAATGAGGCTTTGAGCAACCTGATCTAGTAGAAAGTTGGGGGTTGGAACAAGATGATTAAGGTCCTTTCCAACAAAAACCATTCTATAATCCTATGATGCTACGATTCTATGAAACATGAAGTGACTCAAGAGAAAGGCATTACTGGTGCATTGTAAGGTGGATCAGTATGGATGTACCCTGACAGATCTCAATGGCACTCTGATATTTGCCTAAAGCTTTGTGGACTGGATCATACAAATGAAGGCCATAAGCGCTACATGAAATCTTTGCTAGAGGCTAAGATAAATAACTACATTTTTTATGGCTTTAGGTTAAAAATCATAGCAATAAAAATCTTCTGCTAGATCAGTCTATGAAAAAAGGAAAACACTAGAGCTGGGAGGATACATACAGGGAGTGCAAACTTGAGATAGAAGACAGGCTTATATATATGGTCTAGTTACCCTTGTCTTTAATAATGGGGCAGATGAGAAGATGCATAATAGGAATGAATATTCAAAAAGAAAAAGTCCAACAGACAAGAATGAAAAAAACCCGTTGAAGTTCAGTGTGCTGACACTTTTGGAGCAGGTTAATCTTCAGCCAGGAAATACTAGATTGTGAAATTGCAAGTCCTGCAGCAAAGCTTTTCTAAATGATCCTATTCATCTCTGGCTAGTGCATTAGCATTAGAAATTAGCAAACACAGAACTTGTATTTTGAAAAGAGAAGAAGGACCCATGAAGTTACACGACTATTAGCCATGTTTCCAGGGTATGCAAGGTATTGGAACAAATTTCAAAAGAAAGACCACCTAACAAATTGGAGATAAGCAGAAAATGTGATACAATTCAAACTGAATTGACAGCAATAGATTTTGGCAGATAAACTTGGTATCTTTCTGTGATATATTGGACTATGTTCAAATAAAGGAATGTGATAAATACAACCCAGCTGACCTTCTGCTTAGGCTCACATACATTCCAAGGACAAATTATTAATGCTTAAGGCAAAGACATGGGAAATTATTACATTTAGTTTTAGAAAAAGATCTGGCTCCAGGATAGGTAACAACAACTAACACTAGAAGGAAGATGAAGCCAGCAAAATGTTGGTTCTGAGCACAATGTGATCACAATCAGCCAATATGTCAATTGTTCACAATAACGGGGCACGAAAATAAATAACAATAATAATAATTAATGACACAAACCTGGGAGATGATGTTAACAGAGAGGAAGGTTAGAATACCATATAGGAGAGACCTGATAATCTTGAGCAATGAAGCAATAAAAATCAGATTAAATTGAACATCCCGAGGTGCTAGGTCAGGCACATAGACACTAATAAAAGGATTTGCTGTAAGCTGGAGGCTGAACTGTGCTAGTCTGAGGAAAGGAGAAAGCCCAGACTGGAAATAATCATTCACAGTATGGCCATGAGTCATCAACATGATTCAGCCACACAAAGGTTGATGCAATTGTGTGACATATCAGGAATGATGTTTCCAGTACAGAGACAGATGAGAACAGTAAATCGATAAGGATTATACCTGGAGCATGACACAAACCCAGCCACTTACACTCCATATGGTCAGCTACCGTAAATATCGATGGGGTAAGAGGATCTGAACAGACCTTGTTAGCCAAAGAAGAAAGAGGCAAAAAGGGGACCTGGAAATGCAGGCTGGAAACGAGTGATGCTCAGAGATGGTAAGATACTGAAGAGACTTGCAAAAACCTGTCTGCTGTCCTTGGCAAAAAAGGCTGTAAGGCACTGCCTGCAAGAGAAACTCCTAGAGGCGGAGTGCCAGGTAACAAACACAGGCAGAGTAAGAGGTGCTGATTTTTGCTTAAAAGTGGATAAGATGTAGATTTTGAAGCTGTAATTCTCATCTCAGACACTTTTCTGTGAGCTTCCTCAGGGAGGGAGCATTAGCCAGTCATTCAGTCTTTTCAACTCCGCTAGAAGTGAGTGGTTCAAGAATCATAGCTCAAAGTGGCTTTATGACATATGAGGGAGTATTAAAGTTTTTAATTCTTACTCCAGGAAAACCAGGTATCTCCCTTCTCACTTATGTTTTGAAGATTAAACAGTTCTCTTCTATGATCTGGCTCACTCTAACCAAATACTCTCGCATCAGCTAGAGGCAGGGACAAACTGGACTTCGGAGTCGTTGCAGAAGTTTTCCTAGCTTGAGGAAGGTTTTTGCTAGCCAACTTTTCCCACAGATGCCATGCCCCTCCTCCCAGCTCCTCAGCAGAAAATTTGACACAAAGTTGCCATTAAATTGCCAATAATTAATTTTATGTTGTGTTCCCTGGAATAATTTTTACTGATTTTGCTTTGCAAGGAGTACATTTTGAGGCTCATGAGTGACAATTCTTGTCACAAGCAGCAGATTTCTGATTAGTTCTTTCTGCTCTGGATTAATTTGCGTGACAATCATTTGTGACAAAGATTAATCTTTCAAACAATTACTGTGACAATTTTCTCCACAGAGACAAGCCATCACACTTGTGCTGCTTTTCTCTGACCTTGTTTTGTGACTTTGGGAAAGTTATTGCTCTCTTAAGGTTCATTTTACCTATCTAGAAATCTATATAAGTCATCTGCAGAGTGTTTACTACATATCTCAGGACATGGGAACTTAATAAACTGTGAAATGATCAAAGGGAAAAAGATGATTGGAAAACAATCTGGAATCTTCAATAAAAAAGGTAATAGCTGTAACTTCACAAATATTATTGTGAAAAGCAAAACAAAACATAAAAGGAAAAAAATTGCCTGCTTTTTTCCTGGAAGATATTTATTTGTTTGCTTCCAAGAACTGAGAGCGTTTTCATCAGCAATTTTACAAATTTTCATGAAACACACATTCAAAATTTCATAAAAAGAGTTAGTGAAGTGATCAAAGCTCTGTCTCTAGCAAATAAACAGTATTAATTACACTGAGCAAAGTTAATCTGTTTTTTTTTTTTTTTGGCAGAACTGCAATGCTGACTATGTGTGATGGTTTGAACCTGAGTTGATGGACAGTTGTTTAGACCAATAACGCTTCTCGAAATTCACATATTTAAACCAGGTGGGAGCCCGGGAAATTTCTCTTCCTTCCGGCTTTGGGGCTGGTAAGAGGGCTCTGGCCGCATGGCCAGGCTGGGCCTGGCTGGGCCTGACCAGGCCTGACCACTCGGCCCCGGCAGGGGCTGGGGCCAGACCCGCAGCTCCGTGAGGGCTGTGATGCTCTCCCTGCCTTTTTCGGGGCAGCCAGAGATGGACTTTTACAACTTCGGGGGAAACCAGCTCCTGGCCGCTGCCCAGCAGAGAGCATGTGACCACCAGAGAGATAAGTTGTAGCTGCAAGCCAAGGCTCTGGGTAAGATTAACTCCTTCTGAACTGTAAATTCCCCAGAAGAGATGACACCTGCCACATCCATCCTCTCCCAGGTCAGAGGAAAGCAAACGGCAAAGGCACGTGAATACCGTAATAGTGACACCAAAGTCAGTGAAGAAAAAAGAGCTGAAGCCCAGAGGGAGGAGACAGAGGAGATGCTTTAAACCTAGAAGCTGAAATTCTTCTGTAAAGCTATGGTGATGGACTATGATACATCAGAA
>VZRQ01007810.1:491204-577600 GCA_013397975.1 Machaerirhynchus nigripectus | reverse complement strand
AATAGTACCCCATTAGCTAAGACTGAACCCTTGAAAACAGCTGTGGGGAAAGCTGTAAGTCGAGGGAAGGGACTTTCACATGCCAGCAGAAAACCACCCCGGGCGGCTGTTGTGCGGTGACGTGGAAGCCACGAGAAGACTCCTTCTTGTGGAGAGGCCCCATAGCACGGGCAAAAGAGACTCCTCTCCCAAAATGAACTGATGAAAGACTATTATAGAGTTGGTAAACTGACTGATATAATCTCAAGTTTGTACCTTTATGTTGTAACTGGGAAGAGGGAGGAGGATGGGGGGAAGAGAAGTGTTCTGAAGGTGTATTTTGACTCTTATTAATCCTTTTTCTTTTTGTTTAGTTAATAAACTTCTTTATATTCTTTAAGTTTGGAGCCTGCTTTGCATTCATCCTAATTCTTACCTCACAAAAGGTAAGAAATGCGAACCAACCCACTACACTAAATTGGTGTAAACAGTATTTTGAAAAAATATTAAGTTTCAAAAAAAAATTTCATTTAACTTTTTTTTAACATCTCGTAACCATTGGTCCACATCATCACTTTTGAAGCCTGCAGAATCTCTTCTTTACATAAAATAACCCCAAACCACTATGTAGAGAGATGGGGTTGTTCTTAGAAAGACACAGAGAGGGTGTGAGCAGCACGATGGAGAAGGGAATGTTTTCTGTTGACAGACACTTGCTCTGTCCTCTGTTGTTCATATTTGAATAAAAATATGCTGTGCAGTTACCTTTCCTGTTCAAATGCTGGTGTTCAGAGGGGTTTGCCTGCAACAGGTGCTGGCTCCACAATGAACTTCACAGAACAGCAAAGTGTTTGGGATTCTTCTCTAAAAACTACATCCACAGTGTTAAGGACTCTCCAGTGAGGACTGTCTCTTGCAGGCAAGGAAATTCCCACACATTGTCTACATCTGAGTTTGAGAAGTTTTTTCTGTTTTATAAGAGGCAAATTTCATTAAACTGCAGGGTAGGGGCAGCGAGACCGAAGCTCAGATTAAAACAAATGGAGAAGAACCTGAAGGAGTCTTGCCCAACCCCAAGCACATGATCTCTGCCTCTCTCACTGAAGAGTCGTATCCAAGGGCTTGAGGGGGAGATGCCACGCCCTGGCTTTCAGGAGGCCCCCACTGGTGTTGTGCAACCTGAGCGTGCACGGCTAAGCCACATTTTCTTCTGGGAATAAACTCCCACGCAAGAGCCTCATGGTCAAGGTTGTCTTTAACCCTAGGGAGGACGCAGATCCAGACTTCCGGCATGACCAGGCAGGGCTGATGACACGTCCACTGCAGACCACTGCAGGAAGGCTTGAGCTGCAGATCCAGTCCCAAGGAGCTCAGGGCTCCCAGTCCTGGATAGGGAAAAAAGGGTCCTAAATCAAACCAGTATCCATCCCACAGGCAGAGAGGCACCTGAATGCAGATTTTGCAATTGCCTCTCTGTGAATCTCAGTAGCCTCAGAGTTTACCTGAAATCTTTCATGGAGATGAGATTCTTCTCTGAGAACCCAGCAGTAGGGATAAGTGATCCATCCCTATAGGAACTTGTTAGCCTGCTTTCCTCCAGGTTATTACTGGAATAAGGCTATTACTCCCAGCAATACAGTGCCACAAAGCTGGACAGGTACATCAGTGCACCACACTCTGAACAGCTCCAAAATACATGGTCAGTTTTGCATTAGCTGGTTGCGCAGTCTCTTCCTGGCTTAAATATGCTCCTGCAGCTAATGGGACTGTGGTGAAGTCAGAAAAATCATGCCCAGTTGCAAACCATGCAAATGGAATAGTAATAACAGAAAATACTGAGATTTGTGTGATAGATCTGACACAGAAAAAGCCCATGTTTTCAACAAATCAGAGGTTGCAATCTGAAGGAAGCTATTTCTATATCTTGGCTGAAAGTTAATGATCTTCATGCAAAGTGTGAGCAAAGAAACATGGTGGCAAATTAAAATCTTTCAAGAATCATTAAGTGTAGACATCTGGGTTTTCCAAAGTTCGTTTACACTAAAACTAATTTTCCAATGTAAAACCTTGGCAACCACTTTAAGCAGTAAAACATTTGATGCTGCTCATGTAACAAAGGCACTTAGAGTTAAAACTTTTCCTGTGAAATTTTGTCTTAGTCCTTAATTCAGTTTAAAAAAACCAAGCAATATATCTCACACATTTGAAATTCTGTAAAGCATTATAAACTGCAGTAAAGCAGGAGACTGCAGATTAAATCATGGTTTGACAGGAAGCAGTTATGTGGGACATGATGGGAAGAAAGGAGGAATTTCCTTCAAGAGGAAGTTTTGATGGGATGGGGTTACTGATGGAGCTCAAGAACCAGCCAGAAATAGCAGTGATCAGACCACTGTGTCCAGGTCCACGGTGACTTTCAGGCTCTTTGTGAGGCAGTCAATGAAAGACAACTTCAAAGCTAAACTGAAGTGAAATGCTTCCAGAAAAGGATAGAGGATTATCACTTCCACACTTTAAGATAACAGTGACATTGTATATGATCAGAACTTCCATGCTTAAGACAACCAAAGCAGAACAGATGCTGGAAATTTTCCACTTAAAAGCTTTTCAGGGAAGGTGCTAAATGTACTTCACAATTAAAACATTTGTATGACCATGTCCTCACACATGCAGTGTTTACACAAGCAGTAGCTCATGTAGGATGGATGGATTAAGACTGGATTAAGACTTTGGTCGCACTGTACTGCTTAACACAGACTCAGTGCCCTCACCTGCAGAAGAGACTGGTCAGTTGTGCCATGGCTGACATCACTACTGAGGTCCATGGGCTCCTTCCCGGAAGGTGCTGATCCCAACTGCCAAGGACATTTAGAGTTTATGTATGAAGCTGAACTACATACACTCTGTATTGTCAGAGTGAGGGTACAAAGCCTGGGGCAAGGAACACCCTTTGCCTTAGCTGTACTTCAAGCAGTGTTTCTGAAGTCTGGTGTGTTTGGTTTTTCAAAACAAAGGCTATTTTCCTTTACAAAGGAGCATACTTAAAATATAAAGAGAAAGCTGAGACTGGCCAGACCTTTTAGGCCACTAATAAATCTTAGGGGACCTTCAGGGACCAGAAAAGAGAAATTTGACTTAACCGTCATCTAGAATATAGGCAGAGCAAAAGTCATGCCTTTGTCATGCCATGCAGTCCTTCTTGCAGCTCGTCTGCTTTCACTTTGCAGCTGCTAAAATGTCCTTGTGTAGTTGTCAGTGATTGTACAGAGAAATAATTCCAGTCCCCTTGCAGTCCCTCAACACTAGACTATCACTTAGAAAATCAATTACTTCAAGGAATAAGCTGTGGCTGTCCTAAGAGACACAAAGCAAAGACCATGCTATGTCAGCCAGGCAGAATTTGCACAGCCCTGGTTTGCCTTGCCTAGCTGCTGTATGTACAGTTTCTTAGGCTGCCCTTTGATTCCTTGACATTCTGAGGCTTTGCAGATATATGCCAAGTTCAGAAGGAATATGATATTTGCTACCTTTTCATCAAAGTCTATGAGACTAAGTCAAGATCACTGATTATTAGGCCGGGTAACATCCCTGTGAAGAAGGACCACTGTGGGAGACAGTACCTCCAGTGGATTTGTCCCATGGCAGATGCAGTTCCATTATGGCAGGACTAAGGACATGTTTAAGGTTGCCCCTAAGGCAGCGTCTAACCATTTGTCCTCCAAAGCAGCTCAGCTGTGCTTGATTTCTGCCTGCAGTGCTTGGAGCTAATCTGTGCTTGGTAGACCCCGAGCAGCAAATCCACCAGCATCACACCCCATATCAGCTATTCCTGGCCCTCTGACTTTCCTTTCTTTTCTCTAGCATCCCTAAATAAATCAAGACAAGCCCAAGGGAAAAGAGAAGCAAGGCAGAGACTGCTGAACAGGATGACTCTACTTCACAGGTAGTAAGGGAAAGCAGAATAGTCCTTTGTGACCTTAAAAGACACCATCATTCCTTCTCACGCTTCTCTTTCCGGCCTCATCCATTGTCCACACTGGTTCTCTGAGGACCTGAATGCTCTAAACCAAACCAAGGCAATATTCTAGCAAATAGAAAGATTAAATTAGAAGAAGTCTGGTGGTTTTATTGTTGGTAGTGGTTTTTCTGCTATTTGCTATTTGGCTCATTTTGCTGATCCAGTCCATGGCACAGCCCTCATGCAATGCTGCTGTGAAGAGGTTGGGGTCCATCTATATCTAATAAATTTGCCAGCAGGCAAATATTCATGCAGCTGTACCTTGAAGTTGTCTAAGCAATTAACATAATTAAGATAAATTCAGAGCAGTAGTTCCTTACCTGCAAAAAGTTAAACTTCATTTTTCCTTTTCGAATCCTAAAAAGGAAGCATGCTGAAGAAAATCTTCTAGATTTTTTTTCCTAGTTACATTATTTAGTCTAATTAAAAAAAAAAAAGTTTAAATAACTACAAATCCATTCCAGGAATCCTCATATTCAGGAAATCTTAATGCTCATTTCAGACCTTTGTACTCATATTACGCTGTGGGCTTTGTAAGAAACTACTGTAACTGAATTTTGCAAGAGATTTTATGAAAAGAAATGTGATTTTGCAAAACAGAAATCCCTAAGCAAGTCACTTTTAGCCATTCCTTCCCAATCTCTCCTAGATTTCATTCACACACTTTCATCTGTACTCATGAGTACCAAAACACCTGTGTCCAAGCAGTTTTGGACCATTTGTACACAACAGGGAGGACAAAGGACATCAGCAGCTGTGGCCTCAACATGCATCTGGGGCTTTTGAATTGTCTTTTGTATCTTCTAGGAGTGAATGCTGTTTTGGGTTGCTTGCCTTCTGATTTTGACTCCCCTTTGTAAATGTTAGGCAAAATTCCTGAATTTCACAACTTTTATTTTCCTTGCTTGATAAGCTGTAGCCCTGTTCTTTATCAATTTGTCAGCTTTACCTTTAGTTCAGTTTGTTCACATGAAACCACAGATACTGAGCTCCATGGTGATAAACACATTTCTCTCCTTTTAAACTTTGCTCTGCCGTTTCCTCTGGTGCTTTTGCACACACATTTCCATTCTTACTCCATTCATACCAATCTTCTTATTTTATTACAAATTTCTACAGTGCTAAAGGAGTCACTCCTAACTTGGAACATTAGAACGGACAATTAATTACAGCTCAACAGGATGACCAAATTCATGTGGTGAGAACTGGGGAGACGCTCACTGCGTTTTCTGTTCAAGAACTATAAAGAATGTACTGAATATGCTGAAATACAAAGATGAGTCTCATGCTTCGCACAGCACGTTATTTTTTTAATGTGCGTACAACTATTCAGATAATTTGCCCTTGGTTAATGCTGTGAGTGTTTTTGTAGTCTCTTGAAAATGCATCCACACCTTCTGAAGGGGATTTTCTAGTTCAGGCACACTGCAGTCCTGCTCAGTTCTAGTGGAGGCAGATCCCTGCTGAAGCACTTGTGCATTCGGTGGTTCAGCCCTTTTCTGCATGACGTACAAGCAGGAGTCTCAAACAGCTCTTCTTAATCTCTGACAAAAATGCTTTCTCCTAACAGCAGGCTCGTAAGCAAACAACAAAATGTCATTGTCAAAATGATTATAGTGGGATGACAGAATGCATCTCCATAGTAACAAGTGGGGCTAATGCCACCCCTTGCAGCATCACAGGCAGGCACACAAAAGTTTCTTTTCCTTTCTCAAGGAAGAACTCATGAAGGATCTCAGTGGCTGCTCAACCCTGGGAGGTAGAGAGCCAGAAAATGCCTCTTATGGTTCCTTAAGGCCTGCCTGGAGTGGGTAGTCAGATATTGTCACAGCTATGCGCAGCACCTGATGCTCCTTCAAACTGCTTTAAAGGAAGCAGCAGGACATCATAGCTCCCTCCATGAGCCCTCTTCTCTTCATCCTCAACAGAGCAAACACAGTCATATCCCCTGCAAAGTACACTTTGTATTTGCAGTCAGTTAATTTTAAATATTTCTGTGTTTCATTTTGGAAGTGAAATGTATTGAGTGGCCACGTGAGGATGTGGACAGGGAGCTTTTCTCATGTCCCTAACTACACGCTTTATAACTATCAACGTTTTGACAATTGCAGATGTGCTATGCTTCAGTAGCATTGAATATTAGTAACTATTAATTCCTTGAAATTCGTGCAACATGAAGAGGCTAAAGTTTCAATCCTTAGTTTAGCTGAGGTTAGAATTTTGCTCTTTTGGTGTTGTTTAAATCTGTCGTTCATCTCCAAGTTAGACTTTCAGCTAGTATAAACCAGAGTAGCTGTAATGATTTCAGTACATCTGCGCCATTTTCTTCCCTCAGTACCTTGTCCTGCTGTCTGTCTTAGTTAGCTTTCTCTCAAGGCTCCTACCTCTACAAATGCTCCTTGCAGTTCCCATGACAGAGCTGGGAAATACATGCATGCATTTAGGAGGAAACATATCCCCAGCATGCACAATTCTCCCCTCTGAACAGCACTACCAGTCTCCAGGTTGATATTCTGATCCTAACACATACAAACAATTTCCATAAATGTAACTGCTAGGTACCTGACTCATCCCCCTAGGAACAAAGCAGACTTTCCAAAGTAAAGCCAGGATGATGCTGAAGACTGGGAAAAATTTTCTGCTACGTACCTTTCTTTGTGCTTTTCTGTCATTATACATGAAAGAAAGTTGCTGCCTTGAGACTTGATTCTCCCTCACTTTGGTAGGCACCTGCCGGGGCTACTTCATGTGAAGCCATGGCATTATGAACCTTGAAAAGATGGTATGCTCAGGTCTCCCTAGGCTCCCAGCTTTTCTGGAGAGTGTGTGAGGTAAAATGACTAACGGGAGTCTGTGAGCTCTTAATATAACTCACATTCACAGTTTATGGCTTCTCCCTTGCAATACATTATTGCCTCCATTTCCATGCAGTTTTTCAGGCAGAGAAGCCATGTGAAGAAGATTTACTTTTCTTTCAGCATGAACTTTGCAGAAGTAAAAGCAAATCGCCTGCTCTGCATTTGCAGAAATGTTTTCTGATACACATCAGACATAGCTATAAAAAATAATAGAATATATCTGAACAGTAAAACGTACAAGCAACACCATGTAGACACTAAACTCAGTGATGATACTACTAACAAATGTCTGGTATTCCTAATCTGGATTTTAAACAATGATTTTATAAGGAGATAGTAAAATATCTACGTAGAGAGATTTATATTTTTTAATGTGGTCTATATTGATAACAGGCAGGTTTATTTTCTAGGCAGTGATTTTCACCTTAATAATTGTCTGATTTACTTTATGGCCATTTTATGACTGATAATTTTGTGACTTTTATTATGGCACTGCTTCTGGAAGCTAAACTATTTGATATTCGTGCCTTCACACCACTGTGAGTGCAGCTCATCATTTTCACTTGGAAAGGAGTGGTCTTAAAGATGGACCCTCTTACATCACTTCTACCCCAATTTCCTGACAGTAAAATTATATATGGTTAGCTTGATTCTCTGCTTCTGCTTCTGCCAATTCACACTTACTGAACCCATTGTCCAATTTCTACCTTATTTGACAGCAAGTTTGACAGGTACAAGTATAAAATGTTTCAGATCTCCATGGACATTGATGGCTGGATACGCGAGAATCACCACTTAGTAACGTCTCAGGGTACAAGATGAAGAATTGACATGTGACCTCTTCTGCCTGGAACAAACCAACCAACCCACCAGTGCATGGTACCTCCAGCACCATTGAATTTATACCCAGCTCTCCATTAATCCAGGGACAGGCAAACTTGAAGAAGTGTTGTGGGTAAATGAAGTGGGGACTGGAGGAAATACAGGTCTGGGAGGGCTGAAAAGGGTGACAAAGGAAAAACAGAAAAGACATGAAAGTGAAGGGAGGAGTAAGAATATGGAAGCATTGTAGGGGCTGGCTGGAAGTTGGAAAGATGAGAACAATGAGATCTGTTGTTCTGGGTCTGGTTAAGGATTTGGGGGAGACAGGATATTCCTGGGGAAAGGTGCTTATAAAATGAAGCTGGAAATATTATCGCATCCTTATTCATGTTGCTAATCTGATTCTTCCCTCAAGTCTGCCTTTCCAGCAGGCAAAGTTTGAGGATATGTGGAACAGATCCTGAAATCTTCCTTTCACAAAAAACTCCATTCATTCTGAAGCATTGTATTTCCTTTTTAAAGGAAAATTTATAAATAAATGAAGGAAAAAAGCTGTGATTCAACTGCACACTCAGGCTAGCTCCCATGGCTGGTCCAAGAATGCTGACTTTCACACAATCTTGGTATTGTAGTGCTTTGTTGGATTTTGTGCTTGTGAGTCAATAAAACAGTAATTTATCATCTGTTATTGTTAACACATATTAGTATACAAAGAAGAAAGAACGGAAATATTTTCAAGAGAAGGGAGAGAGCATATTGTGAAAGTAAAATGCAAAATTGCAGCCAGGCTAACCCTTGTTTGTGAGATTCTCCAAGGAGGCATTTTATGTAAGCACAAAGTGTTCCCAGAGTAACACATCAGAAGCTTTTAGGTGCTCTGTGTGATGGAGCTGCAGTGACATTTAAAAAACAGATGCATGGCAGATATTCTTTATACTGTTGACTTAGAAACTAAAAAACTTCCCAGAAAACGTTCTGAAACAGAAAGGCTCAGAAAATTATTTGAAAAATTTAGTAGAAATAGATAGGGTCTGAAAAAACATAATGAGTAAATGTAGAAGACAGAAACAATAATTTAGACTAAATATAATCTGTCACACCAATTATTAGTGCCTATACTCCCCTTTTTTAGTAATATAATCACAATTCCTGAATAAATTTGTTTCTCCTAAAAAACCACTTTATGTGGATCCACGTAATTCTGTCATATAACTAGAAGTTTAGCTTCTCCAGGATCTCTTATTTGGGAATCTGTTCATTGGTAGTAGTGGGAACCAAGATACAGCTTATAGAAACATACTGAAAGAGGAGAAGTAAAAGAAAGGCACAGAAAGAGATTTCTTGCCTCAGAGGTATAAAAAAAAATGAACTGATAGAAGGTGCTAGCAGGCAACAACCTAGGCCTGGCTTCTTATACGAAAACCTTTAAATTATTCTCACCCAAAATTGCTTTAAATAAGTAAAATTTGAAGGACATGCTCTCAAGAAACACACCCTTTACTTCTCAGCGATCTCTGCGCAATGTTTGTTGGCCAGTGCCCTCGGGGAGTTATGAGGCAAGGCTGGAATGATACCAGCTCATTCCAGTCAGCCTGGGAAAAAACTGCTCGAGAACTGCCCTCCTAGGACTGTTTCTCCCAATTCTGAAAGAAGGATCTGTGAGCTTAACCAAATTTTCCTGACAGGCTGAGAAAACAGAGAGGGCTCGGAGCCCTATGTTGCTGCACGTGGGACCAGACCAAAGTGAACACTTTTGGGTTTAGTTCAGGCTTTGGCTATTTTTTGTGTGCTTCTCCACTCTTCCTTGATCTCTCTTCACCATTCCTAGGAATTCTCTGTGCCCCAGAGGCCCCAGATCTGATCAAATCTGACTTTAGGGGGCCTATGAGCCTAATATCAGCTAGAATTTTAATCTGATGTACCTCATTGACACTGACAATTCTCACTGCTTTTTTTTGTTTGTTTTGGTTTTTGTTTGTGTTTTGTTTGTGTTTTGTTTTGGTTTTGGGGGGGGGTTTGTTTGGTTTGGTCTTTTGGGGGTTGGTTTGTTTGTTTCTTTCTTTCTTTTGGAGTTTTTCATTTGAGTTTTTTGGGGTTTTTTTGTTGAATTTTTTGTCTTCTCAGTTAAAGAGAGAAGAGCTGGATACACAAGCAGGTACTGAAGCACAGAAGAGAGGGAAAAAAAGCATTAATTGCAGATTGTTCTTGAGCACTCTGTAAATCCTATTTTGCATGTTAATTTGGGGTTTTGGTGAAAAAAAAGCTTTGTGCTGCTCCTCACCACCAGGAAAGATCACCCACTTCTCTGTCACCTGCACAAACATCTCAAAGGGTCTTGGGAGTGGTCAGAAACATCTGGATGAAAGTGAATATAGTTGTTTCATGGTATTAGGAAAATAATCTCCCCATTTGTACTGTGTCTGTTTTGTACGTAAATCAAAATGACCCTGTGCTGTGACAAATCTGGAACAGAAAGTTAAAGCTGTCTGATAATACTGCTGGACCTAATTCCCCTCCAGATTCTGCAAATGTGGAAAGCTGGCCTCTGCTCTGTTCAGCTTGAGGATCATGGACTGCTGAGCTACCTCTCACACTTCTTTTTCTTTGACTTTCCATCAAGAAAAAACTCTCCTTATTACACCAGGGATATTCTGTGTAACAACCTCCAAATATTCACCTTATATATGTCCTGCAGTAAGTGCTTAGCAAGCTGTACTTAAATCCCTTCAATGGTATGTGATATTAAGCCTATATTTTTTCAGAATTTTGGTACGCAGGTTTTCCTTCTACTTCTTCCTAATTTGCCTCTGAACATGATCCAGAAAGGCTCAGAAACAGCTGAGCCACTTGGCATCAGAATTTACTTTTTATCATGAGACCCTTCAGACCACGCAAAAAGAGGATTTATCACCAATCTACCTCACAGGTTTTTCAGTGCTCTGAAAATAATTTTTGAGGCATGGCTTCCTCACTTAGACAGAAAGAAGAAAATGTGGATGTTCTTCTAAGCTAGAATTCACATTCAATGTGATAAATACACTTTGTGCTGGCATTATGCCATTTTAACATGTGGGATGCAAGTTCTTTGCTGCTTAGGCAGACCACTGTGAAGAGGCTGATTCCCAGCCAGGGACACAGGAAAGCTGGTCTCAAAGGCTCTGTGCCTATACTTAGTGATGAATAGGAAATGAGATTCTCTAATCCATCCATCTCTGATTTGGGTTACTTTCCATATTTCTAGTCACCTCGGGCATGTTTGCAGAGTGTTCATTATAATGAATTGTCCCACTTGCACTGACATGTACTACTTTGCAATAGAATTACAACAGTTAAGGGTGCCTGTTTATGCTTCTTAACAAGTCTTCTCATCCCATGTGAATCTCTGCACGCTGATCAACTGGTCTGAAGGTCATGTACATCAGTCTGTGACACAGATTGTGGAGGGACAGCAGCAGTAACTGTCAAATACTGAGATTATAGAAGTTTGTGGCACGTTAGGGGATTTTTTTCTTCTCAAAGAGAGAAGGAAAAAAGCCTCTTAATCTCCTGTTTCTAATGTAGGCTGGTGCTGGCACTCACTATTGAAATGAGTTAGAGACCCTCAGCAAATACCTCATGTGGGTGAAATAAGGCTTCCTCCTGGCCCCATAGCCCAATCAAAGACACACTTGCTAAAAATGACCTAAAAAGCGGCTGGAAGAAAGGGACCAGATATCTCTGACAGGAAAGTCTGTTGAGTTAGTAAACACGTCTGGTTAGGATAAAACTGTGAGCCCTTTGTTATTTTTCTCTTGAAGATTCATGAGGAAACCTTCCATGTATAATAAATGTGGATCTTTTTACTAAAAGATATTGTAAATATTAGATATATTTGCACAGTAAAAGAAATAATGGCAAGCCACCAATACGTAGCATCTATTAATCTTGATTGCTCACATATCTGAAGTCCTTTGCTTTTCCTTGTCCTGCCTTTGGTGCTAACATGTCTTTGTGCATTATTTCAGGTGACAGAGAATTACTATAATTCTAAAAATAATTTATTATCTCCCAAGAGCAAAGGTCATTTTAATTTGGAACAAATAAATGCCAAATAGTGGATGATGTACAGGATAATAATTCATGGGCAGCCAGCCAGAGGAGATAGCTGTAATTACATTCAAGTTCAGGATGACACAGAGACCCGAAAGATGAAAATCTGAATGTTCTGAGGCAAGTTATCAGAGTTCATTTTGCTGCCGGATGTGCTGTTATCTGATCCCCTAATCCTGCCCGTGCTCTGAGCTGATCTCATAAAAGAAGAAGACCTACAGGAAGAGGGGTCCTACAGAAGTCCCTCTTATCTGAGAGCCCAGCAACCACCAGGCTAGCTTTGCGGAAGGCACATGCTGGTACTGGTGATTCATGCCCAGTGGAGCTGAAGCAGGTTCCAGCAGAAGAGAAGCTTCTTGGTGTCTGTGGAAGCAAATTCCTTAAGGAGAGAAACATCAAGTGCTCAAGAAGACCAGAGCTCTTCCAGGACAAAAGTTGCTGGATAGTGTGGGACACATAAACATGCCCTTTACTTCCCCTGTTCTGCTTGTTTTTTAATCTGCAGCTTAATGCAGTTCACTAAGTTCACTAAGACACCCAACTGTAGTTTTGATAGACAGGTATTCAAGAGTCAGTGGAAAGCAAGGCTTCCTTGCAGCTGACAGTCTTTGATTAAGCCGAATAATTCTCTTAGGTCCATTGACTTTGTGTGGATTCAGACTGTGAGCTCAGAGCACGAGTCTAAACTCAAGCATTTTCAGTGCCGCTTGGGATACCCCCAGCTATCTGAGACACCTCGCTGGACCTGCCTCCTTGTGACAGATACAGTAGAAGACCTTCATACCTTTGAATTTACCTTTGTAAACCATGAATAAAGTCAGGATCTAAGCTCTTGGCACCGAGGGCATGAAAAGCATTTCTAAAAAATATTAATTTTCTCTGACGTACTATTCTCTTTTCCCCCTGCTTCTGCACAAGTATCTAATATTTGTCAGTTCCACAGACTGTCTCCAGAATGAGACAGCTGATTTGCCTAATTCAAAAAGGCAAATATTATGTTGTATAGCCCTGTCACTACAGCTGTAATAGATGCCTACATCTTATTACTAGAGCTATAGAAGGTGATGAACTGGAAAATGCAGGCTAAGATAGGGCTTGCTATCTTTTGGAGGCTTTTGGATCTGGGAAAAAATGAGCACTTGTTTACTACATTACCTCAATATGCAGAGAAATATTGTTTGTGAGGCTTATCTAAACATCCAAGATTTCCCGCTATTTAAGGATGTTCTGGTCTAGATTTTTGTTCAGCTCCATTCATAGCCACAACTTGAGTAACTTATTAATTTTAATGAGTAATTAACAGAAAATAAACAGTAAAAATAACCATCTGTATACATGTAATAACAGGATATAATTCTTTAGGTACAGAAGAAGCTTTTCAGTAAACCTGACGACAAATTCACTTCCATATTGTGGAGGAAAATTAAGAATTTCTGGTTTAAGTGAAGCAAAATCCAACTTTCTGAGAACTTGGTAAACACAGATTTTGTCCTTTTATTAGAAGTCTGTGTATTACATGTTCGAACAATTCCCAGGACAACAGAACTCTGCACATGAATAAGTAGAAAACTGCAAATTGGTAAGCAGATGTTCTGCTGACCTCCTCCCACTAGAATCTGCTAGCTGAGCTGCTTGGCTTATTCTCTCTTTCAGCCATCAATAAATCATCACATCAAGTAGGTGGCAACAGAGGAAACTTTTAACTAAGTAGGCAGAAATTTAGTTGTAGAATTCCCAACAAAGTTGGGATAGTTAAATGGAACCCCATGTATTGCAGAAGGATTGCAACTTCATCCCTAACAGGTTTTTATAATGTTCATCTTTATTTCCTCGGCATTAAGCACTTGATAATATGACACTAGAAGAAAAGGATTTAGGATAAACAGGGAATGAATATCTTAATGCTGAAGTTCATTAGTCTGAGGAATAATGTTCTAAAGAAATTTAATGACGTAGAAATTGCCTAGATGGAACACCAGAAAAATGCAGACAACAACTGTAAGTTCCTTACCCTGGCACACCAAAAGAAAAGGAAACTTTCCACGTGTGTAAACACAATCTAGCAAATCATTTTAATCTCTAAATCCTACGATACCCTTGTGAAGTAAAACAGTTGTCAATCAACCATATGGCTAAAAGTTGTACTGGATATGTGTCTATCTGATGCCATGAATATTCACTATGTAGCCCTAGAAAGTACAAAACCTATCCTGCTTCTCTTCACGAATACTAAATAACCCCTGTAGTATTGTAAATGTGGAGGTGTTTTTACTGCTTTGAGATTCATGCTAATTTGTGTCACGCTATTGATTCAGACCATATTAGCAGGAAATCTTTTAAGTGTGCCCTGAGGTAACTAATCTGCTTTTGCACCGCATGTTAGATCTTACAGCCCCAAAGGTGTTAAAACCACAAAAACACCACATTGAGATTCAGTGCTGCATAAAAATTGATTTTGTAGTCTGAAGCAAAGCTGGCCAAGGCTTCTAATCGTGGAGGCAGTGCTGAGGATCTATCACCTGGCACACAAGCAATCCTAAGAGGGTATATTTAACAGGCATCATATTTGCATACTCGACAGTTGTTGCCCTTCTGCTTTGCTCATTGAGCTTCAGCTGACTTGGCACATCTGCTTTTCCTCTCACTGTAAGCATTTCATCCAACAGGGTGTCAAAGCTTGTGTTGCTGAGGAAGACTCAGTGGGAATATTTTCAAGGTGCTGAGACTTAATAAAACATTTTTGAGAGTACCATCAATTGGCTGTTAATTTAGGAAATTTTTATTACGAGTAAACAGATTACAACTTGAAGTTTGCTCTTTCAGTGTTAGACATTCCAGATTGGGAGTGTGTGCTGGAGGACTGTGAAGACTATCAGACCACCATATTCAAAACCGTTTTCTTTCTCAGAAGAAGGCTATCTTTACTTGTTTCAAGGGGGCAAACCATGCCTGTGACTCATCTGTGTCTCCTCTCCCTCTATCCAAGGAATTCAGGCACCTCATTAAGAGGAAGAATTCTCATGCTGAGCAGAGAGGGATTCCAGGGCTAGGAAATTTACTCTAAAAGTTGTTTTCTTGTCAATCTTTTATCTTCTTCAACAATTACAGGGTATGGAAATAGCTCAAGACAGCACAAGAGATGGATTTTAGAGCCTGATGTTGCTGTAGGTGCACAGAAGCCATCACTTTATGCAAACATTCCCTTTCAGTCAGTTGAACTATGTACAGAGGCAGGTACATAGACTGTTGGTAAAAATGTCAGAACTTGACCTAAAATTAATTCCTGTATTATTGGCCATGAGATAATACAAAGAGCTCTGGAATTCTCTTGCAATGAATTGCTAGATAACTGTCACAACACAATTAACATCTTACTTTTGTTCATGCCAATTTTTCAAATCGGAATGTTTATATTACTGACTTCAGGCTTGCAGAGCCTGTGTCCTGAGGCATAGGGAAATGAACAAACTCTTAATAAAAAGTCAATAAATCCTCCTTGCTGGATGAACGCTGCCTTTCTGTATATCCCTGAGCTGCGGCAGCATATCTCTTTCTCCCCTTTTGAACTGAGCTCAGTATTTAACCAGCAGCCTGCTACAGACCTTTGTCTGTGGTGTGACATGAATTTGGGGCACTGGAAAGTGGTCAAACCTCTCTCATGTCCTGTCTGCTTGTGCTCCTCTTTCCCCAGGAGGAACCCCCAGGTGAATTGTTCCTCATACTTCCTCTGGTGATGAGGGTGATGAGAATGAACCTCATCGCGGTCTATAGAGAAAAGCACACAAGGATTAAGCACAGGGTTGAACTCAGTACTAAAAGATGTACTCCTGAGATTTATCGTGATGAAGGTTGGAAGAGACCACCGGATCCAGCGTGATCTGTTTCCTGGGCCAGAAGCTCTGAGACTGTTACCTCCATACTGAGCTGGATCCCTTGGGCCTGATTAAACATAATCTTTGAGAAGGGCATCTCTCCTTGGCTGCAAAAAATGAAGTGACTTCTTATTAGTCCTCTCCTTTGTTCGCAGGGGTTTATCAGCCTCCCTGTTAGAAGTTTGTGTCTAATTTCTGCTTTGAATTTGGCTTCACTTCCAGCCACTAGCTCTTGATGTGCCTTTCTCTGCTACATTAAAGAGCCATTCAGTAACTGGTATTTACTCCCCATGAAGGTTCTTACATGCTATAATCAAGCTGTCTTCTGATCTGTTTGATAAGATAAACAGACTGAGCTCTCACTGTTCTCTCTTTTTATTTCCCCTTCCAGACATCAAAACATATCTGTGGCTTATTTCTATATCCGTTGTAGTATTTCAACATCCCTTTTAAAATGTTGACATCAGGACTGTATATATTATTCCACATCAGTCCCAATAATGTCACACAGAAAGAAAAGGCAATTTCCTCCTCCTACTCACTATTCTGTTGTTTATACTGACAAGAATTGAATTAGCACTTTTTGCCTCAGTATCGTACAGGAGTTCCTGCTACTCCATTTCCTCTTAGAAGACAATGCTATTTTCAGTCAGTGCTTTCCAGGGTACAGAATACCTTTCTGCAAGAATGGTTTGCATTGCCTGCTTTGAAATGAATGATTTAGTTTGTCTAGGGTTTACCCAACCATACCAGTAGATGAACCTCTTTCTGGTTTTAGCAGTCCTGTTATTCTTGCCAGTATTTAGTACTGCATCACTAGGGATTTGTATTCGATTCCTAAAAAGGTAAGACTATTAAACAAGATGAAATTTCTCACCAAACTCTACAAAAGTTCCTAGAAGTAACCCTGTCTGATAAAAACCCCCAGTAACAATTTTTTTGAGATCTTTGAGACAGACAAATATTAAGTTATTCGTTATTTACTTTATTGATACCCTAGAGAGCTCCTTTGTTCTTCACCATGTTGTGTGATACTAAACGGAACAATTTGTGGAGGCCTGAATAATACCACACCTGTTCAATTGCCACTGCCAGCAGAACTTGTAATCTCATAAAAAAGATGAGGACAGGGTTGTCTGAAAATAGCTAGATCCTCAAGGTATATTGACTGACATTAATTACTTACATTCACTGTGTACTTATTCTACGGTCAGCTAGTCTGCTATTTCGCCTGTAGTAGGTGTACTTAGATGGCTGTACAACATTAAGGTCATCCCACTAGATGTTTGGATATTGGCACAGGAGCAGCACTTTCAGGGTCTTGCACGCTTCAACTGATATTATTAGTGGGAGATTACTCTGCTTACAAATGTAAAATATATTTATCATCTCTTGATTGCAAGTAGTGTAGGACTGACGGTTACAGGAATATATGTGATCTACGTTCATTATTGTCCCAGTTTCAGATGGGATAGAGTTAATTTTCCTCCAGATACCTGTGTTTTGGATTTAGCATGAAAACAATGTTGATGACACACTGATGCTTTAGTTGTCACTAAGTATTGCTTACACTAAGTCAAGGACTTTTTCAGTGTCTCATGCCCTGCCAGTCAGCGGGGGCACAAGAAGCTGTGCGGAAACATGGCCAGGGCAGCTGACCCAAACTAGCCAAAGGGATATTGCATGGTATATACAACAGAACATCATTCTGCATGGTATTCATCATATTGCATGGTATATAATACAGAACATCATGCCCAGTATTTAAACTGGGGGCAGTCAGTCCACAGGGGCTGATCACTGCTGTGGGAAGGGCTCAGCATTGGTCAGCGGCTGGTGAGCAATTATATTGTGCATCGCTTGTGTCTCTTGGGTTTTAGCATTTCTCTTTTTCCTTTCCATTAATGATGCTGTTGTTGTTATTAATAACAATAATTTATTTTACCTTATTTCAGTTAATAAACTGTTCTTATCTCAGTGCACAGATTTTACCTTCTTCTGATTCTCCTCCCCATCCCACTGGGCAGGGAGGGAGAGTGAGCAAGCAGCTGTGTGACATTTAATTGCTGGCTGGAGTTAGTTCACAATTAAACAAGGCAATGCAACATCCTTCAGAAACATACAATTCATAATTCTAAGACCTCACTCTTCTCTTTCTGAACAGAGTCTGTAAAGCCTTTTTTTGTATCTTTGCATTTTCATCACCATTATTAAAATTCCCATTTAGTATGTAATCTATACCAGTGCCAGGGCTTCTTTTGTTCCAAAAATATCAGTTCCTTGATACTGTCCTCTAACTCAGAGAGATACAGACTTTCCCCAGTGCCTACCACCTTCTGTTGGTTGCATATTGTTGTGAGGTATTTCCTGATTTAGCAGTGACATGCATGAAAGCAAATTTCAGGACACCACAGAACCTCGCATTTGGACCTATTCTTTGAAGAAGGTGGTGAATGATAGCACATCACCTTCAAATACATGCTAAAATTATCAGACAAGCACTAAAATCTGATGCCTCTGTATGTTTTATGCAAGGAACCACAGCAAATGCTGGGTATATAATTTAGTTTACCATCTTGTGACAGACTTTAGCTAATATGCAACACATTGCCACAAAGAGTTTTTAGCATACGACAGGAGCTTAGACAACTGACTTAGGTGTAGACATCTGAGTCAAGGTGTTTTGGACATGGACAGCTAAATTAACGTGTCTTGATTTTGAACTGAATCCCACCCTTCTGGTTCCCTCATGACAACCTGGAACTGAGCCTTTTAATTTTCTTCTTAATTTCCTTGTATTTATTTTAGAACGTTGTCATCTCATACTGAGTTAATTGCCAAGATGGGCTAATCTTCTGAGGCAAAAGTGACTTTGTAGTCCCTTAAAACTTTTCAGTCTCATAGTGATGGCATGTTTGTTTGCTTTTAGTTCAACTGCTCATTCTCAACATGTTTTGAAGCATTTTAGTTCCTTACTTTTACCCTCAAGAATAAAACAGTGTTAATTTTACCCTTTTTCATCTCTACTCAGCCATGCAGTAACACTGCAGATGTTGAGGCAAAGTCCAATTTGTTAAAAATTCAGTTCTGCCTTTGTACCACAGCATCAGATGTAGCTCAGAAAAAGACATGTCATGAAAAGAGAAGTTTGGGCTTCAGTCCATAAGGCCACTGCTTAAGTAAAGCTTTGTTCGAGAGAGTCTGACAATTTTTCAGTTGTCAAACCATAATTTTCGAATTATCTCATATAACAATACCACTGAAGAACGGTTGAATCTATGTCCATTTGATCTTCTTGATGCTGAAAACATCTTTTCAGTTTCTCATACCAGGTCTCAATCTCACGTGTGAGAATCTACTAATAACCCATTAGACAGTGCACTTTTCTCTCATTAGACCTCCTTTTTTTTGTGCTGTTTGTTCCCAGTAGCAAGACAAGAAAAAAGAGTTGAGCTTTGTTCTTGAAAGGGCATGAAGTGTCCTGTGCAGCCACTCGTATTTCCTACATCCAGACTGCCTTTGTCCTCTTAACTCCCAAACAAGTTATGTCTTCTGTATGACGGGATATATTGACACCTCTGCTGAGCTACAGGAGTGGAGATATCCCTTTGAACTTTTTGTGTTTGGGTCCCCTCAGCTCACAGGAATGAGCTCCTGGAAGGTCAGGATATAAGGCTCAAAATAAAGTGGGACAAAGAACAAGAATAAGAAAATAAGAATAAGAATAAGAATAAGAATAAGAATAAGAATAAGAAAATAAGAATAAGAATGAGAATAAGAATAAGAAAAAGAAAATAAGAATAAGAATGAGAATAAGAATAAGAATAAGAATAAGTTGGGAATATAATAACACGGGTTGTGAGCAAGACCTGGTTTTTGCAATTAGTATCACTGTTGCTTTTGAGGGCTGAAGGTTTTGTGATCAACCAAAATGTGTTGCAATACTGGGATCCCATGCAATACAGCTGTGTGTAAAAGGCAGGCTGTCAGCACCCATATGAAAAGTAGACCCTGTTGTCTTACTGTGTTTTCATAAAACAACGTGTACCCTAACTTTTCATTCACAAGAAGATTGATTGGTCATGTTCATTAAATATACCATGTGCATAGGAAAGAAATTTCAGTACACGGCCCTGTAAGATGGCACCTGTTTCTAGCTCTTTCACCTAAACTCTCTACCTCTGGAAAATACACTTTGGCAACATAGCTTCTATTTTGGTCTTGAGCAAAAACTGTGTTTATTTATTATTCCCTAATCCTGCATTCCTCAGAATCAATGGGACTAGTGATTGGCAGAGTTCAATCCATAATTTTTTGTTCATATTTCAGTTGTGCAGTTCTGAATTTATATTTTAATTCTATGCCATATCCATCAAGTAATTCTGCAGTAAACTGCAGGTAAATCTCTATTGAAGGCTATTTCCAGTGAATCTCACTAACCCAAATATTTATCCAGCAAGTTCCTCTTGACTCTAATGGAGAAGTCTCTGTTTCTTTGCCCCTAGGAGACAAAGTACAAGTCAGAAAATGCATTTGAGGCCAAAAAAAAAAAAATTATCATAGTCATTAAACAATTGGTTAAATAGATATATTTGAACATTTGTTCTTCATTTCTGTTTTACTATCTCCATAGTCATAAAAGAGAAGTTGTCAGTGTAGTCATCTAACCTTCCTTGTTACATTGTCAAAAATGGTGATTCTCAGGCTTCATTTGGGTCCACACTTGAATTTTCCTTCAGATGGCAAATTTACTCCATAACTAGAAACACTTCAAAATCCCCTTACCTTTATGATTGCAAAATAGGTTCTACATTGCCTATAGAAATGGATGCTAATTAGGAGAACTTTTAACCTCCCAATTACACAGAATCAAAGTTTACAGGCTTGCTGGAAGAAACATGCCCACGTGAGAAGACACTGATTAACATAAACTCTCTGTCAAGCGTTTTTAATCTTTTATTCATTATTTGCAGGACTCTGGTAAGTCAGACCTTAGAATTTTCACTTTCCTTTCCAGGGGAAAAAGCAGACTTATTTTCTGCATTTCTCACTGAGACCGAGAATGGTACTGATTTTTTCCTCACTTGAGTCGTAACATTCTTTGAGGTTTAAAACTTAATGAAATTCTGATTGCTAGTGTTCATACATGCCAACAGGTGAGCCTCACCATAACTATTTTTCACAGATTTAAGGTTAATAATCAATGATTCAAAGGTAACAACCATGGCTTCTTACAACCCAGCCATGGTGCCTGGGGAAAGGAAGGGACTCATCCTTGTGTTCTGGCCATTCTTCACCTTTCCTTCTTTTCTTCTGTGCTGGAAAAGCTGTTGTTTCTCTTTAAGTCACCCCCTGCTCTTTTTTTGTTATTTGCACTTACTTATCTCGTTCTACCCTTCATCCAGACCTGCTGCTGTAACGCTTCTCAGGCAACATGAAATTGTGAAAAATGGATTCATGCTGCTTCACACCTTTCAGCACAGTTTTTAAACAAGAGAAAAATCAAAACAAAAGCTCTTTTTCAAATGAAAAAAGCTGAGCAAACTAATTACATTTCTTTCTTATCTTTTTGTTGTTCATGCAGGTTCTTTCTCCTCTCTTAGCTCCCTCTCTTGAATTTCTCCTTTCTATCTATAATAACTTATATTTAAAATTTAGGAAGACAAATTGCCCAAACTGTTGGGCTTGTTCATGGGAATGACTTTGCCAAAATAAACTATTTTTCAGCCTTTTCAGAATATAAATTATTCAAGCCACATTTCAAGGCCTGGCCAAAATCCAGCAGTATGTTTATAAAAAAGTAGTCAGACAGATCCTCTCCTCTAAGTAAACTCCAGTAAAAGAGCAAAAGAGAAGTAAAAGAGACATTTGGAAAAAAGGTACCTCCAGGAACTGTCGTACTCAGACACGAAAGGACCACGCAGACACCGTTCTGTCAGGATAGGGCCTGGGCCAAAAGAGAGAGCAAGGAAGGGCCAAGGTAGAAGGAAGAAGAAGGAAGAAGACCGGCCCGGCTCTTTATTTGTCAGTTATATATCTTTTTAGAGACAACCATGGATTGGAGGATGGGGTTACCACCTCTCCATGACACTGGGCAGACCAAAAGTCTATCATAATTCTCCACCTAACAAAAAGAATGATAATAATAGATACCGGTAGGTAAACATGCCTGATGCTTACATCATAAAGTGCCTGGGAAATTCTACTACAGGAATGAAAACATAGAAATACTGCAAAACTCAGGGCGACAAGCAACATCCCTATCATCCTGCCTGAGATGATTTCCTTATGCCATTCCCTCCCCAGAGACTCATGGAGCAAAGACCTTCCCTTTCCAATCACTTGAAGGTGGAAATACTGAAAAATCCACTCTTACTCCATGATGATGTATTAGGTTCATCATGGCACAGAGATAAACTGTGACACACACAAGCTTTTTGTCATAGTTCACTGCTATGTTGTAATATTTTCAACCTATTCTTAGGCTTCCTTGTGCTACTGACGCATTTTATTATAAACTCTTCCTTTTTTAAAATTTATACTGCAGTCCTGGCCTGTATCATGGTGAGTGACATGTAGTTCCAGGCTCTAACCTGAGAGAGTTTATAGTCTATGTATGAAAGAATTTATACTCCAAGTTAAATATTTCAGTTGTAAATTCTGCCTCAGCATCCTTCAGACACCACAATGACACACAACTGTATTCTCACCACTGCTGTTCTCTAATTTCTTCATACTATAACCTTTTGAACAAAGTAGAGAGATGCGAAAAGCCACAGCTTCTCATAAACAAGTAGCTGATCCTGTTGGATGGAATGAAACCTGTGCACCATGCTGTCCTTTTTTAGGGTTTTCCCCTGCAAAATTAAATATTCTTATAAATTGCACAAATTTGGCATTAAAAAAAAAAAAATCTAGACATTTGGCTTTCCTGCTGCTTCCCTGAAGTGTTGAATGATTAGCTTTTCCTGTGGTGGTGAAAACAATGTGTGGGAACTGGCTAAACTTTGTCAGGGAAACCCCTGAGCTGTTGAAAAACTCAAAGGAACCCTCCACAATCAAGAGAGCAAGCCATGAGCTCTGCAAGCAAGGACAGCCCTTTCCAAAGGTAAAAGGAGAGCACCATACTGCTCACCAGAGAAAGGAAATTGCTGTAAGGATGCTCACAGCAGCTTTAACCAACCTCATTGCAGTCAGTGAACAAACCACACCGAAACCTTTTGTTGTGGCTGACAAAGACAGAAGGGGCTGAGGAATAAGTAACCAGGATCTGCCCTAACAAATAGCACAGACATTAGACAGGGTCCCTGTCCCATCTCTCACCATCTGAGAAGATGAAGCACATTATCTCTGAGCACCCTTAGCAGGCAGAGTCCCTCCACGGAAGCATTTGAAGCTTCCTGCAAACGTGTGAAAGATGGCACAGACAAAACTAAGGAAAGTGCAACAGAATGTGCTGTCTGAACAGCAATTGTATCCTGATCCTTTGAGAAGGCTTAGCAGAAGTCCATCTCATGCCTTTCACCTCTATCTTAATGATGTCTATGAGGCAATGGTCCATGAGTTGTTTTGTGTTTTCCTTTCTCTCATAGTTTTGGTCAATTGTAGCAGATACCCACATCCCTCTAAAGAGCTGACCTGGACCCTAAGAATCAGCTTCCCTGCTCCAGCCTGAAAACACCACCTTCAAAACACTTCAGTGACTCACAGTTTTTGATATAATGTTTATCTAGCTCTTCTCCAGTGATCTGCATCCTCCTCATTACCTCTCACAGAGAAGGTCTGGAACCATGAAATTTTGTGACAGAATAAAAAATCTTCTCTCAGTCCTTCTGGGCATCTGCCATGTGTCTGAAATATAACAGTGACTAGAGAAATTCTGAGTACAGAGCCTAAGCTGAGAAACCTCTTCATAGGAGTTCTCATCGCTTTCGATCATGTGTGGAAGCACCACAGTGCTCATAAAGCAAATATTCAATTTGCATTGCCATCCACAATACCAGTAATTAACTCACTGGCTAATTTGCTGTTAGCTACAACTAATGGATTCAAGATGAAACTTGTGCTTGTTTTATAATGAGCTGGTCTTTGGTATACTTCCTTCTTGCACAGAATCTGAATAATTTTACAGAAATGCCCATGTATATAAATTCCTTAAAGAGAAAAATGAAATGTTGCATCCAGAGATATTCCCACCTATCATAAAATCTGACAAACTGCAGCTCAGTTTTCAAGTTATAACTATTATTGAATGCTGTGGATCCTCTTTTCCTATTCCAGTGGAAAATTCTGAATGGCTTTGAAACACAGAAAGCAATGGAAGGGAACTCAGTTGTCGTGAATAACCCAGAATTTTTCTCCTCTTATTAAAGAGCAGAATTGGGTAGCAATATGAATTTTAGAGGTCAGTAATACTCAGGATCGGGAAGGTGCAAGACCTTCTAAACTTACAGGAGGAGGCTCTTGATCCCACTTTTCACAGTATGACATTTGCTGAAGCATTGATTTCCTCCTCTTTCCTATATACCCCTAAGATAATTTTACAAACAGCCACATAATTTGATATGTATCAGCAACCTCCCCTCGCCCGAGGTCAGAAGGAATCCAAGGGAGGGCTGAGCAGGTTCAACCAGAACTATTCCCGATGGTTTATGGATCCAGTGGTTCAGATGTGCTGAAAAAAACACAGAGAACAATTACATTTGTGCCACAGTCTCGCATCCCATGGCAAGAGCCGGTCATGAGATATTTTCTCTTTAAATGCCACTTGTGCCTTACAAATTAATTAACAGAGGAATTTGCTTGCACTTCAGATGTTCTCTTCTTTACGTAAGTGACCTTACAGGGTTGCATAACCCAGCACAACACTGTGATTCACTGCAATGCTCTACCATATTTAGTCTTATTAGCAGCTATTTGAGAAACGCTGGTGCTCACTCTGGAGAGACATCATTTATAGTGCTATATAAAGGTCTCTATATTTCTCCCTCATGAAAAGGATTACGGCAGCATTCTTATCTGTAATGCAATCCAGAATAGGAAAGACTCATTGATTTTTGAGGAGGCGTTTTCAATATGGTGACCTGTTCCATACTTTCATTTGAAGTGTAATTATAGAACAAAATACTAGGATTGGAAGTGTGTGTTGTAGAGGAAAAAATCAAATGCACATTTTTTCTTGACATTTGCTGAGAAAGAATCCTTGCCTGTTTTCTAAATGTTAATGAACAGCACACACAAGGAGAACCAGGGCGTTTCTTCACAGAGTTAAATACCTACCACGCTTACACCAATTGCAGTGACTGTATTCTGAAAAATAGAGCGAGGGCTGAATTTTTGCTCCTAATGTCAGCTCTTTTACTGGAGAGGAAAGAAACCAGAAGACAAATCTGCACTGCATGAGCATTTTAACACCAAAGTCAAAGAATAAATCCCTTGTCACTTTGTGCTCCTGCACTATGACTGTCATTTTCTGGATTCTGACAGAGCTAGTCCTAGTCTTGTTGGTACAGGTGGAAGAGGAAAAGAAAGCTTGGTGCTAGTGTTAGTATGTTTGCCAGGACAACCCATAATTTTTGCTGCTTTAACCTGTACATTTTATAATTCCTTCTGTCTCCCAAAATTTGAGACAATTCTTTAGATTTGACACGCTGCCAATTTTAACACGAAATTATTTTTCTTGGAAAAAATAAACCTTTGATTCTGGTTAATCTTGATTTTTTTTTATTTATGGGTAATGCCCATTTCCTGCCCCATCAGAGCAAATCTCAACCAGGCTCTGCAGACTTTATCAGAAGCAATGTAATTTTCAAGCTAGGATGCTGAGACACTAGGAAAATCCTGAGAAGTGAAGAACAAATTTCATATAAGGCACCTTCTACCAAAAAGTAATATTCAAGGGCATTCCCAGGAAGAAGCCAGCATCTTTGGATATTTGGATCTTTTTAACTTTTTTCTTCTTCGGGAGAAAATGAAAAAAGGAGGTGCCCATATTGCATATGTATCTATATTGGATTCTTTTAAAATAAGTATTTTTATTCTTTGTTATCAAGTTATGCCTTTTCTTCTGCTATATATGATGTACATAAAACCTAAAAAGCCACAGAAATTGCTTGGTAGTTTTATGAAACTTTTAGAATGCAATACTTATATTTCACAATTATTAAAATTTTTGCATTGTTTCCAGTGTGACTGTTGTTTTTCTGAGACTTGTGGAAGAAAAAAATTAAAAGAAAGGGGATTTCTTTTTTATGGGGTAGAGGATAAAAGAGGTGGATTGATTCCTAGCCATTTAAACTCAGGATTCATGTGCAGTAAAAGGTTATGGCAACTCTAGAGTAAAGACTTTAAGAGTTCTGTCAATACCATGAAGATCAATGATGCCACTGTGTGATATGATAGAGAGATGTCAAATACTGCTGGAGGACACACATGCAAATGTATCTTGCCTTTTTTGGCCCCTCCATCTTCAGGGGGAATATGCTTCTCAAAAGCAGATATTCTCAAATCAACAAGACAACAGGGTTGTCGCTGTCCTGATCACAGCTTTACAGCCACCTCCACTGCAGCTATCACTCAGGAGAGGTTGCCATGTGTTTCCACACATCAGAAAACTACCAGATCTCATCTTCAGAGTGTCATGAGCTTCCCAAAGTCAGAAGATTACAGTGTGATAACAGGTCTAGATGAGTCAGCCTGGGGGCTATGAAGATGACAGATAGGATGGAACAGTGCTCAATCATGACCTTTCAGATCAGAGTCCTATGAAGCAACTTGCATTTGTTGTAACAGCTGCCATCTGAGAACATGTTGATTCTGTTCAGAGTCCAACAGCCCCCTCCATCACAGTTTCCTTGTGCTGTCTGTCTGGAGACAGAAACACCAGGGGATCAAGCAAACAGGACTGGACATAAGGAAGTACTTTATTGCTAGGAAGGTATCACAGAGCTGGAACAGACCCCTGAAGCAGTTGTACAAACCACCCTTGGAGGTTTTTGGGATTTGTCTGGATGAAGCCAGAAGTGCTAATTCTGAATTGGTGTCCATCCTTTTTTTGAGTGGAAGGCAGGGCTGTATGACCTCCTGAGGTCACTCCCATTTCTAAGCTTTTTTGAAATCTACCTTAGGTGTCCTGGAGGAAGCCAACACTTTTTTTCACACTCTCTAATTTATAATGAGATTGACACTACTCCAAGAACTGAGCACATGTTGCCATCCAAACCTCACAACATTGGGCTAATGCTTTCAGGTAAAGAACAGGGATCGTGTCAGACTGCTGTGTGATTTTGGTGATTAACTTTTCTTTGCCCAGTGCTGCGACTACTTTATTTTAGCGAGAATTTACAACTGATTTCTTCTTGCTGCAGGTCTGCTGGTTTAACAAAAACACCTGTTGAATTTCACTGTTAATTCAGTCCCTTTTCCCACTGTCCCTTAAACCTGCACATCAGGTGGAGCAGTCTATAAAGACAATGGAAAAGAATATGACTGTGGCGTAGTACAGAAAAGGTAGCTACAACAGCAAGTTGTAAACATACACATTTAAACTGAACTGAAAGAGTAGCTGCCAGTGTCGTTTTGTCACACTGAAAAGGATAGTGCCCTGCAGAAACCTACCCCACTGGTTATGTATTTTTTGTGGACTGTTAATAAACTGAAAGTACGTATAAATTTGCAGATAACATGAAAGAGAAAAATGTATAAGCACTCTGGAGGACAGGTTCAAAATTAATATTAATCTGGATAAACTAAAAAAAAAAACCTCAAAGGATGAAATCTGAAAGGTAGAATTCTGCAAAGAGAAGAGCAAAGTGGTCCACTAAAGAAGACGCTAAATGAATGAGTCCAAAACGGGAAATTATGTAGCAGGGAGAAGTACTACACAGCAAAATGGATAAGTAAGAAAATAGGAGTCAACTGTGTCAACCTGCAGGGTAGAAAGGGCAGCTCTATATCTCTATTGACAGGGGAGTTACACATGAGATACAGGAAGTAATTATTCTGCTCTATTTGTAACAGAGTAAGCCACAGCTGGAATAGTGGGTCCAGTGGTGATCCTTGTACACTGAAAAATGTAAAATGTAAAACATTGGCACCTACAAGAGGGATAAGACACTTAGAAAATATGATTTAGGAGGAAAGAATTGGATTTGTTGTAGGAATTTTTGATTATGCAAAGGTTTGGTGTAGGGATGGTGATGATTCACTTTACTGTTTGCAATGTCTCCACCAAACAGCTACCGAGAAAGATTTAAGATCTGATTCCTTCCCATAACAGATGGATGGACTGCATGACATCTTTGATTTCCCTCCTCTACTCTTCCAGGACACGATGAGTCGGACACAACTGCATTATGTTCTAAGGAGTTATTTTGCTAATCCCCTTGGAAATCTCTTGGCCAGTTTTGTGGATAATTGTGTGAGAGCAGTGTGAATGAAGCAATTAAAACTGAGGACCAGAGGGCAAAGAAATACTGCCAGAAACTCCTGCTCAGATCAATTCTACAGGCTCTATTTAAATCCTTCTGCATCTGACACCTTGCACCAGTATCTTGCGTCATCCCCAGGACACATACGTATTTCTGGGAACTGCTTCATTCAGGCTCTCCAGCTCCCTTCTACTCACACAAGCAGCACATCCTGCCACACACACTCTGATATCCCCCCTACAGATTTCTTTTTCAGAACCTAAAGTGGCCTCAGAAAAGTGGCATGTTCTTGGCAAAAGGTTTTCACCTTTTTGAATAAGACTTTATTGCTGGGTAGCCATGGGAACGTGGCTTCCTTCAACTCCAAGTCTGTATAAATGTACATCTCATTGTTCTAGTTCACGAGCAATGAGTTATGACTTGAGAGGTAGCACAGAGGGTGAGAAACCTCTGGAAAAAGCTCTTTACAGAAAAGATGTAATCTTAATACTTGCACAAACCTCATTGCTGTGTTTTTTCACCAGAGATTTTATTCTATTTTATATTGTCTGTACTTGTATAAAAATTTTCCCACCCCATGAGGAAAAAAAGCATTATATCTTTCTGCAGATTGGGATCTGGGTTGGAAAACTGAGCAATGTCCATGACTCAGAAAAGGATGGCAAGTCTCTCCAGCTGCAATGCCCTGCCAGCATGTCCTACCCTTCCAGGGCCTATTGGTGATGTACATCCCTTCCACCGCGTTGTGTAATTCCGATTCCATGTTAAATTTATTTCTTGATGTATTCTGTACAGTCTGCAAAATGAAAAATTGGTCTGTGAGAAAGCATCATTGTCTAACTAGCTGTTCCAGTGAAAAATAGAAAATAGCATCATCTATTGGCTGCTCCAGGTGTTGGAATCCCACACCCCTTTATATACATCCCTAATTCTAACTTGCTATTACCCAAAATGGAGCCCTTTTTCTCTGAGTATTCCCCTTGCATGAACTTTTCTATGAGATTTCCTGAATAAGTTGGATCCTCACTGGGGAAACCTGACTGACTCCAAACATTGTGATGTGGATAATTTTTGAAGTGTGACTTTGTCATTGATTTTGAGGTTTTTCTTCTCGGAAGAGTTTGGTGCCTGCTGTACTGGTAATGGGCATGCATCTAGATAATAAATAATGTCTCTATTTGCTGCTTACAAGCTACAATTTCTTAATAGCCTGTAATATTTAAATATATACTAGCTGCTACTATTAATTACTGTTACAGTTGGTATACATACACATATACACTTACTTTTCTGGCACAAGCTTTCAATAACTTCAGATATACATTTGCTGTATTAGTAGTAAATATAATTGTTTTAATAATAATAATTTACAGCAGTCTGTGATAAAGATATTTAGAAAATGAATCTTTTTATGTTATGAATCCTTTTATGTTAAGAAATCGTGCGAACCCGGTGTCACAGCAACCCCTTAAGTCACGACTGATGCCAAAAAGCAGGTCTACAGAAATTACTATCAATACCAACAGGCTGATAATTTTGACCTTTCTTACTTTATTTTCTAACATGCATCAGAAAACTATGAATGACAACAGCAGAAAAAGTAAAGCATCGTAAGAATACAGAGTACAGCCTGGTTACTGTCCCTGTCAGTGGCTGTAACTCTCCTGATGAGTGCGACCATCTGATGCAGTGTAGCCATTACAGAACTGGCTCCCAAGTGGAGGATTTGAGGGGAAAATAAGTAGAAGAAATATAAGTTGAGAGGTGGAGAGAATTTTTCTGAAAAGAGGAGCAGATCTGGTAAAAAGCAGCCAAATACTGTAGTTTCTAAACAGGCAGCAGCAGAGGAGAGGAAACTGAGGCAAACAAGAGACAGGAGAAAGCAGAAATTAAATAGCAACCATTCAATGGCACGTGAGTGGGGGGAACAAGGACCTTCAGACTAAAGTAGCAAAAAGTAGGGTGGGCTGTTGTGATCATGGGCAGGAGGAACACTGCTGTTAGGGGACTAGGAAAATACTGTCCTTCAGCCCTCCTCTTGTTCCCATCCTCATCCGAGTCTGGCTACACAGCAGACAAGTCTGAACCTCTATACCAGTGACCCATTTCATTGCACACAGCAATGCTGGTCAGTTACTGGGAAGACCTGTCCTCCTGGATCTGCACATCTATCTGGAGTGGAGACTTGCATCAGTATTACGGAACATGACACTCTAAGAACTCATACATCTTTGGAGCTGATGTCAAATAGCTGATTTCATCACTGTTAGATACATACCAAAACTGGCTGTTCCATCAATAGGGAGCAGCTTTTCTTCCTGGCCACTTTGGCTTCTTTCCCTGTCTGTAGTGACATATTTGCACATGTTAGAGCTCATTATACTGTTTGAGGGTTTTGATACAGTTTGGCAAATAGATAATTGCAATTCAGCATTTGTGCCCATTTGTTCAGAATCACTCTCTCACCAACAATGCAGTGTAAGGGCTTGCAAAAATTAAGGAAGTTGGTAAAACAGGCTTTGATCCAAGTTCTTCTATCTGGATGAGAGGAGCCTAAGTACACCCAACTTTACTCATTCCTGTATTCTGGTCCCGACAGCACTATAACCCTGTCCGCTGGGACATGCCCAAGGTGAGCCAGAGACTTCACAATCCATGACATGCAGAAACCCACTCTTCTTACCATCAGAAAGGTAGGGATATACATTTCAGTCACAGAAGTCTCCTTTGATTGATAAGTGTTCATTTTAATTCCCACTGATCTGATGCATAACCTAGGCACTTCCTGCAGCCCAGGCTAATCCAGACAGAATGATATTTCCCCACGCTTTAAATGAGTTCGCCTGGAAGAGCTCATAATAAGGACAAATACCCCAAGTTGCATTCACTGAGAGCCTTCAGCTGCTCTTTCTTCAAATTATGTCATCAAAACTAATGAAAAGTTGATCCAATTTCCCCTAGCTTCATCTCACTTCACTTCATCCCTGAATAGTACTAAATCATCAGCAGAAATTGGTTTAAGTATTAATGTTTCTGGAGGGAAAAACTGTTTTGCAGTGTTGTCGCATTGCATTTGTGGGGGTAGGCATGACTGATATGTGCGTGCCTGTCACAGGAGCACATTCCTGGCTCCTCCTCCAGGTCTCTGAGGTCCTGTCCGCTCATCCTCATTCACCCACTACAGGACTTCATAGTCACTACATAGCCCCAGAATGTTAATCCAAGAAGAAAGCTTCAGAGCTCTTTCTGTCCACAATCCTGTCTCCCTATACACTCAGTGAGGGATGGTTGTTGGGACCCAAAACAAGGCACAAAACCCCAAAGATTTGAACACAACAACATAACACCATCAACTTCTCTCCAGTCTTGCACGGTCAGAGTTCCCAGTTCAGCAGCCCTGAGAAAAAAAAAAAGACTTAATAGGTCTCTTGGGCTTAGTTTTGGGAGTAGGCAGCTATGTTTGGTACTGTCACTACAGCCGTGGTTGCCAAAGCAGTCACAAAATGGTTGTTTCTAAAAGGTAAGAGCCAACATTCTGAGGTAAGCCTTATGATATGAAACTGTCTGGTTAAATTTTTTTCTATGCATAGGGGAAGTTGATGGGGGCACTAGCAGAAAATTGTTTTAAGGATGTTGTATTGAAATGCTAGCAGCACACATATTTGCAAAAACCACAAGTGCATAACGTGGACAAATTATGTAACTGTGTGCATTCTTGCTCAAACAGTGATTTCAATCATATACCTAAGCCCTGCTTTAAAATATTTGCATATGTATTTGTCTTTAGAGGCAGCCATACCACTGTGATAAGGGATATAAATGATGTTTTTAATTTTTATGGATTCCAGTTTCATTCAAATTGGACTTAGCTGCCTGCTCACATCTCAACAGATATAAATTTTGCTGGCAGGAATACACGCAGCTTAAAATTGTGGGTTGTGTATTTGGCTTCTGCTTCTTTTTGCTCCTTGATTTTTAAAAAACAACAACAAATCACAGGGAGATCATTAGACATATATCTACATTAGTTATTAGGGTCAGCTTTGAAGTTATCTACAAGGACTCTCAGGTACACAACAAACCTTCTACCCACATTACAGCTATCTACACAATATTCCTTATCGAAGTGGAGCTGTAATACAGCTTTATTGAGGATGCCTTTTCCCACCTTCTGGACAGGAGAGGAACTGAAAGAGGGGTGGGAAGGTGATTGCTGGTAGTCTTCTTGTGCTAAATACTCCCACAGGGAGGTAAGTTCAAAATGCCTGCCAGAGGACAGCAAGGGAGACAAGGATGGCCTACATTTTGTCCCTCAGTGCATGGACTATATGAGACTGGTCTGGATGGGTGAGGATAACCATGAGCTCACCTATAGGTCTCTGAGCCTGATCCTATTCTAGCCCTAGGAAGGAAGAGGGAGTCTCCTCCTTAGACAGAATAGGATTTCTGGTTCAGGGGAGGACATCTAATCTGACTTTATGAGCACAAAAGAGACAGAAGCTTTTGTCCAGGTAAGGACATTTTCTTTCAGCCCTTGCAAAGGGTGAATGTCCAATAATAGGAGAAAATAAATGATGGCAGGAGAGTAGGGGGAAGACACAATCCTTAATGTGATTCTTGTTTTTCCTTCCCTGGAAAGCTCAGGCAGCTCCTACAGCTGGGACATGAGTCGTATACTGCACTTCCATTTACACTGTCATGTCTTTTCTAAGGATGTTTTGCATCACTACTGTTCAGTAGTGGAACCTTAATCTCTCTGTTAAACCCATGCCCATGTGTTTGTGGTTCATAAGCAAGATTTCTAAAAGCTGAAGAACTGACACTCCTTAAGACAACTAGTCCCAAAAGAAGGTTGTGAAAACAGGTTTACTCCTCAGCTCTGGGTATGTCAGCTCAAGGAACTATTAACATTTCTCTACTACTGCTGAATCCCTCTGAGAAATTAGGTCATCACTTCATACAGATTAATTGATTATTTTGCTTCAACCTGCACGTCAGATTTCATTACATTTCATTACATATATACTTTACATCAGTGATTATTTGAAGGAGGAAAGTACCAAAGATAACAGAGAAAGAAGAAGCATCCGTTCAGCCTGACACACCTCAGTGCTGCTGGATCCGTAAACAGCCTGTTGATTTAAACTGAGCACGCAGCCAAGCTGAGCAGGACTTGGGCTACAGTCAAGTCAAACACAAAACCAAACTGGAAACCTATTCACTGCCAGAGTCATAGTTACTTACCTTAGTATTAGACCCAAACCCCTTGTAGGTGTCTCGTTAAGTAAAGTAAATTTAAAACCACTTGTAATATGACAGAAATGGTAATTAATCAAATTGCTTGGTTTTTGTTTTTTTTTTTTTTTTTTTTTTAATTCAAACAACCATTCTTGCATCTTGAAAGAAATAGGAAGCAGGGATTTAAATAAAGTACCACAATGATGAATCACACCAGTCTGAGACATCACCACGGAAATTAAACTGCAATTTGGCAAAAGATCTTCCATATTTTTCTTCGCAACATTTTGATTACAAGTGTTTTACAAGGCCAGTGAAGGCTCTCAAGGTGGAGAAGCCAAGTGACAGATGAGTGAGATTCTAAAGGTACAGATAGGACACCTGCTTGTGGAGTCAGCAGAGACAAAGGCCTGGACCAGTGGTACTTGTTTGAAGCTCAGAGTCGCCTGCTGTCTCTGGGACAGCTAGCAAATGTGCCTGGCCCTTGAGCAGGACATGCAGGTTGATGTAGGAGAAATCCTCTGAGATTCCTTAAAGCCACCCAGAAATTTTGCACAGGTTTCAGACAGGGTCAGCTGCAAACCCTCAGCTACCGAGTGGCGCGTGTGCCCTTTTGGCATGTCTGTAGCTGCGTGTCTGTGCATGGGGTGGAAAGCCCCACTACGCACACAGACTGCTCAGTGTGGCTGAGTTTGACAAAGACAAGCCTGTCTTGCACTGGGGAGCAGGGGACAGCACCCAGCGCTCCAGATGTGTCTCACCAGTGCTGAGTAGAGGGGATCACACACATGGTAAGTTGCAGACCTGTCTTAAAAATCAGGCTCATCAAAAAAATCGCTGCAGTTCATGAAAATAGGAGACGTTGTAATAAATATCTGAACCCCATATTTATAGTTACACATGATTCAACTTATTTTTGCAACACTGTATGTTTGGAATAAATACTTATAGGTCATTTATTTCAGAATGGAATTTTATACTGAATACCACGATATTACTATAATGAAACTTAAATATCAGTATTACATTGCCTTCCTTTTTTGCACAAACAGAAATTTAAATATAAATCCACTTAAAATTTAGTACAAAAGGTGACCACTGGGAAAGGAAAGCAAAAAAAAAAAGAAAGCAAAACTTCTACATGATTTTCTAAATGTTGCTAAATCTCTAAATGATATTTGTCTGAATCATGGGCAGTCAATATCACAGCAGATGGTGCCTGACAATTTCAATTCTGTTATGAACAGCATCTCCAAAAACATCCAGTCTTCTGTATTGTACAAAATGTAGCACACAGGGATAGTTGCTCCCAAATCCTTAGTTATCATCTCACTTTTGGCACATATAATATTTTTGAGACCGCAGGGCAGAAATTAACAACCGAAGTTCATGGTCTTTCTGCACTATGAAACAAAGTAATTTTATTGAGTGTTTGTCTACAGTAAAGGACCATAATGATTCTGAAAGCAACACCATAAATAACAGAGAGGTGGTAAACTGGTATCAAGAGGGTTTCATTTTAGCCAAAAGTAAATCAATGTACTTAGAACTTTAATATTGATCAAAACACGAAATGAGGCATCAGATTTCACTGGTTCTTAGCAGGTCAGAAGAGTAGAGTGTTCAAATTATTAGCTAGATGAAAGAGGTACACTTTGTAACACTGCAAACCACAGAAAAACAGAGACTGATCTTCACATTAGCACTGAACATCATTTTCCTGAGCCACCACGTGAGCAAGCAGCTCACATCTCTGAGGAATGCTGTCAGCTCATGTAGCTGAGGAAGACTCAAGCATATTCCCAGTTAGCTTGTTCCGAACAAGAGGTTAAAGAGATCCTGCTAACGTTGTACATCATTGCGGACCTTAAAACCGGACATAGATAATTAGCAGCTGTTAATTTAATGGAGAGATTCCTGAGCAGTGCCTGCAAGTTTGCTAGGAGGAAGACTCAGTTTACAGGTCATCCTGTCAATCATTTTTGCCCTAAAATAAAGGAGCAACAAGACTAAATAACCATGTGGAATGGGCATAATTGGGCTGATTTAATAAACTGCAATATCCCAGAAAGAAGCTACTAAATATATCTCTGGAATCCTATAAGATGGGAGATATCGTAGCCTACTCTTAATACCAAAATTCCTTTCATACACAGTTGTTCAGAAAAGGACATTCAAAGCTAAATGAAGGCGCCCTAAGACAAGCCTCTTCATTGCTGGAAATCTAGTGACATTAATATACTCCAAGCAAACAAAACTAGAAATTATTACACCTTCAATTAAGCACTGTCAGATATATTATAATTACATGAAAGCAATACCATTCAAGATGGATTGTTAAACAGCTAAAAGAAACAGTGGATAAAGAAAAATTTAATATAGAGTATTATGAAATTACAGATGTTTCAGTCAACAGTAATATGCCATGCATGAGATGGTCAGATGCTTTCCTGTCAGTGGTAAGTGCTGTTTTTACTTTCATATTCTGTAGCCAAGGTTGCTTGGTAATGCCAGCAGACCACAGGTGGCCCTTAAAATGACCACAGACCCCTGTGTGAGAGGGTTGGTAGCTCCCACAAGACAGGATGACACATCCCATTCCAGCTAGACTCCTTTTGCTTTTTAAAGCTGCTCTAATTTATCTCTGCAGTTTGCAGGAAACTATCAAAATGCAGCGGACAGAAAGCCCCCAGGCTAAAGAAATACTTTCTCCCATCAAGTTCCATTTAACTTTCTTTGAGTTATAAACTGTTAAAAACCATAAGCTCTCCATTAAAGCTTGAAAACCTCAAGAAAAATTGTTACTGGCAAAGTGACAAAACAAGTTGTAAAAGAGGGAGGGAAGAGAATTTTTGCATTGGTTTATTGCACTGCCAAGCAGCACCAGTGGGTTCTGGGAGACACCAGACCACGGGAGCCTGCCTCAGGCCTGGTTGCTCTGGCCAAACCTCTCCTTACACCTACACGTAGTCCCTTCATATCCTGGCACATAAAGCAAAATCTGCTCGGTCCATCCAGCAGGTTCAGGCACATTTAAAAAGCCCCTAAAGGTACGAGCACCAGCCTGGTGTCTGGGATGACAGTCTCCTCTGGCCAACAGAGCACTCCAGAGCTCCTCTGGCACAGCAGCAAGGCTAAGTCCCACATGACAACTTGCTCCTGAGGAGGTTAAGGTTACAAAGATTTCTTTCAAGTTTTCCCTTAAAAAAAAAAAAAGTTAAATTTATAACCACCTGAATAATCTTGGTTCCGTAATTAATTCTCCACATCCATCATGATACAGTCTACTTTTATTCCTCTGTGCTATTTTTTCCCTTGTTGTGATCCAGTTCATCCCACGTACTGTAATGATATTCCTTGCAGAGGGGAAAGAATAGTGATAGCACATGCAGCCATTATATGATTTTTCCTGCATTTATTGTGGCTTTGTAATGCAATGCTGGTCAGAGCTTTTTCTCCCCACTACAACATACAAGAAATATTGGTGAACTGTTATGCACTTGATGGATTTTACTTTATAATTTCTGATCATTTTTCCCTAACATCCTGTTTGTGATGTCACAAAAGTAATTTTGTTTAATTTAATTTTTGTCTATAAACTTCCTTGCAGTCAGAAAAACTATTGTCATTTAATCAATGCCCATAGCACCACAAAAAAATTATTATTATTACATTTTTCTCACTACTAACATATTTAAAAATGTTGCAGCTATCTTAAGTGATGAGCTACCAGAATTTTTATTGTGAGATTACTCCCCTCTTTGAGATATTACTGATGGAAATTTTTGCCTGACAAAAATAGTTTCTTTGAAAAAACCTTAAAATTCATATTTCTGCCTTATAATTCCTGTCTTTGTTTCTATGTCTTTTTTAAGCATCTTCACCAGGCTCACTGCTTATAGTATGCAAAACTTGGCAGGCAGTAAAGCTTTCAGTTAACCAGCACATACACAAGTTAAATCTTTAATTTAAGTTTCAAGCTTTTAATTTAGCTCCTCAAATATTTTCTCCCAGTACCAGGCATTTTGACAGTGATCTTGTAGGGGCTCAGACACTGCTAAGTTCTAATGAACAATTAATCTGAGCTGTATAATTTAGCTTCAGAGCGTACAAAAATCAGAATTCACCTACAACTGAGTACCACTGCAACCTGCTACAGCTGTTAAAAATGTAAGGGCAGATAGAAGATTATTACAGGCAATTGTAAGATAGCTAGTGAGCCCTTATTTTAAGAGATTTTTTAACTCTTTTGTTTCTTGTGTCAGTGAAAGGAAGATTGAATCAACCATCAATAAAACCTGGCCATAGAACAGAAAATCATGTAACTATTGAAGAAGCAGTGGTTTCAGAATAGAATTCAGCATCATAAAATGTAGCTTTTAAATGAAAATTTTAACAAAGGTCGTGGAATCTCCCTTACTGGAGATATTAAAGAACTGTTTGTATGCAATCCTGGGTAACGTCCTATAGGATGAGCAGAGAGGTTGGACCAGATGACCCACTGTGGTCCCTTCCCACCTGACCCATTCCGTGATTCTGTGAACACAACCACAGGACCTCCAAAAAGGAAATCTGCGTTGTTCTAACATGGCTCTGAAATGCACATTGAAATTAGGAAGTCACAGACAAGGCTTCATGTTTGAGAACCTTTAGAACGTTGCATGGCATTTATATGCAAAACATCCCTTCACGTACAGCTCAGGCACATTGTACACAGGTGAGAAACCCCTAGAAAGACTAATGAAGAGCAACAGCTGCCCTACATGGATTTCAGATATTTTACTGCAAAGGTTTAGTGCACAGTGTGTGCACAGCAGAGCTTTGAACCTGGGAATAAGCCCTTTTACTTGTAAGTGAAATGCCCTTGGCAGATGTCTTACCAGAAACTGGGTATTTTTATCCAATTTCTTCAGCTTATGAGGACAGAAGGACTCCAGCCCCATTGAGCTCGGTGCAGTGAGTGTCAGCCTGTCCTTGGCTGATGAGGAAGCCGGAGCCAGGAGAAGTGATGGGCTCCCTTCACCTTCAACCTCCAGACAAAGCATTTTAGAGAGAACTTGGGTGGAACATGACACGAAAAAGAAAAGATTTAAAATTGCCTCACAGTTTTGCTGTCAAATCAAGAAACCCATTAAAAGGTAGGAAGAGCTGAGGGAATTATTACTCCACGGGGACTTTGTACAACTGGAGTGGAACTGCCTGTTTCTGAAGATGGCTTTCATTCCTCCAAACCACACGTGTCTGAGGAGAGGGCCTGTGGGCAGGACCTCAACCATCAGTTTACACCTACAGAGCACGCTTGAAACCAAAGGATGTAGCACTTCCTTATAAATTGTTTACCTAAATTATTCCACCTGCCATGGCATGAAAGAGCAAAGAACTGCAGCTGAGTTCATATCACACATGCAACTTTTCATATCTGAAGAGTTCTTTATGCAAAAGGTTCATCAAAAGTAGAGTTAATTTCTGTCTGTATCACAAAGGGTGTTTATTATCCCAACATACTGCGGACTGCAGTGACTGATTATATCCAAGCAGCAATCTGCACATTGATTGCATACTAATTTAGAAGTAGTTCTAAAGAACTACTAAGAAGCAGTGACACTGCTTTGTCTCATGGCTGATGACACAGTAGAGATCGTGATAACAACATTTTATCAATTAATCAAGATACAGTCCTTAAGCTGAATCAGAGAAACAAGCATTCCTGGAATTAGTATAGAAGTGATTTTGCATGGTTCAGTAGAGAGAGCAGTAGCTCCCCTAAGACTTACTGTACTTTACAAAGACACATTTTCTTAATTGCTTGTAGGCATGTAAGTGATCATAATAAATTCCTAACATGACACAAAAGAAAACTTTTGAAACATTTAGCCAAAGAAAAAAGCCATCACAGCTCTCTAGCATATGTTGCATACCTTTTTTTTTTTAAGCAGGTCCCTCTAATTTGACAACAAAATGAGTAATATTATTCCAAATTTTCCATAGAATGTTTTATTTTCATAAGACAACAACTTCAGGCATCCTTCACAAAATATTAACTTGCCATTCAATTGAGAAAGATTTTAAAACAACAAACCTTTTTCTATGGCCACTGATGATGCAAACCATAAATATACAAAAATGTTTATGATAAACTGTTTGTTACTGCATGATCAACACGGGAATATTCCGTGATGTTCAAGACACCAATAAAACTGCAAGAAATGCTGGCAATGTGAAGTGTGTACTGCAGTCAGCTAGCTTGAATTTGGTCATGCATCATCTGTGACAACATTATGACTCTACTGCTAATGATGACTTTGGGATACCCGTTTCTGCCAGAGATAAATGGAGAAGGATAACGAATGGCTTCTTGCCAACTGCCTTCATCTATACAATACAGCAAAGCATTCAAAAGGTGAATCAACAGATAAACTTGTGGACTCTATAGCAATAATTTTGACTTTTTTTCTGGAACTCCAAGTTTCAAAACTATCGAAGATCCTAAATTTGGTCAGTTGAAGCTGTGAGGTAGGGTAGCCTGCACCGTGGCTCTTTCCATGTCTTGTGATTGACAAAATATTAAAATGGTTTTCTGTTAAGAGGAGTTCCTATAGAATGGTAGGGATTTCCACCTTGAAACTTCTAAGTTATTTAAAAATAATACATTTTGGGAAGGAGCAGACATATTTTTGATGGCTTTTATTTCTCTCAAAAACTGACTACTTCTTACAACCCTTTCAAAATTAGAGTACTTCATATGTGCTGAAGTTTATGAACTCACTGAGAAGTAAAACATAATTGAAACACCATCAGGTTTGTTGGTCAAGAATCCCATTCTTATTTAAAAGCATTACATGACAAAACAGGTAAAAGTGGAAGTGAAACATTATTTAGAGACATAAAATCCATTTAAATTTCTGTTTGAATTGATGAACAACACTATATTTTCTTAATCTATTCACTAGCTTAAAAAAATACAATTACTTTTTAAGGAAATCATAAGAATTCCTGAAAGGCTGAAACCTGACAAAAAGTTAGATCAAAAAATATTTATGAAAAAAAATCTGTGTACTGAACAATTCAGTAAGAGATACATATATATTTCAAAAATTTTGTATTAGGAAATAGGTAATATTCCAGCTTAAAATCTTGTTGTTTCAGTTTAGTAAACCATATGGGTTAAGAACCACTTTATTATGTCCAGCTCAAGCTATGGCCAGACTAGTTCTTCCAGTTTTGAGGGGGTTGTTTCAGTGAGCTCGTTTCTTTCTAGTTCTTAGATATCCATTTCATAAAGCTGTCTATTCTACTCTGTTCTTCATTTTTACTGTCAGTCAACATTTCACTAAAATATTTTCTGATTTAGAAATGTTGTCTCTAGAGTCAACAACTTTAAAACGAAATTCTATTTATTTACTTCTCTCTGTAATGTATCCGTGTTAGCTTTTGGGGAAAAAGAGGAACTTCTGTGGTGATGGTTCCATACAATGTACTGACAGTTAATGGAATGTAAAACATGCAGGCATAAAAGCAAACTAACTGCAAACGGCTCTTAGCATGTGTGTTCATTTGGCTAGCATGTGGTTTGAGAAAATGTGCATTCATTTCAAATAGCTGTGCAAAAAATCATCTGGTTTTGTGCAACAATGTTTTAATCCCTGTTTACAGGTACTGAGCTTAACATTTGCCAGTAACACTACAGTATAGTTACTGTTGACACTGTAATGGACACACAGCTGCAGCAAGGAGAGGATAAAGGAGTGGCATTTGTTGTAGAAAATACGATGAAAACAGGAAATAGGATCTCTTTCATTTTCTCCACTCTCTCTGCTCATCTTTCCTTTCATACATGTAAGCACACTTCTTGCCTATAGAGACAATTGTATGTATTTCTTTGAAATTAAGAGAACCTGAACTTGGACTTCAAATTTTAATTCCTCCAAAGAGGAACTCCACTCACATAAAAGCTCCATCTCTGGGTGCTCGGGACAGAGCTCACTGCTGTGTGTCACACACAAGGAGCATGGTCAATTTGGCATGGGGAAGGTTTTCTGCCTACCTCTCTGCAGATGCCACAGGATTCTAGCAAAAGTGGCAAGAAGAGCAAGCCATCTTTTCTGAGAGACTTAACTTGATGGCAGACTCATGGCAATAGATTTTCCATCATGCCTTTCATGCAGCAAAACAGCTCTGGTACTACATCTCTTCTTTCAGCTGGGCTTTACTTTGTGAGATCTCTGACAGGGAGCAACATTATCCTCCTTGACAGAGCAAGTTTCCCAAGGAGAACTCGAGTACATGCACAGAGGGAAGTCATTAGACCTCATATTTCAAAGCTCTCTATCTAAGGAGTGAGGGATTCTCTATTTACAGTTGTATGCTTTTTTTTTACTCCCTGCAGAAAAAGAAAAGGTGCAATACATTCCCAAAATCTGACAGTAACTACAGATGGAATTTATTCAGGTTTTCAGAGAGGCAGGTAGCATATCTGTGACTTCACTTCAAGCTGAGGCCAAGTTCTGCCTAATGTTTTCCTGTGCAGCCGTGATTTGGAAAACCAATATGTCCCAGACCTTGCAATGCAGGCTGTTGTTCTCTGTGCATGTCTACGGAGATTAAGTTGAACAGAGATAGTTAGTTGTTTTATTTAAAGGTTTCTAGCTAGTTGTACTCCAGACTAATCCCATTATAACTTAGGAAGTGATGGTCAGCTGAAGAGTAATTAATAGGTAGGACGAAGGACGACGAACAGTCAAAGAAGTGATGGTGTAGGTTAAGAGCTTGTAGCAGGTGTGAGAAGCCCAGTTAGTATCCAGCAACAGAAAAACAACTGTTCTTAGCCCCATCCTCCAAAGAAAAGCGAAGAGTACTTGCAACAGTGTGACTTATCATTCCCTAACCAGGACGAAAGAAGAGAAAAAAGGAATAAAAAAGTTGGCAGAGGGAAAGCAGCTGCTGAGGTAAGCACTCCCAGCCTCAAAGGAAAAACTGGAAAAATTACAAAGGTGGTCAGAACAAAGAACCTGTGATACCTGGGCCAGAAAGCTGAATGCACACACAGCCTGTGGCTTGGTACTCATGTACCCTTTGGCACTCCATGTACCCCAAGTACCCACTGCTCCCTGGACAACAGAGTGGTCAGGTGATATTAGAAAGGAGTACTTATCACTACTTAGTTCTGTACAATTTTGTTTGCTCACAGTAAGTTTCTCCATTAGATTTGTACTGTCTCCACCTTCCCTGCCAACTGTTTGATTACTTGCTGCCTGGGTTTATCCCTTCAACCACAGCCGTGGCAGTGAAGCTGAGAAAAAGTGGTGGGGTCAAGAAGAGGAACAGCTTAGGTGAGGGCAGAGTTTCTTTCTAGAAGGAAAAGTTGTAGGTGAGAAAATAGTAATTGTAGGACAGTGTTCAGTCAGTGGAGTGTAGTTTTAAGTGCAAATTAAAGCTCAGAGGAAAGTGTAACTCTGAAAGTGGGCTTGATGCCAATTAAATAGAAATGCAGCCTGAAACTCTCTGCAGAAGAAACAGCGATTCCACAGCTCTGTCACTAAAGTCTGTTTCCTTCACTAGGAGATGCCTTTCCCATTAAAAAAGCCACATTGCCTTGTTCTCATCTCAAAATAACTCAAAAATTTCTTCCTTTGGTTATGACTGTTCAGTTCCTTGTCGTGGCAGGAAACTGAGTTAAACTGATGAGTTGCTGTTGTAATTTTCTGGAGTCAATTTGAGGTTCATGCAAGTTCGTCAGGGAGAAATATATAGAGCTCCATGGGATATCAGCACTGACTCTGTGTGTAATATCCCCTCTTCTCCACACCTATCCCAAAATAGTGCCAGAAACAAGCCACGAACACTGCCAGTACCTACTACTATTGAACTTACGACTTCGATTTCTCAAGTAATTTACAGATGATTGAAATGTTATTAACAGCTCCAAAATCCAGCCTCCAAAATCATTGCTGACATTTTGACCATATATGTCGCAAAGATAACTTGTTTTCTTCTATGAAAACTATGATTAGAGACTCAGTGAGCACTACATTTTTAAAATTACTCCACAATTATTTCCCTCTCTGTGCTACTTTGCAGCTTTTACTGTTTCCTGTGGTATGACTCCATTCCCTGTGTAGGGACTTTGTTACAGCTTTGCCTTTTCAGACCCTGACTGGAGATTGCACCAGGATATACAGCCAGGTAGAACCGGGGAGCAGCTTGTAAACAGACCACTTGTTGGTGCCTCTGTCACTGTCCCTGTTAACAAAGGAAGGACATTACAGGAAAAAAATTACATCAAGAAGTTAGAGTAGGTTAGAAACTGACTATGAGTCAAGAACATGCTGCTGCAAGAAACTTCAATCCAATTGTGTGATGTACAAAGAGGGGCTTCGTAAGTGGAAAAGGCTGAAATTTTTCTGTCCCACAGAGCACTGTTGAGAACCTGTCTGGAGTCCAAATTTGTAAAAATATCATGAAGATCACAGAAGAGAGTAACACTGTTTCTGAGAGCTTTAGAAAACAGGCTGATGAGAAACAATTTTCAAGAATTTTGTTGCTTCTATCTTGAATAGAGACACTTAAAGAGAAAGAGAGGTCAAATGTTTTCTACATCTTCCAAAATAAAAAGTTTTCATAAAGCATTGCAATCAATGGTTTCATTTTGTACCGGGCATGGAATGGAACATTCTTTGCCACAGAAGAGAAATAATCAAATATAAGAGAAAAACATTTTCCAAAGGTAGTGATATGGCAAAACACAGGTACTAGAAATATATGGCACTTTCAAAGCAGTGCCAAGAACATGCACTTAATCTTCCCCAGAGAAGGGAGGTGGCTAAAAGGACTCCCTCAAGACCCTTACAGGATTAGTATTTTCTTTAGTTCACATACTCATACATATGCACAACATAAATTCTACATTCTCAACTTTCAGAGTATCCCACCAAGTTGCCCCCACAGCCAGTTGAAAAATGTTGCTGTCATCACCAGAAACTCCTAGAGAGATTTCATTCATCAAATATCTGTTAGTATTAGCTGCCAAGTAGACAGCTGTCCTAGTAGTGAAGTCCTCCCTTTCATGGTTCCTGTTTTTTGCTGGTAATGTTTCATGCTAGTCTAGTACAAATTGCATATAATCACTTTTCTCTCCCCATTTCTGCTTGTAATAATTTGCTGTCTTCATAGAGCTCAAGCACCTTTTATTTTACACTGTATAGAATATAAATATATTATTTCTATAAACCATGTATTAAGCGGACTTTTACAATGGAACACCTGCCTTGGATTTGGTGGGATCGTTCAAAGAGCTCTCAAGAGCACTTAGTCAAAAATCACTGGAGCAGGTTTGTATTCTTCTGACAGAGGCCCCAGTGAATGTTCGGCAAGCACATACCTACTCATGATGTGATATCAACCAGGTGTTAAGAGGAAAACAGGATGGACATTTGAATGGGGAGGTGTTGTTTCAGTGACTGAGACTTTACTGAAAAGAAATTATTTTTAAGCAGGAGGTGTTGATTGCTGCTTCAGTCCCAGCCTAGAGTTTAACAAAATTGTGTCACGTGCACAGTATTTTCCTGCCTTAGCCTCCTGACTGAAAATAAGATGAAGTGAAAAAATAATGTGTAATGTACTCCTAATGATTTATCTTGTAAAACTGTGGTACCCATACTTGGCTGCGATCTATAGTCATCATCTGAAATCCCTTATCACCTATAGTGTTCACACACAAGTTATATTCCCTCCAATCTCATAAATCTTAATTAGCTTTAACTACAATGCCTTAGAGTCTCTGATTAAGGAGATCATAGTATCTCCCTTTGCTGCAGCATCCCTCAAGAAGCAAAGTAGAGCATTTAGAGGATAGTCCAATATAAAGTTAATAACCTACAAGCATTATGTTCAGACCTGATATCCTTCATTAAGAAAATTACTGTTGTCCCATTTGGAAGTTCCTAAGAAATAAGAGGATAGATAAAAGCAAAACATTTACAAAATGAAAGCGGCTATTTAGCAATGTAGTTCTGATGACCACCTTTAAGAAAAAGTCATATCACAAATGTATTTTATATTGATGTAGTTCACCATAGAGAAATTTGGGTGCTGGCACCTGGACTATACACTTACTGGTTTTAACTGGAAGAGTGCTGAAGGGTTTACTGCATTGCTGCTGTGACATGTTGCCTGCAAGCTGGGGAACCCACTTTTCCTTCAGTTTTTGTCTTCCTTTATCTAATGCTGCCTTTAAAGATACAAAAGCCAGTTGTTTCTCACATTTTACAATTCATGCCATTAAAGACAATGATCTGCCATACTCTGTGCTTTCTTCCCTTCTGTTCTAGACTTGTCCTTTTTAACCCCAACCTTTGTGGCATGGCTACCAATTTGCTTTATATTTCCTGCTGGCAAAACGTTGTGCTTTCTTTCACCTATGCAGACTCACTCTGTTCCTCAGATAGGCTTTTTGAGTGCTACCTTGGAAATTCAGCTCGAATTTCCCTGGGTTAAACTCAGTTTCACTTCACTCATTGACTGTATATTCCCAAATATATTTTGCAGCTTTACAGCACTCTATCTTCTTAACTCAAAGACAGACCCATCCTGTGTCAAATACAGTAACATCCATTTCCACTACTGCAACTTAAGCTAGACTGCTTGCCACATCTGTCTGCACTGAGGCAAACCCTCCAGAATGATTTAGTGTTCTTGCAGGCACGTAGGGTGCCATATATACAAATAATTATGTGCAACACATTGAGCTGGTTTTAAAAGCATCATTTCCATAGGAAGTGTTGACCAAAGATTTAAGAACCAATGTAGTTTGCCTTACATAAAGCAAAACCTAAAATACGTGGATTCTTTGCCACCACCTTCCTCACTTGTTTTTCTTCACTCCCTCTCCCTTTCTTTCTGCTGGAAAAAAGTAGGAAAAAGACTGAATAGGAAGCAGTGGAGTGAATGGGGCAATTTCTCAAATTTTCCTCCTTCTAAAGAGTCTCATTATCTGTTTTCTTGCTCTCCCTTCCTCTGTCTATCACAAGCACAGTTTTAAAATAAAAGGAAGAAAGTAAAAGAAGTCCTGAATCTTTTCTTTCTAATCTTCCCTCTCCTTTACCACTAGGAAGAGGAATAAACCAATGAGATGCATATAAGAATGAAGGGATTTTGCACATTTTCAAGACAACCTGCTCCAAAATCTTCCCAAGTTATATCAGTTTTTTCAATTCTGATCATGGATATCTATAAGGCAACAAGATACAGTGGTTTTCTTTAAAGTAAAGTGAGCAATTTGAGATGTTATTTTATGCCTGAAGTTTGACTTTGATATTCACTAAAGATCTTCCCCTTCCAAAGGTGACAGAGAAACAGCAGCTGTGGACAGTTTAGTTACAGCTGAATCTGCAGTAAAGCCCTCTGCAGGAATCCCCCGGTCTTACATATTCATGGAGTTTTTACCCTCTGCCTGTCTCTCTTCTCAAATTTAATTTGCCTTCAGCCCTTTGCAGCATGACGCGTCTCCCCAAGGAGTTCTCCTCTGTATTTCAGAGAGATATTTGGCTTCCCTACAAGCATAGAAATTGCATCTTCTCTGCTGAATCAGAAGATGCTCAGATCTGCATGTGAACTGGATTTGTTGTGCATTCAGTGGTTGCTCTGTGAAAGCTTCTGAAACCATGGAAGAGCAAGGATCAACGAAGAGTCCATCTTCAGGAGAGCAGGGCAGACATTCAACCTCATTGCTCTCGGGATGGGTGGCTAACACAGCCACCTGCTTGTGGCCACATCACAAAGCAGGGAATATTCTGTCAATGGGGTCCCACACAGCTCCTGCCATCCTTTTCCCTATGAAACCTGCATCTGTGCCAGACACCCACACCACCAGACAAGCACATGATGAAAACCTGCAGCTCAAAACCACTGAGCAATGAGCTCTGAATATTTATGGTCCCCACTGATGCATCTCCAGCGCTGGGCAGTGCAGGTGTCAGGCACAACACACAGCTGGGTGGGTGACAGAGGGAGGATTGTGCTGCCACCCTAAAGGCAAAAGTACAGTTTGAGGTCACATCTGTACTTTCCCCCAGGACTTCCCACAAGATGGCATCTGCTGTCTCCCTGCCAAACACAAGCATATGTTCTGTTAGCCAGTGTCAGCAAACTGCATGGTGATGGCCACATTTCTCCTTACACAAGCAGAGGACTTTATCACAGTAAATTACTACAGTACTAAACCAAATGTCATGAATTGGTCAGACCCCTCTGAAGAATTAGATCTTAGTTTCTATTTGTCTTTTCTTGGAGAAAAAAATAGAAAACTAATGCTATTTTTTTAGCTGCGACAGAAAACAGAACTGAGAAAATTATTCTGGAAGTTGAGAGGTTTTCCTTTCTTATAATATTATAGCAAACTTTCTCAAACTGAAAATTTTCAGTGAAAATGCAATGTACTTCTGCTTGCTCTTCTATAAAGAACAGTAACTCCTCCCAGGAGAGAACAACAGCACTCCAAGAACTTTTGCTGTCCTAGATACAAGATTTCAGCTATCACCTGGCAGCAGTGATATATTCAGGAATATATTCAGGAATCTTTGCTAGAAGGCAGAGAAAAGAGCAAACACCTACAACTCCCATGAGATGCTCTTAACTTATGTTGCAAGGAATTAATAAGAAGTGATTTGATCCCACAACTTCTATGCTCCACTGGAGTTGTCTGTGGTCTCCAAGAAGTAGTGTGACTGCGTATCTGGAGGGACATTTTTTTAATTTACATTCATTTTCAAGTTTATTAGTCCCAAGCATTTTTCCAGCAACCTGCCTTAGACCACTACCAAGGGGAATATCTTCTGCTCAATAAATACCATCTGGTTCCAGCCACTAGGACACAAGACTGGGGTCTGAGGCTAAGCAGGTTGGAGAGGAACAGCTACCCACTCATCCTGACACTAGTGAAGCATTTCTTGCGAGTGGAGCAGCATCAGGCAAGTCTGAGGTCTTCCTGGGCCTGGTGACAGTCAGAGAAATGGCTGCAATTTAAGCAAAATGTACTCAGTGGTTAGACAAAGAAGTGTTCTTTTGTTTTCACTGCCATTTCCCAGCTTTACCAAAATTTTCTGCTCCCAGATACTATTCTCAGTCATATTCTACATACTTATGCATGTTATTTTATAGAACTTATTCAACAAGGAAGGGTTCCCTCTCTAAGAGTATAAAATAAAAAATAAAACTCCCAAGCCTCATCAACTCAACCTCCCTTATACTCTTTGATTTCACCAATAAAACACCAGTACCTTGGTTATGACCTTTGCTCTGCCTCTGTATGATTCAAAGGGTATCCATAACAGCCCAGCTGGTGTGTAAACAACTACTAAAAGTTAATGTAGCAAAAACTATGGAAGGATTAGATGCTGCACAATAAGCATGCTCTTAACTTTAAGGGGCATTACCATTGCTCCTGACAGAGGTTTGAAAAGTCTGCTTATAAAATGTTTTCTAGTTTTCAGTAAAAGAAATTGTTTCTTATCAGTTTATTCCATTTCTCTCTGGCAAAAAATTGCTATTTTTTTTCCCCAACTTGTGTCTGTTTTAGCCATCAGAGTAATCGGTAAGCAATTTCCCTGTCTTTATCCTGATCTATGAGATTTTCCACACAATTTCCTCTCCCTGTCCTGGTCAAAGGGGAAAAATTGCACAGCTGGACTTGGGGAATTGTACATGTAGCCAACAGAATGTCTGCTGGAAAGATGCTGTCTCGTCTCAGAAGTGTGTGAGGTGATTATCACCATACACCTGCTCAGAAGCAATTAATCCCTGCAGGTGATGACCAAGGTGATCATGCAAGTACTTGAAAGTATAGATGAACCCGTCAAGGAGCTACATGGAAATAGTAAAGTTTATCATTTATTCTGAGCTGAACACTCAATTCCCATCTTACCTCAAAGGCAGAAACTCTGTTTCAGTTCACCCTTTATTCAATAAAAGTTATTTTGCTTTTCTGTCAAGTGCAGCAAATTATTTAAGCCACAACTTTAGTGAAAGGGCAATTTAATTAATTCACAGAGTTATTCTTTTAATTGGATTTGGGTGAATCAACTTTTCTGAAACTCAGAAAAGGGGGTTATTGGCTTGACTTCACAGATGCTATTCTTACATTTCAGCCACCACCAGAAGCAAGGTTATTTCTCTCTGAGGATGTCAGTCTGAGACAGTGGCATCCACTGCATTCTTATTATCTTACTAATATAAAAAGTCAAGAAAACTGAATGTTAGAATCAAACTCTCTCCTTCCAGATGCATTTTTAAATGATGGAAATATTAATTAGACTGACACCAAATTGATCATCAGGCTATATCCTTAACTGTCAAGAAAAAAAAAAGTCAGTTAAAGGGGAAAATAGTCATATTCTGGTGATGAAATATTCTAGTCAACTTCATCGTGCAACTGGGGTGATTGATCCACCTGAGCTCAGGCTGGTAGTTGACACTGAAGTGATGTCCACAGAAGTGTTGTCAGTTCCCCTCTGCTGTATTAAGTAAAGTAAATTCAGTAAAACAGTGAATAACAATCAGACTAGTCTACACTAAAATAACAGTAGGTTCTTCCTGTATTCTAGCAGGACTAGGTAGTTGAGGACATATTACAAAACTAGGACTGAAGCAAATAAATAACTCTCAATAACAATCCTCTAAACTAAACCCACCATGTCTTGAGATGCAAGACATGCAAGAGATGAACTTTATCAACAAGATATGCCAATGGAAGGATTTTTCTTTATCTTTTTTAGCAGCAGTGAATTCTTGAGTCATTAGGAAGCACAGATCTATTACAGTCTCAGTTCCAAATATTAGGAGCTTCTGGACGGGGCCGTAATGTAAAAAGTGCTCCTGCTTTCACTCCCCTTTCCTTCCCAGTGCACAGACAGGAGTGGGCAGTCTGTTTGTGTTTTTGTACCATGTACAAGCCTCATCTGAGTCTGAGATTGAGCACATGGTCCCTGATGGCCCCAGGGATGGTGTGAAACAAGAACAGGACACAGTTCTTTCCTCCAGAAGTTTCTAAGTCCAGTAAGACAAGAAATGCTGTAAAAGGAAGCAGAATGTAAAAGGGTGAAATAACGTCACCCTGCCCACCCACTGCCAGAGCTGGAACTCTGCTTCTTAAAACCTTAAAGATGTTTTTGCACCTGCTTCTACAGGACCAGCAGTGAACAGTGTCAGAGAAAGTCCCTCACAAGTGGGACATTCAGGGCTACCAAAGAGGCTACATATCTGAACTTCTTTAAAAACCTTAAAAAACCCAATAACATAAAGTTTCTCTAACAGCAATGCAAGACAAAACTGGAATTCAGGTAAGGCAATGAATTCGCATTCTCTGGCTGCACTTGTAAACACCAAGGTAGATGTTGACATTTAATTTTCTCACATTTATATTCCTAAGAGGAATTATACATTCAGTTTACACAGATTTATTGCCTTTAATTGCTTAGCAGCTCTTGGTATAATATTTAAAAGGTCAAAAAAAAGTTTTTAATACATATTGTGAGGTCCTGAGTCCCTATGAATTACAATTATAAAGCCTTTCCTCTAAAACAAAGAGCAGCCTGGATGTGAATGTGCACAAATGAAATGGCTTCAGAGGTGGGAAGAAGAGGTAAGGACCATTTTAAGACACGTGCACAAAAGCACAGTTATGGAGGTAAATGCTGTCTTCTCTGGGGGTAGAAATACGGGTGCACAATTGCATCTGAAGTCTTCAGGTATGAGCTTCTCATTGCCTTTCCTAAGCAAAGGCCCCGTACAGGAAGGGAGCTTGTGGTTCTGTTCCTAGGGAAGTCTGATAAAATCATCCACTGCCAAACACTGTGAGTCAACTAATGTTTCCCATTCATACTTGGTAGTAATGGGAAAATCAGGGGGTTTATTAAACAAAACATTTCTGCAGAAATATTTGCTCTCCTTCAAATGTTTTCGAATTCTGAGGAAAAAACCCTTTCTTTTTCTTAATCAGACAGATATTCCTTTATTCCAATGGAACACCAGTATTTTTTAAATAACATTTCTCTTCCGAACAGTTCTACTAGACATCTTGTGCCAATGACTAATTATGTAACTGATGATCACCTAGAGGTCAACATACGATCTTGTGTAGTACAGGTTATCTCTGCTGAAGTCCAACAAGCCATGGTCAGGCAGCAAATTTTCCAAGATACCGTGAAGGCTGTACCACTGCACCACACCATCCTCTCTCTGTTCATGCCAGCCTCTTAACCTGCAGTGATTAATGTACTGAGTCTTATACATCTCCTTCCCCATGCAGGTCAGGGCTGCATGCAGCACTGGCCATGTGAGCATGGGCAGGGGTGTATTCCTTCTTAATTCCTTTGCACATTTCCCCCTTGCAAAAGGCCTGAACAGCTTATGAGCTGCCCACTGAGGCTAGATAGGAAATTGCTTCAATCAAACAATTTCCCGCTCTGCGATGATGATGTGTACTGCAACTTCAGTGCAGGACTCCTACTGCTAATTTAGCATAATGTGAACGTGCAACATCGCAAAATCATTTGGCAACAGCAGTGTTAGGATTCCAACCAGAGCTGTTGCCAAGACATGAAGGGGAGTTTAATCTTTTGAACCAGGGAATGACATTTTAGCTGGAAATGCTATAGACTGTGAAGAATATAATCTGAAAATAAGGACATGGAATTTTTCAAACAGCAGCAAGTACGTTACCAAACTGCTATGACATTGCACTGACCATACTGCAGTTTTTACAAATCCTACCTCAATACTATAATCAGTACCTTTACTTTGAATTCAGCTTTTCAGCTGATTTTGATGGAAAAAGAAACGTCAGAAAATGGTATTCTCTGTGCTTCCTCAGACCAATATTGCTCTGAACAAAATTCACTGTGACTGTACAAGTAGAAAATACTGCAGCATTTAAGGTTTTGTTGCCATCTGCTAGACTATCACATTAAAGCTGGATACTAGAAATTAGAAAAAAAAAACTTCTCCAGACACTGAATCTAATTCAATGCAAAACACTTGCTGTCATGTGCCTGTTTTCTAAAATGCTCATTCACAAGGTTCCCTGAGGTAGATTTCCCCAGAAAGGGAAGGAGGTAAGATGATGAAAGAAAATGGTCTCTTTGCTTCAACCTGTCTTTGGTCTACCCTTTTCCTTGCTTAGACTTTACTACTTTCGTTTATTCTGCGTAGAGTTCTACAAATACTTCATATCTCTATTGTCCCTTGTTGTACAACTCCACTCACAATCCAATAAATTTAATCTTTCCTGTTAAGCCCCTAGACCGGCTGGGGTTTGTTTGAGACCTGGTATGTTCTGTTTCCATTGTACAATAACTCTGAATAGGGTATGTGTGCAGAGATACCCCATCTTCAGTCCACAGAGCTTCACCAGGTAGGAATGAAAACCAAACAGGACACTCCAACCAAATCTGGGTGAAAAACTCTACCAGCCCTCAAATCTATATAAGACTCCAACCTACTTTCATTTTTACTAAGAGGCATCTTTGGGGCACCAGCCTTTTACACAGATGAAACTGAACTGAACTGAAAGTTCTACCTAGAAATTTCACTCCCAACTACTCTATGCTGGATTTTCTTAGCAAAAAAAAAGTCTCATTGTACATTTGCATCAAATATTCAGTAATGGTAAGCTAGGTAGCACCTCTCCACTCACAATAAGTCCTCCTCAGTCAACCTGTCCTCTCTCAGGGCATTTGCTGCTTTATCCCTGCTATTTCCCAATGCCTCATGTCCTCCACAATGGCACTTCAACAGCAGCACTGCCATCCCTACGTGGCTTTCAGAGTGGGCCACTGCTTGGCCAATACCACTGTGGGGAGAGGAAGAGGTGGCATCTCTGTTTCCAACAATGCTGTAGCCAAAGAAGGTCACAGCTGAAGGTCTTGCCTTTTCCTACCCTGGCTGTTCTGCTATCCTTCAGATCAGGCTAGCTAGAGTGAAGAGACTGGGAATTCTAAATCCTTCAGCAGACCATCTAAAGTGATAACCTTCCCTTTATGCAAGAAAGTGTTCTGTTTTATAATCAGAGCTCTGTAGCTTGACCAGCTGCTTCTGCAGACAGAAGATTTATTCATCTTAAGTGAGAAAAGAGACTTGCTTTCAAACCAAAAGAGGATTTTAAAAATTTTATTTAAGACAAAGCTTAAACTATTAAGCTGTTCCAGTGTGGGTGTAAAATATAGTACCAGATCCAGTGCAATATTTCGTAAATAAATCTGAGAAGCTGTGACATGGGACTCCTTGCAATTTCAGATCAGTTTTTGAAAGCAATTTCTCAAGGCACGTCTGTGGCAGGGAGTATGTGCACTCAGAAAGGCAGCACGGTGAGCGAACAAAGGAGTCAAAGCTAGGGTAGCCAAACGTACAGACTTGTGCAATGAAAACACATTCAGTAACCTATAAAACATACTGCCAGGGCTGAAACCAGCAGGTGCAACAAATATAGATAACAACATACCACCGGCCAGGCACCCCACGGGCATAATCTGCCCTGTAACTCTGCCCAAGCGTAGGTAGTTGTTTTTTTTTTTTCCCAGAATTCAAGAATAATTCAACATTTCTTGAGGTTCTGGGACATAAACAAGCTGTCAGAATCACACTTGGGGGCAGTCCTACTTTGTTTTGCTCATTTATTTTTACGTGTAGGACAGGGCAAGCACTTACAAATATTTTCCTGCCTGGAGCAGGAAGGGGGAGAGTTGCTGGTTCAGCAGCTTGGCTGCTGAATTGCTTCACACAAAGGAGCTGCCCTTGCTCCTGTGCTCGAGCAGGCACACAGTTAACCCTTATTCAAATGCCTATCCATACACCATGGAGCATCCAGCTGGACTCTGGGCAAAATAAGATTCCTTGCAGTGTCCCAAACCCTGCCCAAGCACACGCAGCTGGAACAAGGGATGGTGGCACCACCATGGCTAACGAATGCAGGCTTTCAAATAATCAAGGAACTTCCAACCTCAAACACATTTGGGAAATCCTACCACTGTGTTTGGGAAATTATATTCACTTTTTGTCCCTCATGCTTATGGGTGTGGCAGTGTCAAAGACATAAAATGGAAAAGGTCAAGTTTGTTTAACCCTTAAATACTTGTTTGCTGGAGACTGTTTCCAGCAGGAAAATCTAGATCGCACATTTAAAGAAAAAAGAAACAGAAATGTGGCTAAAATCCTATGAATATTAAGGTAGCTTAAGAAATGTGTAAAAACTGCTCCAAAACAGAACAAAACAAAACAATCATTATTTTTTGCACTCCACTCTGTTCCTAGTGGGTTGTTTACAAACCCCAGTAGGTTTCTTGATGCTTCTCTGGCTGTTACCTGCTGGGATATTCCTGTGACCATTCAGCACCACAGAGCTAAACCCAAAACCAAATGGCATATAAGGCTCCCTTATGCTAACTGCCACAGTGGGTATTTTTCAGAATATCTGTCATCCTGGAGGAACAGGCAGGATCTATGAAGATGAGGTGGTTTGCACAACTTTATCCAAATATTGTAGCTCCAACTGCATTCCACACACACTCCTGGGCTGCTTCTTCAGAAGATTGTTTCTGTAATAGCACAATACTATTAAGCACTTCTAGTACTATAAACTAAAACAGGAATCCTTAGAGTCCTCTGGCTCCCCTGAGGGGAGTTTTATCAAACTCATTAAAGCTCATATGTCTGGCAATCTTCTTTGCAACAGTGCCATGTCAAGTTATGCCAAGCACATGCCTGTGGAAGACTTTTCCGTCTTAACATCTGTTCACTCTTCTCTGTCTTACCATGCCACATCATCCCATATCAAGCCACAGTCTCAATACAGAAGAATTTCCCAGATCATTAACTGTCTTTCAAGTTAGGAATCCAGCTTTCCCATGTTCTTTGCTGCACAACAAGGATTCTTTTTCTCACCCTTAACACCCAGCAGGTGATTAAGTCACTTGACAGTGGTACAGGAGCATTTCTTTTCCCCCCACTATCCCACAGCTACCACTAACGTATCACTTCCTCCTACCTTCTGCCTACTGTGCCTCTCCAGTTCAGCCTTCCACTGTAGTCGTTGCTATTCCTTCTTCAGCTACTCTGCTCACAAGCACCTTTTTCCCACTAATCCCCAGTCCTCCAAAACATTTGTCTTGCTTTATCCTCTTCACCTGTCACACAACCTCCTCCCATGACTTACCTTTCCCCAAACCTTTTTAACACAGATGGGGTTAATGACAAAATGAAACAGCTGAGAAATGGGAAGGGCAAAAGCTTCTCATTCGCTTCCTCTTTTTTTTTCTTCCCCTGTTTTTAAGGTAAAAAATCCAAACACGATTTAAAGGACTGAATATGGCTGAAATTGCTGTGGAGGGGACAATCTGTTCCAGCTCAGAAGGTGGTGGGACAAGAGTTCAAGCAAAAGCAAATTGTCTATCTCCTATTGTAAAATGGAAGAAGAATAGTATTCATTGTCTTCCGTTCTGTATGCAAGGGTTTGGCAAACCTGTCCTGGCTGCTGTATTACCATCAAAGCTGAAATGCTAAGACGTATGCCCAGTGAGAAACTGTAAAAGCAGAGCAGCAAAAAGGATGCGGGGGCTGCAGGAGGAAAAACTTAAAAGGGTAACTGTGAATACAACTGGGCTTAAACACATCTGCAAGAGAAAAGGGACAGCGATTTTCTTATCAATACTTGAAGGGCCTGCACACCAAGGGGAGTTACCTCCCCCAGGAGAAAGGATGCAATTAGGAACAGTGGATGAAATCACAAGGTGAATTTAAGCTGCCCATTGTGAGGGGGAAAAACCAAAATCTCTTTACAAAGAAAGATATTTTAGGAAGCAGGCATCCCATTGCCTGGACTGTGGAGAACTGATCCAACAGAAGCACATTGCTTGCCTCAGTCCTGCACTGCCAGGGGCACACAGTAGCTGACCTAATGGGGTTTTTACATCTGTTTGCTCCATGTTCTGGATTAAATGATCGCAAACTCAGTATTTGTACGTATTTATTAAAGCAGTTTACCACTGTAGTCCCAAGACAGAGAGAGCTGGGGTTGTTCAGCCTGGAGAGGAGACCTTATAGCACCTTCCAGTACCTAAAGGGGGCCAAAGGAGAGCTGGGGGGGGACTTTTTACAAGGATACGTAGCAACAGGACAAAGGCTTGAAACTGAAAGAGGGTAGGTTTAGGTTAGATACTAGGAAGAAATCCTGTGGGTGTGATGAGGCACTGGCACAGGTTGCCCAGGGAAATTGTGGATGCCCCATCCCTGGCAGTGCTCAAGGCCTGGCTGGATGAGGTTTTGAGCAGCCTGGTTTAACATAAGGTGTCCCTGCTCATGCTTGTCAGTACATGATCTTAAAGGCCCCTTCCAACCCAAACTATTCTATGGTTCTATGGCTGATTCTCTACTCCTTGTCCCACAGCCTGGCATCACTTCACTTTCCTCTGTTGCCAGCACAAGTGCTGCTTCAATTATTAACGAAGGAGTGGGTTTTTTAAAGCTTTTCTTATCCCAATATATTAAATCTGTCTTGGAGTTGTACTACTGTGTAATTAAATTTAATGCATTTGAGTTGGAGGCACAAATAAGGTGGATGCTGTTGTAGCAGTGTAATGATGGGATTTTTCTCCAGCTGATGACACACACCCGAGCGTTTCCAATTTTCAAATTTTGACTCTAATGGTTCATTCCTGTTCTTTAGCAGGGGGCATGTGTGAGACAGAGACACAGGGTGCAAGCACTGAGCTGCTTGTTTTGTAAAAGTCAGTAGCTACACAGCGTATGTGAACCCAGATCAACAGCTCACCCCAGAGGCTGGGTGGGGGGACATTCAGAAAGCAGACTTCAGGTGGTAATTTGCTATTTAGTTTGGACTGTACAGAGCTTACAGGTCTCCCTCGCCAGCACACACGGATGTTATGGGAGCTTGGAACCACGTATCTAAACATCTAAAGAGCAGCAGTAGGATGGGGAAATTAGGGGTCCTGTCCTAGACAGCTGCAGACAGGAGGTTCACCATTCTTCAGCTTCATGTTTGCGTTTTTCTGCAGCTCAGGATATTTCCAGTCTGGACAGTGAGGTGTGTAGCACCGACTTACTTATTTTGGAGAACCACCTACAAGTCCCAGTAACTAATGTGCCCCCATGCCAGGAAGCACTTTGAAGAGTGTAGTCCATAAAATAGGATCTGGATCACATATTTTTACATTCACTGAAATAGTTCATGCATTTTGACACAGAAACGTCTGCCCCACATTTTCCATATCAGGTTTTGTGGGAGCTCAGTTCTCCATTAACTTCACACTAGTGGGAACATTAATGAAAAATCAGAGAACTCACTGTGAGGAGAAAGAAGTTCTTGCTCTTACAGAGTCTTCCTTTATTTGTCTTGGATCATGCCATTTTCTTTGTTCACGTATCACCAGCACAGGATAAGTCAAGCCGGATGCACCAGTCCAGCAGCCTGATATTTACAGGAAAAAGGTGTTCCCTGAGCAGTTCTTGACTCAGGACTCGGACTCTGCAGGGCCCAGGGGTTTCAGCCATTTTACACGGCCACAATACAAGGCTCATCTCCTGTCAGGCATTTGGGTGGATGCCCAGCTTATTTTCAGAGGCAAATTTCTGGCTCGAATCTTGCATTTTGATGCCATGCATTAAATTAAACACTACACAGAGAGCATCAAGGAAGCAATTCAGCTCCCTTGTGATGTACTGATTCCACCTACCATGTGCCAGGTATGTCTCATTGCCTTGAAATTTTCCAGCACCACTGAAGATTTTGATTTCTGTTCCCCTCATGGTGGGCTTCTTGGACACAAAGTATAAAGCACAAATGGCAGAAGTGTCCTCCTTACAGCAGAAGTGCCTCTTCAAAGTCAGTGTGCTTTAGGCACTTCTGTCATTTTCGCTCCCAAAATGCCCTTCGTACAACTCCTGACTTCAGTAAACAGTATGTTGCTAAGAAGTGAGTTGTGTTTATAATAACTCTATGAGGCAACCAGGAAAGGAGATGCATTTTTCCCACTGCCTTTTCTCCCTTGGATTGTGCAATCCCAAAATGCCCTATAAATAAAACCAGACACATATAAACATGCAGGCTCCAGCCTCTGCCAAGCAGTCCAGGATGAGACTTCCAATGGCACCCAGGGCCAGCCTCTGCCACCCCAAGATCACGAATTTGTGTTCTGAATTTGCTCCTCCTTATAACCTGTGCAACTAATTATGACTTCTTGCCCACACATAGATTCTACTGAAAGCACACCTGTCCATTCCAAGCCTTCCTTTACAAAGACAGGTTCTTCATTTTTCTCTCAGACTGTCATGGGATTTCCGATGTTCCAGGTATTAAAAGTCAGTCTCAGTCAGGAGAGTGTAATGGCACATTGCCTCGGGAAATGGCAGTAAGAAGATCACTAAGGACCAGATTCTGGACCTGGCAAAGATATGCTGTTTTCCTCCTGGAAACATGCTGGAGTGAAAACAGGTGATTTTCCATTTACACTGATTTACCAGTGGTTTGAAGTGACACTATGCTCCCTTGCCAAGCTCTCCTTTTCTTAGCACAAACAGGGACATGGGTCTAAGTTACTTGGAGCAGTTTTTCTTCTACAGCATGCCTGACAAATATATGGAAACAAAACAGTCTAAGAAATACTGACGAATAAATAGGCATTAAAATTAGTACTTGATAGTGTACGAAAGCCAAGAACACATAAAATTTTAAAGAGAGCTCTACAGGACCATAAAGACTCTCAGAGTTTTGTTTTTTGCAAGTTTTTGCATTAGAAGTAACAAACTTCAGACTGTGGATGTGGGAAAGGGTCATTCCTGAGCCTACAAGGGAGTTTTTCTCAAAGACTCATCTGACTCTGCATGCCTGATACGTGACTCATGAATCTGCACATCAGACCATGATATATCTTCCTTCCCTCCCCTTTCTTTCCTTTATCCATCAACCACCAAATCCTTCTCTATCTTCCTATACACCCTTCACTTTATGTTCTTCAGGTCCTGCCACTTTGTAGCAGTCCTTGCTCCTGGTATCCCTTCACCTTATCAAACTGAACATCTACTTTCACATCTGCATTTTGAAGTGCCTTCCTTTTTGCCCCTGACTCTCTCACCATGTGAGAGCTGTGGCACAGGTCCCAGTTAGCCACTGCCCACATGTCCCAGGAACTGCTGTCCGGGTTTTCCAGGATGCCTCCCACCTTTCCTGTGGGCAGCCCAAGGGTGCTCATACATCCTCCCTGCCCTTGTAGCCATAGAACTGGCAATCTTGAAGAAGACTTTCCTTGAGGGTATCTCACAAGGACCCATATGGGATAGGTGCCAGGGGTACACAGTGTGCTAGCAGCCATCCTCATGAGCAATATGTTTATTTTGGGAAGTACTCTGATCCACATTAGTCCTAGTGCTGTGCCCAGACACACATATCTTCTTTGCTCTGGGTCATGCCAGCACATCTCTCAGGACTTTCTCACAGATGACCAGGGCAGAGCAGCAGCTAACTGGGATTTATCGGTGTGCGTTAGCTCAGCGACCCTGCATGTACTACAGAAGGCTGCAGTGCCTGATAATGTATTAATAGACACTATAAAAACTTGTGGCTGGAAGAAAGGGGGTAACTTTCACCATTCAGCACTTTCATACTCCTAATGGTAATGACTGTTCCCTCATTCCTTTCTCTCAGCAGCAGTTCTCAAGGAAGCATCATTAAGACAGCATATTCCAGTACAAGAAAGACATCAGGCCCAGTTAATTTAAAAGACATATTTCAATAAAGCTGATTTAACATTCAGATCAGAGGTGCCCTCAGGGGTTCTTGTGCCTGTCCTGCATGGCTGCAAAATTCAGCTGCAGCCCGTGTTTGCACTATATGGGTGTGTAAGATCTGGAGATGCCCAGTGAGTATGGATTTTCCTAAAAGACTCCTAACATAAGTCAGTCTTTTATTGCACTCCACAATACAGTGGTGTTCTGACATATTTTAGAACGATATAAATTAAATTACATAAAGCAATCAGTTCTTCACTTGCAGTCCAATTTACAGTACTTGGTTTCCTGGTGGAAATTGATAGTAAACTTGATATTTGGATCCTCAGTAGACTCAAAAATGAGTTGGAAGAAAATTAAATCCAAAATGTTTACAGAGATGTCAAACCTCACTGGCAAAATATTTTTTATTTCAGTAGTATTCCCCTTGTTTTTTTAAGTGATTCAGTGTTTTAAGTAAATACTTTTGATTGCCTTAATTGTTCTAAAGAAAAACATTTGGATTCCAGAGATATTTAGGAACCAGAACACAGATAAAACAGTGTCTATTAAACGAGGTAAATAATAACAGCTCCTTTTACAAATCAAGTTGTTGGGTTTTGTGACTTCTCTAGGACATTCACCGCAGGATTTTGCAGGCTCTGAAGAGAGTACCTGTTCACATGATGTGTCTAAAAAAGGAGGTGGGAATTAGCTCCATCACTAAGCGAAAAGGATACTACATTTCCTCCAGAACACCTTAAATAATAATAAAATCATTCTGTGAGAAACACAGTATTTAAAATACTGGAAGTTAGAGGAAAATATCAGCACATTCTTTTGAGTCAACTAGTTCAGACAGCAAAGTGTCTAGGTGTAAGAGACAATTTACATAGCTGGAGGCGACATAATTCTTACACTGCATTTTGTACATCTGTCTTGGCTTCCACTGTTTTAAGAACCAGACACTACTATGAAGATACAATCAATAGCTGGACATGTGAATTGCCACCTTGCATGAAATGAGAAGAGGGTGGGATCTGGCTCAGTAGCCCACTGAAAGACTGGCCCTAAGTTCACTGCCACAGAATCAGTGGAAGCCATCCCCTTTCCATGGAGGGAACTGTTTCTCTACGCACCTACAATTTAGGTGCACATCTGTCTTACACAGGCAAACTGGATCCCAGCATGTAATGCCAACCAACACTCCTGGCAAGCCATAGTCACAATATCATGACTGATGTTTAAGGGTTCCATCAGCCAGTGTGTCTGTGTTACTTGTTTGCACCTCCTTGCCAGCCCACATTGCCCAAAAAACCTTGATTTAATGCTGGACTATTATGCATAAAAACAACAACTTTGCTTATTTCACACAAAATTAGACCTACTGGGGGCTGTCCTTTATAGAACTCTTGCTTACATCCATTAAAGCTTTTCTAATCAGGTAAATACAATGAAACAAAACCTGATAGCAAAAATACTCAGTTTGCCAACAAGGAGTAATTTCATACTTCTAGAAATACAGCACACATTCAATAACATTCATGCTAATTCATGCACCGCATAATGTTTTCAACTTTGATGGTTATAAATTACATACTATAACTTAATAACTTGGAAAAATATGCTATCCCAGGAATAACAGAGGAAAAACATAACAGCAGTCACCTGCCAGATGTAATAGAGAGCTGTAACAAATAACAATTATATTTATTTTTATATATATTTTTTTTTAGATATGTAAAACCTCAGGGCTGCAGCTGTTTGATTCTGCCAAATGTATAGAAAGTAAACATTTCCTGATCATCATTCTTCTAGTGCTCACCTCTTTCACAGCTCTGTGGTACTGTCTGCCATACACTGGTGAACCCATGAGCCTCTGGGTAGAATAAATATATTTGAGTTAATCCCTGCCACCACGAATGCTGCAAATCCAGAAGAGATGACCCACATCTTTGGATTCAAAATTGATTTCTTTTCTCTTAAATGCTTCCCCATCCATCAATGTCCAAGTGTAAACGTAGGAAGGTCCTTATGGATTCATTTTACTCTTGCGTTTCTGCTTAGATGCTACTAGAGAAATAAGAGTAAAAGAAGTAGCCTCGAGAAATATGGTCAAATCATTGTCTGGAACACAAAAAAAAATTGAAATTGCTTTTGCCTTCTCTTTTCTTTGTATTAATCATCAATGTGATGGAAGTTTATTGAATAGGGGAAAGGAAAAAAGGATGAAGTGCCCCCACCATCTTCTGCAGTGTCTATCATCTAATAAAAGGCTTTTAAGATGTAAGATTCCCCAGAGATGATGCCTTCTTGGCAGAAAGTTCCCACAAAGCCACCTCTGCAATATGGTGTATGGTTTGGGTCACCCCATTAAAAAGAAGCTATTTCACTGGGTATCAGCTGAGGTGAGACAGGCTTTGGAGGATGACCAGTGTTAATTGTGGGCAGCAAATGCATCTTAAGTAGTAGCTGAAGCAAATCAAGTGGAAAATGCTCACTACTGCTTGGAACTTTAAACTGGTGGAAAAAAAAATAATGGAAGAGATTCAGGAATGAATGCACGGCATACAGAGCTTTATATCATGGGATTTGCAGTGATGTGTGTCAGGAAGCAATAAAATTTTACCAACAGAAAAATCTGGCCAAATTGTAACTCAGGTGACCAGAACACAACATGACATTGTTACAGAGCAAGGCAACCTATCAGCTTATTCCCAGCAGAGCTGAAATGAACATATTCAAGGCCAAAGAAGTTTTAGTAAATCAAACGTCTGCAGATGCCTCTGGTGGTATAAAAGGTCATTGTTAGGTACATAAATAGTTAATATTTACAGCTGAGAGCAAGACATGGAGAAGTACCTTTCCCTTTAGTTTTCACTTAAAAAAAGCATAGATTTCTAGAGAGGTTTCTTTAAATAAAGCTGCAGAGTTCCTCCTTAAGGCATCAGAGGCCATTCATTGTTTCAGCACAAAAGCTTAGGGACACTCCCCAACAGCTCAGCCTCTGGTGGGAAATTAAGTTTCCACAAAATCAACTTTCTATTCCAGGAAAAAATCAATTTTGCCTAAAGCATTCAGGTTTCCTTTGGGAAAATCAAAACAAAATATTTTCTTCAGTACATGGGCTTGACCCAAACCAAATGTTTCAGTTTATTTTTCAGCTGAACAAGAATATTTTATTTCAACTCAGTTCAACTTGAAACTGCCTCTGGGTGTGCTGTCATGGTGGATATAAATTGCCCAGGAGAATCTGGGAATAAGACAATTTGCATCCCAGCCGGTTAGCTGGCTCATAAGAAAATATTATTAATTCAACAATATTAAAATATCATATTTAGAACAACAAGACTGAAGCAAAATATTTGGATACTTCCAAACTGAAGTCCTTCACAACTTTTCCTCCCAATAAAAAAAATTTATATGGGGAAAGAAATGTTTAAACAGTTAAAATTGCACTTAAGAAAAATAAATAATTCTGACTCTAACCAGTCCATCATTTTTATGCCACAGTAACTCCACTGAGCTCCACTGGAATGACACAGTCTAAAGGGCTTGAAGGTACAAGGTCACCAGTGTGACCCCAGTGCATGGGTTTAGGCAGATAAAAGATGCATTTTAAGGTGCTTGGGTCTTTCTCACATTTAACTTCCCCTTGGCACTCTAAGTATGCAGAGCAACTTGTAGATCCTGAAATACTAACATGGTTAGAAAGGATGACACCCTACAAATCCTCAGGAATATGGCACATTTTTCCAAAACTCATGGATGAATGAGACAATCAGGCTTTTAAAAGCAAGGTATTAATTCAGCTTCACCTGGGATTGAACAGAGATTGAAACTAGCATTAGTGTGTGGGATAGACATGAAAATTTAGAGAGCTTCAGTTATATATTACAACTTAGAAATTATAGTTAAACCGAGTTATTCCAGCTTTCCCTTCAGCCTCCACTTCTAGTATTCAGTTGTCGTTCGAAAGCAATCCAAAGCAAATCAATACAGACAGCCAGTTTCACAGCAAAGACCCCTACAGCACCACACCAGTTACTCACCTCAGGTTTACGGTCGTCAGGACACCCGGCTTGCTCAGGATCATCACCTGTGAACAGCGAGGTTGAGGGATGCTGCTCCAGCATGGTTTTCAGAAGGCTCATGTCAAGCTGTTCTCACCTCACTGCTATGGCACGGGTCTGAAAGGCCAAGGGGTCGAGAATGAGCTCAACTGCATCAAAAGGAGAGCAGGGGTTTTTAGTTATTAGTTCTGGTTTGTAAGAGCTAGCCTCTGATTCACGTCCAACAGCCCTAATGAATGCAAACAGAGACACCAAACTTAGTCTCGACCACAACACAAATTACTCATGTTTCACTTGCCTTACTTTTAGATATCAGAGTGATTGATTAACATCTGCAGTTACTACTACATTTACTGATTACAAAATCTATTCAGAGCACCGGAGAGAAATGGCACACTCAGAAACCAGGGTTTTTATACCTGAAACAATCTTGAGAGCACCAAATTTGAATTATGTAAACTAGGTTTTTAACTTCTCCTCTTTCAGATGAAAATTGTTGAAAAGCAGCATTTCTAGGAAGTGTTTATGAGCACCATGCCAAAGCATAAAAACCCTTCCCAAGAGATCAGAATACTGTCCTACAAAAAATTTCCAGGCAGAGCTAGGGAACAGGGGAGGGGCTGTCATGAATTTGATACGTTGGTGCCTTCCAGAAATTAAAATCCAATATACAGTCTATTCCCGTGCCAGCTATGTTTCTAGAGACTGCTTTCTGTCTACCACAGACCACATTATTGCCATTTTAAGCTAAGATTTCACTTAATTTACATAGGCTGGGACAGACCACAGCTGCCTGCTTTTATCTCAGATGCACTGCCGGGGATTGCAGCTCTGCTGCTCTCAGCTTGCAAGCTCGTTTGTTTAAAATGGAAGATCATGGGACCTACAGCTTCCCAGAGCTCCCCACCTTCAGGAAAAGCAATGATCAAGGCTGGTTGAGACATGACTGATCACCTAGGAGTTGTTCCGCACTGAAGTCTCAAGGTAGAGCACATGCTTGGTTTTGCAAAGGGATGAGAGCCCTGGCACCCTCCTTTTGTTGGGCTCTGCAAACGAAGACTGGACACTTCTTTTGCTTGATACCTGCAATGATACTATGTCAAAGGAAAACAATTTTCAGGTTTTTGGGAGGAGGTAAGACAAATGACTTTTGCAGTCAAAATAAAATAAAAATCCTGAGATAAATAATACAATAAACTCCTGATCAGTTTCACATCCAACACACTTTGCTAGAAGACATAAGATCACGGATTTGTTTCTGATATATCAGCCTACAAAAAAATGGTTTCTGATTTGCCCAGGCTTCATGCACAAACCTTAAAAAACATTTCATATACCTGTGCCTCAATTTTACATATGCCAAATTGCTTTCTGGGAGGACAGCTTAGTTTTCAGAAGGCACTCAGACCTTGTGGTAGACACTCATGTGTCTACAGCTCCATCAGGTTCAGTCCTTATATGAAGGGCTTATGACTGTAGCTGCAAAGGTCTTGAGCAAGGCAACATTCAGCTGGCTTGTAATTCACTTTTATGTTCCTGATGTCCAGAGTAGAGCTGCACTTTTAAATGAGTCATTGTATACCCCCAACCATAGTGTTTGTCAAGGTCCAACTCAGCCAAGTTTGGAAGAAATTAACTTCTGTAGCTGGTATGCAAATATGACTGTAAGTCAATTATCTTACTTCATAAATAGAGAACAGCCAGCGTTCACTGATCTCTCCTGCAGGGCAGTGGACTCTTTGCCAGGGTCTTCACTTTGGGTAGTCGCTGTCAAGGTTACTACTCAACGTTGAGAAATTCCCTGACTCAAAGAGATTCTCAGTAAGTGATTATTATGCTAAACTCTGAAATTTTAGCTAAGGGATGCAAAGGATTGATTGTGCATGTATAATCCTTGAGACATAAACCGTTGACTAAGTCTGGGACTAAGTTTGGAATTAGGCACACATACACTCCCTTCTGAGAAGAGCTTAGAACACAAGGAGGCCTTTTCTGAACCTTATGACTCAACAGGAGAGTCTCTTCCTGCCTGTTTTGTCTGATCCTGTTCTCTATGCCATAAATAATCAAGTGCACCTTGTTGTAGGATATAATTAAACCCCTGTCACATTTATTATCAAACTTTGCAAAACCACTGGGTTATATCAAGAAACATATTGCTACTTCTTTCTTAGGAGTGACATCCATGACACACCCTTGACTGCTACATTATAGTTGTCAGAGCCCAGAGCCAGCCTCCTAAGAGAACAACAGGACACCTGGGTTCCTCACAAAGGTTGTGTGTAGTCCTAGCCAAGGCTTCTTTTGCCCTGTGTTGCACAGGAGCTGTATGCAGCAGAAATGGAGCCCACCCTCTGCATCAGATATGCACTCTCACGTTCATGGGGATGGCTGCCAAACCCTCTGGAGCATGGATGCCAAATTCACTTGGTGAACACAGTAACCCACTTGGTTATTGTATGAAAGGAAAGAGGAAAGAGCCTCTTCTTCCTCCTCAATGAGACTGCCAGGGCTGAAACATTTCTTGCTGAACTCAGCATTATCACCTTTTTTTACCAGGTTGTGTTGTCTGATGGTCTTCTGGCCTCACCTATGGGATTGGGAAACTTTAGTTCTAGGATTACATACTTCCAAGTTCCACATGGGCATGAGTGGGAGCTACTGCCTTGTCTGCCTCGTCTTGCTGGGTTCATCTGGGAGTAAAACTGGCTCCAAAGAACCTTATTGTGAAAGTCTTTCTGTAACTGTGCCCCACTGATCTGAAAGGGCTTCAGTGTGTGCTCTGAGATGCACTTTGGTTATGTTTTGGTCCATGATTAGCACATGTCAGCTGAGCTGTAGTAAAGCTCCATGTGTTTGAAGCTCTCTGGGATCTGCAGCAGGGTTAACAGTGTGGCACTTAGAGCTGAGCTATGGGAGTAGCCTGCAGCTCCCAAGGGCCTGCCGGGACCCACGGGTGCCTGGTGACAGTGAGCTCTTACTGTAAAGTGCCTGAGCCTGCCTGTAGAAAGCCATTGCCCTCGGCGTGGGGGAAATCTGCAATAAATTTCAGGATGCTCAGGGGAGCAGCAGACCTACTCAGCTGAAATACTGACAGCTGTAAGTCTCAGAAAATCTGGGAGTAGGTTTTGCGTTAGGTGGCAAATTGAAGAGTTGGCTGTTTGTTCATGCGTGTCCCGGCAGCAGAGGTACAAGGCAGAAGCAGTGTCAGGCTGTTTTGTTTCCCTTTTGCTGTGTACACACTTTGCTTTACTGAACTGCTTCATGTGGGACAGCTGCTTGGGACAGGCTGCTGGAGTTAGCTGTTACATTCACCTCCTGACAAATGAGTATGACATCAGAGTGACTTCAATTTTTTATAAATATTTATTGCCAATTTGATTCATACGTCAGCACAGACCTGGAGTTAAAACTGAAGGGGACTGAATATTACACCTGCCTTTTAAGGCTGGTGGAATTTCCCCTCCATACAGAAAAAACTTCTCCTTACATATTTCACTAGTATCTACCATCGCAAGTCTTAGATTTTGTCTCTCTCAAGCCTGCATCCTGTAAATCCCTGTAATTGCATGCAGCTGTTTGTGAGCCGTCTGCTGCAAATTGAAAGCGTGCATTGAAAAAGCTCCCAAGCAGACAGCCTTTGAAATACCCACTGAAAAAGCTGCTGCTTTACCAAAAAGACCCTCTCTGCTCTGCCCTCCCCTGCCCTCCTCTGCTGTCGCTACCTTGCAGTTTATGACATCCAGATAGTGGGAGGTCTGACAATCTGAACAAGGCAGCAAGCAAGAAATTCCGTTCCTGTTGCAATCAGTAATTCCTCCTTGGAGCCTGCTTTCTCGTGAGTGTGTGCGCGTGCCTTCTTTTGTGTCACTTCAGGAAGGGCTCTGATATTATTATTACTTTAAATATAGCTTGCCCTGGGGCGGGGAAATGCACAAGGAAAGAGCCGGCAAGCAGCCTATCTCTCAGAAGAAAAGAGCAAGCCTCACAGCACAGGAACTGGCTTCACTCAAGTGTGCTCTTTAGAAGTCAAAAAACTATTTCAAATACTACCATTGTGGAGGAGACTGAAGAAAAAGGATACAAAACTGGCTAAACACAGTGAAGAATATGGTAAACCAAGGTGCAAAGTGCATCTAATTGAAGTTTGAAAGTGGGCTCTGAAGTGCAAAGTAAGTCTTCCTTAAACTGTATTATTTTATAATAGTATCTAGTTGTTTAATTTCCGTTCTGAAGCCATGCTGGGCCAAAAGGTACAATTAGCTACAAAAATCAGCATGGAGCAGAATGTGTAAGCTCTGATATGAGGCTGAAAATGATACTGAAATACAACAGAAGACAGAGACTATCAGCCATATTATGGAAGATGCACTATAAATAAGAGCATATCTAATTATTTCAAGAGAAGGATACTGGATGGAATCATTAATCAACTTTCTTAATAGACAAGCGAGAGCTCTGCTGTTTAATACGGCAAGCTATTTTAATACTGCTGTGTTTAAAATTGTGTGATTACAGTTACCAATAGCAATAAGATGTAGCTCCAGAGGGGAGTCCTAGTGGTTGCAAAAGTTTTATCTCTTTTATTTCTCCAACATTTTTGCTCTCTGAAGCCTCAAGTCCACTTTCTGTATCCTACAGCCTGGTTTTACTTTTCAGCTGGATTTTCAATATATGCCAACACTGGACTTCCTATGGAACTGAAAACAAAACATTTCAGCTTTCGGAGTAATTCTGGTATGTTTTTCTACATCACACTAGTGGCAAAAATACAGTCGACAAAAGATTGTGCACCCTCAACTTTTGGCATGGAGAGCTGAAGAATATAATGCCCAATGGTGACAAAGGGTGATAATTTCCTGCTTTTCACAATTTATCTCTGTGGTTTTGGACTTAGCAATGGATATTCTTTGTGATGGAGAGAGCTCTGTGAACCCAACTGCAAACTCCTTCATACAAATAAATCATGAGAGAAGACTCTACAGAAATGCTTATGGAACTGGAGAAATTAATATATCACATCTCTGCAACTTGACTGTGAACTCTGACAACCTCACCAATCTTTCAGGTGAAAATAACATGAGCCCTCCGTGCTGCCCTTCACAGAAAAACTGGCCGGCTTTGCTGACAGTGATAGTGATTGTTTTAACCATTGCTGGAAATATTCTTGTCATCATGGCTGTTTCACTGGAGAAAAAACTACAGAATGCCACTAACTATTTTCTAATGTCACTTGCAATAGCTGATATGCTGCTGGGTTTCCTTGTCATGCCTGTGTCGATGTTAACCATACTGTATGGTGAGTATTAGCTGTATAACCTACTGCATGTATTGACAAGCTTTAAACATTGCATGCAATAACATCCTGTTGTTATAATGATTTCATTCTCTTACCACAGAAAATTGTTATCACTCCATTTAAGTTGAAATATATGTTACTGGTTAATGGATGGAACAGGTGAAGTACTTGAATCTTTTCCTGCTTTATGTTTCCAGCTACAGGCATTTTAACCACAGTCCAGAACATTAGTTTATTACTCAGCTGTCAGATGAATTGTCTCAAAGTGTATATGAAGATGCTTTGTTCTTTCTATTGCTTTCAGTTTTTTTCCCTGGCTCATAATTTTCATATTCCTAATGAGAATGTAGGGTCCTGCCAGTTACTTTGCTCTGCAAATATGCACTGAAGGACTAATGACTACTTTTAGATTCAAAGTAGGCAGCTCCCTCAATTATTTTTAATGAAGTTATACAAATGTAAATAACTTTCTTATCACCAATACCCTGCTTAGACATCTATTTACTAGAAAATGCTGGAATAAATATTGCAGGAGTTAAGAAATGGATGGGCATTAATCCTGTCTGTTTAGTAACATTTACAAATGCAAAGCTATAATTTCTTAAGAGAAGTTACTTTAGTTAATAATGACTCACAGTTCATGCCCTTGCAGGTGATTAATAGCAGATCTTTCTTCACATTTTCACCAAAATAATTTGCAGCACAGCTCACGTAGGAAAAAGCAGCACCCTGTGTGTTCGGCACCAAATTTGTCAGGCTGTTAGTATCCCTAAACTTCAGAAATTAGTCTTCCAGTGCCACAACTGAATAGCTACAGTTCAAAAAGAAGCTAGACACTGTCAGGAGGAAAGTGAGATTGTTTGGAGAGATTTCTATTACTTCGCTATTTCGGGACTTAAGGTCCAAACGTGAACCTGTGACTTAAGGGAGATTTAATCCAGAAAGCTGGAAGTTCATTCTCCATTTTCAGTATCTCTACACAGATCGCCCTCAGTAGCATTTGCAAACTGCATTTGGCAGCAGTGATGCTGCAACACTGTGATTTACCGTATTAGTGTGCGATTACCTTTGGCGGGAGAAACAGCGTGAAACAGAAATTGTCCGATGGGAGAGAAATTTAAGTCGAGCGTGATTCCCTGAGACAAGCAACAGGGACTCCTGCTGGCCAGGCTCTGCTGCCGAGGGAAGAGACGCCCAAAATGCGTGTCTCGGGAGGGATTCGGGGGTTGGGGCGCTGGATGCCCTTCCCGCACGGCGACAATCCGGAGCCCTCGTCCCGGGAAAAAGCTGCGCCGCCCGCCTTGGCGACGGCCGGAGCCCAGGAGCCGCAGGGCACCTGAAGGCGTAGGGGAGGGGCTGTGTCAGCTGTGCCTCCTCTCTCCCTGCTTTTTCCCTTGCAAGACCAGGAATGGAAGCAGCATAACTTGGGGTGAAAAATCCTCTGGTGGCACACACAGGTACCAGGAGAACCATCTCGGTGTGGCGCACCATCAATCTCCAGGATGATCAGTGATGGCATGGAGGGAAATCTCCCCTACCACAGGAGCATTTTCTTGGCCTCAGCTGCTCAACTTCAGCCACATCACCTGTGCTGACAGTCTTGAGCCCAAACTGCAGGCCTTTGCACACACCTGCTCTGCTGGGACACCTCCAAGACTGTGGAACAAGTGTGCTTCACCACCCCTTCTGCAGCCCCTTGAAGGGGTGTGGTGATTGCTTTGCTCAAAGGAGAGATGATTTTCTTGAGAGCTTTGCAGCTACTGTGGGCAGTTCTGGTTAGGGTGCCCAGCCATGTGCCTGTCCAGTCTGCAGCCTTTGGCCTGGGCAGGGTTCTCCATCCAGCCAGCAGCCCCAGACTCTGCTGGAAAAGGCAGCACTCAGTAAGTCCTGCCAAGGTGGATGTGTCTACAGAGCAGAAAACTTCCTGGAGGATGTTATCTACACCCTTTCCTAAGGGTGCACCTTCTTGCATCCAGAGTTTTCTCCTCTCATGTACTTTTCCCTTTCTTGAATCTGTATTCTCTAAGGAAGTTTATCTGGCAGATGCTGTTTTATCCCTGCCCTGTCCTGGTTTACAGCAAAGACAAGAAGTCTAGAAGGATATGACAAATGTGTTCCCAAAGGTCACTGAAGCAAGAGAACAGATGTATGTTGTCAAGTGTAAAAGTACTTTAACAGTTTTCCTTGTGTAAACTGGCCCGGCCTGACAGAGAGATGCTACTGGGAAGTCATGCCCCTGGAAGCCAGCCATCACATATCACACTCCAGGGACCACATTTCCCAACAGAAAACACGATAAAATACATTCATAAATGCTGTATGGCTTGTCAGGGTCAGCTTGTATTATAGCAACCCAAGAACACCAAGAAATAGGTCTCCTCCGGTCTCGCTGAGATTAAATCTAATTAGGCACAGACCTACATCTTCTGCCTCTCCCTCCATTCCTGACATTGCAAATCTTGTACTGTATCTCCAAAGGAGGCAGGTGGTCCCCAAAATACTAGCATGGTCTCACAATACGAGCTTTGGCATTGCCCCAAGCCACACCATCATGGGCAGCTTGGGTAATATGCTCTAAATTAAATCACTACAAGAGAAGGACCCTGATAACTGCAAAACATGCTCCAAGGAGAGCTATTAGTGGTTCCCTGTAGGAATAGAGGGGCTTTGAATGGGGGTCCTGCAGGGCTCCGCTTACCCTGGGTCTGCTCAGTACTGCTCCCAACAACTTGTATAGTGTGTGGGATGCAAGCTTAAACAGCTTTCCAAAAGCACCAAGCTGGGAGAGGTTACAAGTACTCAGAGGGACAAGATGAGAATCATCAGCAAGAATCCAGACCCCTGAAGAGAAAGTCTGAAACCAGCAAATAACATTCGGGGAGGATAAGTGCAATGGTAAAGAAGCAAGCCAACTTCTGCTGGGGAAATTTGTACAGGCTTCAAGGATTCTGAACAAGCTCTGGCTGTCAAAACATATTGTTAGCTAAACATTCTTCACTACCATGATACTTCCATACAAAAGGCACTTACCATTCCAGGTTATATAAGTAAAGACATTCCCTTCAAGATCCAGGAAGAAATTTTTGTATTTCACTTAGCAGCCAGGAGGCCTCTGCAAGAGTACCGAGTCCTGTTTTAGTCACTGAATGGTATACAAGATGTAGATAAATTAAACAGATTCCAGGGCAGAGAAAGAAGTACAAAAGTGTTTAAATCATGATCTGTAAGTAAAAGATAAAGTACTCAGCTTTTCTTAGACAGGGAGACGGAAAAAAACCCACAAAACTAGGCAAGACATGATAGCCATCTCCCAACAGCTTTGAGAGAGGAAAGTAATCAATTAATCTTCATAGGTAGAGGAAAGAACAAGGAAAAAGTAAGGACTTAATTTGCAGCAAAGAAGCTGTGGGTTGGATATTGGTAAACACTAATGCATCTGCTTTGGACTGCGTTCCCTGGAGGACCCTATCAATATTCATGGACAGAGGGAATATCCTTATTTAGGTATGTGGTAGAGGCCTAAAGACAGGTGAGATAAATATCACTGGTATGCAACAAAATAATTTTTTTTCTTTAGCTGCCATTAAATCTAAAGTTTCACTTTCAGAATTAAGACAGGTTTGCATACCAGCAGGTGTTGATAAAGCAGTAATTACGTGGATAAAATGTCCTAAAGCAAAATTGAGAACTTGAAGGTTTACAATGACAAAATTGCTTTTCTTATCATAGTTTTGCTGCCAAAAATGTTTAATTATAGCACCAAGCACTAGCATTATGCAAATAGAATTAAAAAGAAAAAAACATATGCTACTTCTAGCCTGGGAAAGAAGCAGAGCTAACCCCAAAAGCTACAGTTAGAAGGCTGCAAGCATATAAAAATGTTTTCTTAAAAGTGTCAGGCAGCTTCTAAATGTATAGTTTACTACTGCTTAGTACTTACTACTATCCTCCTAGAAAGATACATGCACTAAGACTTGTCACAACAAAAGATACATGCCACATCTTCAGCTGATGCCAACTTTCTCTTGTGCAGGATACGAATGGCCTCTACCTAGAAAGCTCTGTGCCATTTGGATCTACTTGGACGTGCTCTTCTCCACCGCATCCATCATGCACCTCTGTGCCATCTCACTGGATCGCTACATTGCCATCCGAAACCCCATCCACCACAGCCGCTTTAACTCGAGAACTAAGGCTTTTGCCAAAATAATTGCTGTTTGGACCATATCAGTTGGTAAGTGAGGCAATATTTCAGCATGTAATTACAGATTTCCAGCTTTTGAGAGGATTTGAAGTACATACTGCAGTCTAAAACTTTATTCTCTGCCTGCAGTGTTTTGCTTTCCACACTCTAAGAACTGCTGTAATGTAGTAATTATGCAATGGAAATCAACAACGGCAATGGGAAATGGAGGAGAACCGAGCAACACTGAAAGAATATACATCAGTGATAGCATGACTGCATTCAAGCTTATTTTAAAGATGTGTTGATTTCCCATATTGATTATCCATCTTTACCTAAACATCCGAAAAGAAAAAAATATATCAACTGAAAAAATTTTTTCCCTGTTTTATGTTAGTCAGTTGTTCCCAATTTTTTAGTAGGCTAGTTTGTTTAGAGATTTTTCTCATGGGCAGATCTTCTGTGCCTTTCTCGGTGTGTATGGTATGGAATTTGCACATCCTATTTAGGAGACAGCAGATACTGTGTACAGTGTGAATGAGAGGAGCCTCTCCAGAGGACAGTTCAGAGTTACAGTCTAAAATAGGTGTTCTGAATGACCCAGTCCATTAATCTCTTTTTGCATTGGCAAAACCCAGAGCCTCGAATCTACGCGTGGGAACTCTAATCTTTCATTCCCCTGGTGGCAGCATGTCCAGAGCAGTCTTATGGCAAGGGAGTTGGAAGAGTTTGGTGTCTGATGCCATCAGGGTTTCCCTCACACACCTGGGGTGGAGGTTCTCAAATGCTTTGAAAACACAGTTCCCTTTCAGTGCTTGTGGTTTTGTAGACCCTTGAGCATTGGCAGCTCTCTTATTCAGAGGCAGGAAAAATTCACTCTTTTGCCCTGGAAGAGATGTGAGCTGTCAGCAATCAAAGGTAATTACCTCCTTCCCTGGCTAATACAAATTATTGCAAGTGGTAACTGTGATCCCTTACCACTCTTCCCGGAGGAAGCCTAACATGCTGCTTGGCACTCTAAATCATCTTCTGACCTCCCTCTTGATCCTGGCCACAGTCTGAGAGAAAGAAGTCTAGGACTGTCAGGATTTAAAATAGCTGTATCTTCTGCTGCACAGCAAGAAATAGTGGGAGTCCTCACTCAACAGGAGGACAGTTCTGCATCCTCCATGACCTGATGAGGTTCAACAGCGTGTAGCTCTGGGGTGCATTCAGCTGATCAGATGTAGATGTCTAGCACAGGCCAAGTGAACCCCACCCTAAAAATACCTAGCTCTCAACCGTAAAGGAAGCCTATAGCTACTCAGATGTAGTTGTCTTCATTTAGATTAGATGAATCATACCTTGTCTTTTCTCCAGTCACATTTTTTTAATCCAGTCAAAAACATATTACCTACTTTGTCCAGTTTTTCCAATTTTTGACACTGCTAAGTGCAAGTATTTTCATTGCATTTCTCTATATAACATAAATAAGTCAAGCATTCCTTAAAATTGTGCATACTGTGGTTGTCTGCACTCGTGTGTGGTGCCTTGTGCTTAGTGTGTGTGAAATTACTGTCCTTTTTAAACACAAATGCACAGAATGATCAGAATGACCATTCCAGGGGCAAACCAGTGGTCCACCCTGCTCGGCATCTTTTCTCAGACAGGGGCCTACTGACACAGTATCTGAATTAACTCACTACTAGAAGGAATCCAGAAGCAAAGTCTTATTTTAGACCTATTAGTTAGAACATGGTTTATGTCCTGTAGCAGGAGGGTTTATTTCTTCGATAGCTTGATATTTTGTTTCAAAAGTTATCGCTTTTCTTTGCAGTAATAACTAATAACATATCCGTTGTAAAAACACCTTTTCTGCTCTCTTGAGAAACTTTCTTCTAACAGTGATGAGATGATTCACAGATGTTACATGTTATTATGGCAAGTGATAGCAACGTGGTCCCTATTCATATAACTCTGAAAAATGAGACTTCTTATTTTATTGGAAACCACTCAAGTGTGGCATGAGTGAAGAGGACAGAGCCCTGCTTTACTGCAGATGGATAAGGACATGTGTAAGGGAAGAGTGGATGTCAGGAAAACAGAAAGTTTTATTGGGTAAACTCCATCTCATTCACACATTACGTGTCACCAAAACAGTGAGAAGGTTAAATAGGTGTAAAGGAAGGTAGGCAAGCACACTTCGCAGGGCAGGAATGAAGTGGTGCTCAGCTGGTTTCTAGTCTTGTGGAAGCAAGGGGCATGGGGAGACCAGCTGAAGGAAGACTGGTTGGTTTCCAGCCTGGCAACAAGCTATGGCAAATAGGATGTGCTCCAGAGAGCAGATAAGAAAACAATCACATAGGAAGGTATAAGAAACAAATGAGCCAGTCACTGCCAGGCTGGACTAAGTTTGCACTGTGCCATATCACCGTATTAATAAAGAAAAAATGCCACTATTATAAGAAATCTTGACAGGTCCCAGATCACCCATGCAACCTGCTGTCAGTCAGTCATCAACCCTTATCCTCCTGATCTGCCACCATGCAGCTAAGAATGTGTAGGAAATGGGTTTCTGAAGGTGCTTTCTATATCACTTACTAATAGGAAATGCTTTCTGAACAAAGAGGTGCTCCATGTATCATTTACCAGTCTCCAGGCTCTCAGTGCTACTTAGAGTGAGTGACAGGGCTATAAATTATATAACTCTTTGCGTTTTCACTTAGCTATGGCTGAGAACTCTCACTGGGATGAGTGAGGTGAGGATGGTGAGATGCTGGCACAGGTTGCCCAGAAAAGCTGTGGATGCTGCATCCCTGGAAGTGCTCAAGGCCAGGCTGTATGGGGCTCTGAGCAACTTGGTCTACTGAAAGGTGTCCCCACCTGTGGCAGGGGAGTTGGAATGAGATTTTCTTGCAGGTTCTTTCCAATCCAAGCCATTCCATGATATCTGGCACAGGCAGAGCTGGTGTTGGGCACAACACACCGTCCACAGCACAGGGTGTGGCTACTATCTCACAGATTCACATCCAAGGTTTTGCTCTCCAGCCTCAGATAGATATCCTTTGACTTCCCCATGTTCCCACAGTTTGCAGTTGAGCTGGTGACCTGTGAACTCTCCTCATATATGAGATGGAGGGTGAAAACCAAGCGACAGAAATGGAAGATGTTACGTTCTCCTGTGCAGAGGTTCATTTCAGCAGAGAAAGAGAAGGGAAACAGCCAACAGTTGTGTGTTGGCAGCACATTTAATCAGTTCCACTGGCTGTGAAAGAGCTCAGGCTGAGCTGAACAGCACTGGGGAACACACAGGCCTGTCGGGCGCTGCCTTCTACCACCCTCAATATGGAAACAAACCGTTTAATCCTACCATTTGCCTTTCAACGTTCTGTCTTTCAACCCGTTCTTTTTCTACAAAAGGATCTTTCTTCTATTGCTATTAGAATTTAATTTCACTAACAGCCTTTGAAAAAACACTATTTTCAGAGCTGTCTAGGAATCCAGGAACATTATATCAGCTGGATTACCCTTATCCACCTGCTCACTGACTCCTGAAAATACTTCTAGCTGATCTGTGGGGCATGGGTTCTACCTGATTTGTGGGGCCTGAAGAAGCTCTTCTAGTGCTTCCCAACCCCCCTAGATTATAACTTCTAGTGTACCTAATTAATTACACTTTTCTTCACTAAATTTGTAATTTTCCTTTTATTCACTAAACACACCAATATATTCAGTGGATTTTAACCAAAGACAGTCAGTGATCTTCCTTCCATTGGCTTCAGTGGCATATGAAGCATTTAAAAAACAGCAGAAAAAAGGCACAGATAGTTTAATTTACTTGACTTCTGAAATCCTGATTTTCTCAGTTTAAAAAAAATAAATTGTGCTAACATTTGTTTTTGCATTTAGTGGAAGAAGAGCATTTAGCCAGCAGCCTTTGTTTCACTAGACCATGTAATGCCACAGGCAATTGGTTTAAAATAGATTCTAATTACTGTAACGGATTCTAATCGTGTCTTTAATTCTTAAATCATCCCGTACGCACGGTGGCTTGATAATTAGATTATTTGTAGCTGTTGAAGGCAAAAGCTCATTAAACCCTGAAAATTATTCCATTTGTTTTAAAGCACAGAGGTCATTATTGAGAACAGGTGTAAAAAGCCGAAGCATTTCCCCCTGCTAGAAAAAAGTAGAGTTTTGAATAGAACTGGGATCTATAGAATTGTAAAGAGAGCCTATACTGAAAAAGACATGTAAAATACCTTGGAGTCCTAAGTGGGCCTAACAAACGCATTGCTCTGCAAGAGGCCAACAGTGCATCATTCCCTCCTTGAAAAGGTAACATAAAATAATTATAGGCATGAATGTTAAGTCCTTACATATAACATCCCTCAGTTCTTATTTCTCTCTATTCCTCTGTTAATGGTCTAAGTAATGTGAAGTCTGATGAAGCCCAAGCACTCCAAGCTGAGTTTTCTCTTATCATTTCTCGCTCAGCCTACACATCTGTTCACTGCCTCCAGGCAGTCTCTGCACTCCCCAGTCACTAACAACTTAGATTTATTCAGTACTTTTCATGCAGAAAAAAAAACCCAACATGGATCTGGATGAAGCTGGTAAAATACCTCCCACCACATAACTCTAAAATTTTGCCATTGCTTTTGAGGCTTCAAAAATGAGAAGTACTGTAATAGATGAAGCAACATTCTCCACAGTGCAGGGTCAAGTTAGCTCCAGGTGTACAAATCAAACTCAGTGCAACTGAGCCCCCAGATAATTTGGCAGTGTGACATTTTTTGCTGACACAGAGGCTTACACCTCCTTCACAGGCAGCCTGCAATTTCTCTGCATGACTTCTTGCTGCCTTACAGCATATGAAGGGGCCAGGGATTGGGAGACTTCAACCACCAATGCCTCTGGATTGTGTTTTGCTCACAGTTTTGGCCTCCATTGGCTCAGTCTTCGTTCTCTCAAGGACAGCTTTCATTTGAAAATCCCTTTACAGTTTTCAAAAGGCACAAACAGCTAATCAGCTGCAGGCTGGGAGTCCTTGTCCTGAGTCTACTACATATCCATTTCTTCCAGATGACTTAATTTGCCGTTTCAATCAAGTCTAACTTAGGGATGCCTTGGCATAGGAAAAGATCATTCGTTATAACATGGAATATACTGCCAAAATATATTAAATGGCAAATAATTACACACTGAACTTTACTCTGACAATATAGATTTAAAGCTTAGCACCTAAATTTGGAAGTGCTGGAGCTAAACTTGAAATATCTACTATACTACCTGCCAGCTCTATTAAATGGGATGGGGAGCCAAGACAGACGCTCCGTGAGCTTATAGTATTGTATTCGCCTCATAAACTAGCCAGAGACATCAGAGATAATACAAGCTCGCGCTGCAGGCAAAAAACCCAACACTTTCTGGTTACAGAGCATTCTTAAAAGTTGTTCAGCCAATAGCAGTTGTTCTAGAGGTTACAGATAGCTGTTTCAACCAATCTTCTATATTGCACGTACACTTGTTAAAACACTACTTGCTTGTTTTATACCTTATACAACAGTGCATAATATTCCATTATTAAGCTTAACTTTATTATCTCTTGCTAAGCATAAATTTTGCAACTTCTAAAGATCCTCTCACCTAGGCCTAAAACCATGGTTCTTTGTTTTCGTATCCTTGCTCTAATGTATAATTGTATCTTCTTTAATATTTTCTCAGGCGAAGCTATTTCCTAAAATCTTTCTGCTTGATTCTTAAAGCCTGCTTTTTATTTCTCACCCTTAGAAATCCCTTTGCCTTTTTCTATATTTCCTACACTAACCTCTTTCCCATCTAGTCATTCACTCTGCTTCCATTTCTTCTTTTGAAGACTTGACTTTGCATTCTTTAAAGTTTTTATAATCATTTCCCTAGGGAACATTTCTTTTATTTTCATCATACTCATGAAACATCTCTCAGAGAGTGAACATAGTGCTTGCTCACTCCAGCTGCAGGATCTCACGGGCAAACGTAAGTTTTGTGTTTGGGCAACCCTGGGACCTTAAACATTTGTGGATGTAGATGCTGCCATAAAGATAAAATGAAGTTGTAAAAAATTGTTGCACAATATAGAGAAATTTGCATCAATTATAATGAAGGGTGTTCGCATGAAGTTTAATGAATAAAGTATTGAGCTTCAGAACCATCTCAGAAATAGAATCTTCATTGTATTTCTTCACAGAGCCACAATGTATGAGGCTCAGTAGTCAGCAACAATTATGTCAATAAAAAGTTCATTGTCATATTAATGACTCCTACAGTAGTGACAGTTAATGAGAAAACAATACCTTCGTGTATAGGTTGTCCGGGGGAAGGCAATGTTCAGTTTCATGGGGAAGGAACAATCAGTGCTGTGATGCACATTTCCGAGTTGACTAGTACATGTATTCTGGTTATGAGGCATTACTTAAGATGGTTCTGAGAAAGACACATAAATATCCTATTAACTTTGATGTAAATTATCCTCATATTTCCCATGTCACAGAACCCTTTGCTTGATTTGTTCTTCCCAGAAGAGTGAACACACCCACCAGACCATCAGCTGACCACACGTATCTCATTCGCGTAACTGCGAAGGTTCAAAAACCTTGCATTTTGAACTTGCATGTTTTTTCATCTGACAAGGAGGTGCTACTAACACTATATTTTTCTTTATGGAAGAAAGTTCTTACAGGAATGTTAATGATCAAACTGCTTTCTAAATTCCCCAAATTTGGAAATGAATAGGTAAAGAAATGAGACAAGGACATGTGTCCATAGGGACACACTGGCAAACCAGAGACACTGAGCAACTCGGCATTCATCTGGGTGAGGGAGAACACATTATACCAGTAAATATGTGTCATCAAAGGAAGAATAATTATTATGTATATATTTACCATGTTCTTTGGGTAATTACATCAGGATGACATGAAGGGTTTTGCCTATGAAAAAACCACACATTCATTTTGTGAGCACTCCTTTTGCAAGAAGCATTCTGCCTTACAGATGAAAAAAGGAACGAGGAGTGGTCATAACATTAACGTGTGGCATTTCTTTCGGCTCCGGTTTTATTTTTAAAGGCACGTTATAAACAGTAGAGCTGTACTTTTAATAGCACAGCTATGCGGAAAGAACATGGTTAGTCAAGGTGATGATGAAAGGATTTGTTGTCTTTTTTTTTTTTAAACATATCTTTGTTTTGGAGACCATAAGGTCCATGTCCTTCTTCCTCTTGAAGCTACCAGCAAAGAAGCATCAAGTTAATTTGGACCAGGCCTGTCCTATTACCAGGTTTTTTTGAATGAATAAGTAACTGTTGGTGGATGCCAATATGACCCATAATCAGCCAGTCTCTCTTCGCAGGGTACATCAGAGTAAATGGAATGTTTTAAGAAAAAAGGCAGTAACAGCACAGTGTCTATTATGCATTACTCCCCCTTCTCTGAAAGGCTGTATTTTTTAGCTAGTCATGTTCCCAGCACAACATACAATACATACAAGTATTCAGAATGGATTCCCCATGCAGAGGGGGAAGGATGAGCCTGGGTCTTGCCACAGGACATCCCTCTCTGCAGAAAGTGCAATGCTAGGTGTTGCAAAGCGCAGAAAGGACTTGTTCACAGGCCCGCTCTGATCTTTCTCCAGTAGGTCTCTACAGCAATACATGCTCAAAAGAGGATCCCATATTCACCAAGAAATTACTTGAGCATCTCTAGTCAGAGGAGCTGGATTTCTGCATAGAAAATGCCACATGCAATACAAACGAGAACAAAAGAAATGTACAAGGAATTATGCTGGGATTCATGAACTCTGTTGTCTGTACACTGTAACTGCATTTAATCACCTTCTAAATTAAAAATGGTGCTGTTAAAGTAGCACTGTGTTGCATGAAAGAAAATGTCAAGAAATGAGAAAATTTCATTCATTTTAAAATTATACAGAACAGTATCACAAGTTCCTTTATTTATTAAATTTTACTTAAGCCAGATGTTGTGTTTTATGATGTTCGGAAAAGTTAATGTCTCACAGAATTCTTTAAAATTAAATCCTTATATTTATCTTTATCAGCAGGAACATTGCAAACTGTTGAACACTTAGGCTGCAGTTAACTTTCCCCACACATTACCTGGCCTGTGCCATTGGCATCCCTTCTAAGCAGAAACTCAGATAATAAAAGTCAGGGGATTTGTCAGAATTGCAACAACATATTCCTAATTTAGTTGAAACAAAGTTAGAAACACCTGTCAGGTGATTTTGCCTATGATGTCCTCCAGGGTCACTGATGGAAAATAGCTCGTTGAGCTCCTGTGATGTCCTGAAAGCAGGCTGCAGCATAGTGATAAAGGCTCTCTTTTCTGCCTGATCAAAATTGGAATCTGTGTATTTCACAGTATTCAATCCTGTCTTTATGTTGGAAATAAATCACACCCACTGGGAAGACTTATTTCCTTTTGGCAGAACATAGCCCTTGTTAGGACTTTTGTATTTGATCTGAGTTTTGAAATGTCAAATTGACCGCTATTGCCAGGATCATAGACTGAGCTGAACTGTGAGTATCCTGAGAGAAAAACTGTGTGATTTTAGGTCCCAGGTGCACTGAGTGAGCAGTGTAAATTTCCCCCTACAAGCACAGAATTACTCAGAAGTCTTAGATTGAAAGTTCCCCAGTTAAATCCAGCCCTGCCTTGCATACCACCGCAGGACATGAAGAGGTCACTCATGCATTTCCTGTTGCAAGGACAGTTCATGTATTTATTTTTAATTTTCAAGATAGCTTTGTGACATTTAACAGAAAGTCTAGGGATCATGCTGTAGCACCCACCAGTAGATGGGAAATATGGGCAGATATGATCCCTTTTTATCTCTTCTTCAACCCTGTTATCTTGTAAATGTGACCAGGGCACTGACTAGTTTAACAGAGTTCAGTCAGGGTGAAGGGTATTAGCTGCAGGGTGGACAGTGAAATGTAAAGCACAGGATCCTGACTCATCATCTTCAGACCTGTGCAGGTCTCTAAGCTGCTTCTCATTCTGTTTTTCCTTCCAAATTATCCATCACTTCAGTACATCTATCCCAATGACTGTCCAGCCATTGCTGCAGTCTCCTTGTATAACTAGTAAGAAGCTGACCATTTGCTTATTAAGCAGCTTCTGCAAGCAACCACAAAAGGAGGCATGGAGAAACAACTGGGACATAGTCTGGGGTCTAGAAAATCCAGAAGAATTACAGGGTTTTTTATCTGTGCCTGTCAGATGGACTGTGAAATTACTGTAAAAAAATAAATGGTAATAATTAAAAACTTTATCTGATAGCTACATTCAGTCTCCTTTTAAACTACACAATGAGGCCAAGTAGCACTGCTGAAGAAATCTCAGAGATACTAACAGAAATCTCTATTCAGTTCAGTGAAGGATTAAGGCGGAATCAAGCAAATTATCAGCATTCAACAAATCACATCATATAATAATTAAAAGACAGAGATATAAAAACTAGGATATTAGGGGATCTTGCCACTTAGACTGCTCTAGGAGGCATCACATTATTTGCTTATGGCAGTGGAATAGCTAAGATCTTTCCATAATTTCTAGCTTATTGCTGCTATACGTATTTTTATAAGCATTACTGTGTATATAGCATGTATAGCACATAATAAATTAGCCCTGAGGATCCTTTAGGAGCTTCATAGCTAAAAAGACAAACTGATAAGACATCTGATCTAGGAAGATTCTGTAAAAAATGTATGGTATTTCCTTCTTCTCAAAGCACTATTATTCCCAAATCTGCTCTCCTAGGGGCCTGAACAGTGAACGTTGCTAGGCCATCTGACATGAAATACAGAAAGGTCCTATGCTAAACAGAGGGGCTATGACAGGTGGCTGGAGTTGATCCTACACAGAGGCTCTTTTCCTTTGCAAATTAACGTATTTACCTAGGCCAGTGACAACCATAAATTTGTAACTTCTTTTGAGTAGAAATCAAGCCATTGCTACTGGGAACTTAAAAACACCAATGCAATATAAACAACATTAATTGAGCATGCAGAAAGTAAAAGGGGGTTTGACCTGCTCTGCTGCATTTTGCTGAGCCACAGAAGTAGCAGCCTTAAATAGAATGAGGAGAACCTTCTCCCTCTGTGCAGAGATAGGCTCGAGACCTGTGGAACCCCTTGCAAATTTTCAGACTAAATATTAAGCTCTTTATTGTAAGGCCAGTCAGTTTTCATCACATCTAATCACCATGGATGAAGGGGTAGATACACAGCTGTCATCAGCCTATGACCCCTGGAGGAGAACACCAAGGCCAGCTCCCTTCCAGATCCCAGAATTGTAGCTGCTGTCCACCTTGGACTTGGGCTCTGCTCAGCTAGCATCCCCCAGGCAAGCTGCTTCTTCAGCTTCCTGTCCACGCTTAGCCAGACACCACCTTACAATTCACTCTTTCCAGGCTTGGGGACAGTCCTAGGTCTCAATCTCACCAAAGACCAGACTGCAAGAGGAGTGATTTCATCTCAGATGTGACGTGGCAATGTGGTGCCAAAACACTGTCAAATCACTCCCATAAAAGTTTCTTTGTCCCATCTTTAAGGACAGGCTAAGTTTTCATGTGGGGAACACAGGGATGGTGCTTTTTCATGTGAACAAGTTGGCTCTAGATGGCATGATAGCATGCTCCGTACTGGACATCAGGTTGAGTGGGTTGCCCAGGATTAGTAAAAAAGAAAAGGAATTTTAGACTCTCTCTATTATTGACTTTTAACCTCCTAGCCATCCTGGAGCTAAACAGCTTGTCCAGGCTTCTGCTACAAAAGCAGGCCCAGATATCTTCTTGACTCCCTCTTCTTCCCTGTAGATGCATTTAGAGTGACTTGTATTTACACACTAATCTACACAAGGCAAAGACATTTACTTTTTGTCCAAATGTTGGCACACTTACTGAGTCTAGGGTTGGAGTCTTTTGACATCTTTCTTCAGGTTTAACATCACTAAAATATTCATAATCAGGCCACAAGGTCTAACCAAGCACAGTAAAAAGGAGTTTCATCAAATCCATGGGAAACCTGGCAAAGAATATGGCATGTGGTACATATTATTTTGTCCATTAGCCATATTGTAAAAAATTTTAATTACTGGGCAGTTTGGTGTTTCCTACTTATTTAGGAAAAACTGCGTCCCTCACTAGATATCAATGTTACAATAAATTAGCAGTAGATTGACTGCAAGTATGTGTCATCTAAAAGAATATTTCTGTATAAATTGATAAAGTCTTTCAATTTTCTGAGGCTTCCACATATTCTCTCTGTTTGCTGGCCCTAGAAGTGAAGGTTTTACCTGTGGATGTCCCTTACAGAAAGTGTGCTAAGCCGAAGCAAGAACATTTTTACTCTACAAAGACAAAATCCCTTCAGAGCTTCAGTCAAAATGAGGCAAAGTGCAGTCACAGGTCAAGGACATCATTACCTGGGAATAAGTACAAGCATATTAAGAAATAAATAAAAAAAAATTCGTATTCAAATGAGATATGACTACTACCTCTGGGATGTGTGGCTGCCTCTTTGCTTATGAAAAAACAGACCAGGCAACACAGTTTTGTCCAGCAACTTCTTACCCCTTGGAGGCCACCCACTGCAGTCAGCAGAGAGTGAAGGCAGCATGTGCTAACCCATGCTAGCCCCAAGTTTAGAGGATTTGGTTGTAATAGCAAAACTTCCTCTTTGAGCTCGTTCAGTTGAAAGCACCAGTGTCTGAACACCATTGCTCCCTGCTGCACACATGAATGGCATCATTTGAAGTCCCCAGTCCCTAAATCCTTTTTCAAAATAAATTTCTTCAGGGCATTTAAAAACCTTTATTTATTTATTTCTAGCTGTTTGATAAGTGCAGACTCCTATATGCCTCTGCTACTCCCTTTAGTGACTGGGTAACCATCTTAGACAGAGGGATAACAACTTCTCTCAACTGGAGATCTCTGTGAGAGGCCAATAAACACCTTGGAAGAAGCCTTTGCCCAAATCAAAAATAATGTCACTAGCTGAAAAGCAAAGACTGTATGGGGGAAGAGGCTCCAGTGGAAATTGCTATGCAAAAGGCTGTATCTTCCTCAAATACTCAGAAGGCCTGAAAAATCCAACAAGAAAATTAGAAGAACCAGAGTGTAAACAAGTCTTGCAGCATAACTAAGAGAATTTGAGGGGTGCATAGGCAGGAGAAGCACTTAAAGCCAAGAGCAAAGAAACTGCTTCCTGCTGTTGGATTCTTGCTGCCTTTAGGAAATAGGGCTGTGTGCACATTTTGAGGATTATACTAAAGCAGAAAGCGACTCCATCAGCAGCTTCCTCTCTCATAACTCAGCTCACTCTGGAGCCCAGGGTTTCTAATTATCTGGGTCAAAAAGGGGCACCTGCCCTTCATTTCTTGCATTGTCCTCCCTGTAATTCTCCTCTAATCCTGTTAATATGTATTTTATTATCACAGTTCTACAAATTAATTTGGAGAGACATATCTCTGTTCTTGTTGAGAAATAGGCTTCAGGACTGAGGACATAAATGAGAAACATATTAGAAAACACAGACTTCTCTGATTTTGTTTTTCTGAAGTGAAATAGATGACTTGTGGTACAAATTATCATTTACCACACTTTTCTCACATAGAAAGAATTGGATGTATCTCCTACTAGGCTAAATAATACGTTTCCTTAGAGATTTTCTGAGCTGTCAAGAACAAAGCCATTTCAAAATCAATAGAATAATCCAACTGTTACCTGGAACCA